>LR812530.1:5641949-6241949 GCA_903798195.1 Danio kyathit | reverse complement strand
AAAGACATATTTCACCCCAAATGAAAATGTACTCAAGATCCACATTTATGAGTTTCTTTATTCTGTTTCCTTTTTGAAGATATTTTGAAGAAACTGAAAACCTGTAACCATTGACTTCCATAGTAGGAAAAACAAATACTTTGAAAGTCAATGGTTACAGGTTTGCTGTTCAAAATATCTTCTTTAGTGTTCAACAGAAAATCAAAAGTCAGACAGGTTTGGAACAAGTAAAGGGTGAGTAAGTTTTGGGTGACCTGTCCCTTTAATATGTCTGTCTTGTAAAGTCTTTTTTAATTAGTCGTCTGCAATAAATAGAAATAGGCTTTTGCTATTTGAATGCATACGATGTCAGACATCAAGAACCATATATAAAATAACTCTTCGGTTGCATTTTTAGAAAGCAAGGCAGTAAAGTGAATACTTTGAGGCAGGTTTTTATTTGAGATACAGCGTGTTATTAATGACTCATTCTTCAGACAACTATAACACTCTTTACTCTCTTTTACTTGTTCAAAACCTATTTAATATTCTCTCTTCTGTTGAAAACAAATGAAGGTACTTTGAAAAAAACTACAATTTACTTCCATAGTGTTTTTTCCTACAAAGGAAGTCAATGGTTATCTGCTTTCTTTAAAATATCTTCTCTTGTGTACGTTCATTCATTCATTTTCTTTTCGGCTTGATCTGGGGTCGCCACAGCGGAATGAACCGCCAACTTATCCAGCACGATTTTACGCAGCGGATGCCCTTCCAGCCGCAACCCATCTCTGGGAAACATCCACACACACACTCATTCACACTTATACACTACGGACAATTTAGCCTACCCAATTCACCTGTACCGCATGTCTTTGGACTGTGAGGGAAACCGGAGCACCCGGAGGAAACCCACGCGAACGCAGGGAGAACATGCAAACTCCACACAGAAATGCCAACTGACCCAGCCGAGGCTCGAACCTGCGACCTTCTTGCTGTGAGGCGACAGCACTACCTACTGCGCCACTGCGTCGCCTCTCTTGTGTTCGACAGAACAAAAAAGTAAGAATTGAGTAAGGTTTTGCACTACTTAAGAGTGAGTAAACAGGATAAAATAGTTTATTGGATTATTATCCCTTTAATAATATTACAGTCTTGTCCCTACAAGTGAAAACTGAAAATACTGTGCATCTGTATTTGTATCATTAATTTTAAAAAAGACTAATCCATAAGTAATGCGCAGATATTCTAGCCCAGGGATGGGCAAACTTGATCCTGGAGGGCCGGTGTCCCTGCAGACTTTTGCTCCAACACTAGTCAAACACACCTGAACACACTAATCAGTGTCTTCAAGATCACTAGAAAGCTGCATGCAGGTGTGTTTGATTAGGGTTGGAGCAAAAGTCTGCAGGGACACCGGCCCTCCAGGATCAAGTTTGCCCATCCCTGTTCTAGCCTATCACTAAATCAGTTTATTTTCTTCTGTATATATATATATACACACACACACACACACACACACACACGCACACGCGCACACACACACACACACACACACACACACTGCATCCGGAAAGTATTGATAGCGCTTCACTTTTTCCACATTTGTTTATGTTACAGCCTTATTCCAAAATAGATTAAATTTATTTATTTCCTCAACATTCTACACACAATCCCCCATAATGACAATGTGAAAAAGGAGTTTTTGAAATTGTTGCAAATTTATTTAAAAAAAAAACCCTGTAAAATCACATATACATCAGTATTCACAGCCTTTGCTCAATACTTTGTTGATGCACCTTTGGCAGCGATTACAGCCTCAAGTCTTTTTGAATATGATGCCACAAGCTTGGCACACCTGTCTTTGAGAATTTTTGCCCATTCCTCTTTGCAGTACCTCTCAAGTTCTATCAGGTTGGATGGGAAGCGACGGTGTACAGCCATTTTCAGATCTCTCCAGAGATGTTAAATAGGATTTAGATCTGGGCTCTGGCTGGGCCACTCAAGGACATTCATTAAGTTGTTGTGAAGCCACTCCATTGATATTTTGGCAGTGTGCTTTGGGTCATTGTTCTGCTGGAAGATGAACCGTCGCCCCAGTCTGAGGTCAAGAGCACTGTAAAGCAGATTTTCATTCAGGATGTCTCTGTACATTGCTGCATTCATCTTTCCCTCTATCCTGATTAGTCTTCCAGTTCCTGCTGCTGAAAAACATCCCCACAGCATGATGCTGCCACCACCATGCTTCACTGTAGGGATGGTATTAGCCTGGTGATGAGCGGTGCCTGGTTTTCTCCAAACGCCTGGCATTCACTACAAAGAGTTCAATTTTAGTCTCATCAGACCAGAGAGTTTTGTTTCTTATGGTCTGAGAGTCCTTCAGATGCCTTTTGGCAAATTCCAGGCGTTGAGTGGCTTCAGTCTGGCCACTCTACCATACAGGCCTGATTGCTGGGTTGCTGCACAGATGGTTGTCCTTCTGTAAGGTTCCCCTCTCTCCACAGAAGAACACTGGAGCTCAGACAGAGTGAACATCGGGTTATTGATCACCTCCCTGACTAAGGCCCTTCTCCCCTGATCACTCAGCTTAGATGGCGGTCAGCTCTAGGAAGAGTCCTGGTGGTTCCAAACATCTTCCACTTACAGATGATAGAGGCCACTGTGCTCATTGGAACTTTCAGAGCAGCAGAAGTTTTTCTGTAACCTTTGCCTTTTCAAATCATGTCCAATCAACTGAATTTACCTTTAGGTAACATCTCAAGAATGATCAGTGGAAACAGAATGTCTGAGCTCAATTTAGAGCTTCATGGCAAAGGCTGTGAATACTGATGTACATGTGATTTTTCAGGTTCTTTATTTTTAATAAATTTGCAACAATTTCAAAAAAATTTTTCAAATTGTCATTATGGGGGATTGTGTGTAGAATTCTGAGTAATATTATTAACTAATATGCACACTTTTACATGATTTATTTACAATACTGTTTGTAAAGAAATATTTTCTGTATTTTAGTAGATACAGTGCATTCAGCATTAATTGAGTTCAACCCATTTTGAAAATGAATATTTGTATCCATTTCTCAGTGAATATAGGCAATGTATTTTGGTGCATTTAAACAAATCAGATGTATTAAACTGATATATTTATTAAAATAATATTTTAGTCACCAAACATATTTAGAAATTGAAAGATAATACAAATAAATTCAAGCAAAATATTGCAACAAAAAATTACAATCTACAAAATTTCAACTAAATTTTTACATTTTTTGTTTCTCTTGATTATTCCTCTTTTTTAAATTTGAATTTAATATTTTTCTATAATATATACATTTGGGTGTGCTAGTTTTTGGACCGCTATCGTAAGTTATTTTGTTAGATTAGCTCCAGATTTGGCTTCAGTGCTGACTAATCTAATGTATATGCACAAATATAATATCGAGAGCTTCCTATTAAAAATATGAATTTAAAAGAGAGATTTGAGAGGGGTGTACTTCTATATGCTGAGCACTGTATTATATGAGAGACTTGTGGATCTAATTGCACTTGCATTGTAAACTTTAAATAAAAGTTAGAAAGTTATCATTTATTATTACATGTTTTAGTTTTTAGTTACTATACTCCCAAAATCCTTGTTGATTTTTTTTGTACAAAATTCTATACAGAAATAGCAAAAAATGTCCGCAGAGTCTGTCTGACCCTGGTAACCTAAAAACTTTACACTTTGCATCACTTACCATAGGCACATCTGGTGTAACAGGGATTGTGTTTACAGTCGTGTCAGCTTCATCTTTTGGGGATTCGGGTAGTCTCACTGTATCCAAACTCTCATACACATTCTTCTCTTTACCCATGACCTCCAATACTTCACTCCAGCCCGCTCTATTGAGCATCTGAATGTCTTCATCAATAGTGCTTGAGTCCACACGTGGCCTCCCTGCTGAATCTTTAGGATCATCCACTGATCTGGTATCTGTCTCCGTGGACCGTGTTGTGTTAACTGTATATACAGGCGGAGGCAGTATAATAAAGGCTGCTGTTTCTCCATTAGTTGGAGAAGAAGTGTTGGAGGATACAGGAGGACCAGCCTCTGCTTCAGTCTTTATGGGGTCAGGATCCAAACCCTTGAGTTCAAAGAATTCCTTTGGAATAATAAATGTTGATATCCTATGACCGTCTTTCTCTGTGTCTCGTTTTATAGAGTCAGGAACTCGAAGCGTGACCTCAGCAGGATCTGTCTGTGAGCTGAACTGAAGGGATTCATATCCACTAAACTCTTCCGGAGGGTCCAGTGGACTTTGGCTGGTTTCAGGTGGGAGTTCGGTCACATATTTCGCTGGGATGTAAAAAGGTTTGTCTGCTGCATCCTTTTGGACGTGCCACCATTCCTCGTTGGTCTTGTTTATTAGTATGTAGTGCTCATTGGGTTTAATAGACACGTTTCTGCCATCTCGAGCAGTGTAGGTGTATTCATAGTTCACCAGAACCTGCTGTGAAAGAGACATCGTGGCCCAAACGTGTTGCGGTGCAAACAGCGGATCAGGGTTCACATAAAGACATCATGGTGAGATCTGAAGATAAAGGAGAAGACAAACAATAGGTCATGTGTCTGAAATAACTCACAGCTGAAGATAAAAAAAAACTGCTTACTAAGGACTTTATAGGGGCAATCGAGGAATATAAAGTACCTAGCAATAAAAACACAAACAATACCTTGTTTTCAGGACTTTAAAATATAGTACAAAACATAGCAAATACAGGTGGAATAAAGAAAAACAAAATACAAAACAAACAAGCTAATAATAATAAGCATATAAAATACACAATACATTTATATTTAGTCATTTAGCAGATGCTTTTGTCCAAGGTGACTTACAATTGAGGAGGCATTCAGAGATTCAACAACAAGAGGCAATACACACAAGAAGTGCTAATTATACAGGAACTGATAGTGCCCAATATAATGTTTTTTTCTACCTGTGTAGAGTGTTTTACCAAGCGTCAACCTCCCGCTCTCGCTCGTGAAGCAAATACATAAGTCACTGAAACTGCAATTCATCGAAAATCCGGTAGTCCTGGCTCCATAACAGAGCAAGTTTCTTTTGAGCCCACTGTTAGAATGGCCAACTTTACAGCAGAAAGGTGTTTACAGCCTGGTACAAAGAACGATTTTGGTTCATATAGCTAATATTACCCTCCATGACAACTGTGAGGGGGGGTGAATTATTTTAATAACTCATCCGTTTCCTTTATATTAGGTTTTATTAAATCTGCATTATTAAGGGCGTGGCCACTTGAGTGACAGCTAGGTCTCGCTGGTCGCCGTCACTTCACCTCAGCTGATTCCGGCTGATTAGCCACTGAACTCGACATGTTCATCCTATTTTTGTGTTGTTTTATGTGGCTTTACACAGTCAATTGCCTTTTGGAATTATTTCTTACAATTATCAGATGATATGGCATGCTGTGTGCACTTAATTGTGCTCACAAACCATGTGGCCTCCGTTTCCCAGGTGAAATTATATACTATCTCTATAAATGTTTTTGTTTTATTTAAGATCATTTATAATTTCTATTTTTCTTTAGAGCTGTAATGCACTTCAGAATCTGACAGACTGATTAGCTGTAGGCTCTAGAATAGTCATCTTAAGCGTTGTGATGCACGGTTATGCCTGGATTTCATAAATAGTCTTGCATTTACTAACACAGACTATATTTGAAGTGTTTGGAAGTAATTTGTGTTTTTGTCCTGTAGAAAAACATCGTAAGAACATCTTTAGTGATTCAATGTATTACAACAGTGTTTTTAAAAGACCAAACACTTTATTAATATAGTGTACAACCAAGCACATGTGGTCAGAACACAAACGAGTCACAGGTAATGAAGTATTAAGCGTTTCTCTTAAAGAAAAGCCTGTCTAAGCAAAATGTTAGCAGGAGTCTGTAGCTCCGCTCATGCTCCGCCTCTTTGCCCTTGTTTATAGTATTCCCCGGTCGGTGCGATGACGTGCGAACAAAATGGTGACAGTTGGCCACGCCTACTTGTAGCTTCTTTTGCGTTCTTCAAAAAAACTATGGGTGACATAACGGATACTACGTCCATATCTTTTACAACCTTTTACAGGTTTTTACCTGTGTGAAGCACACTTTATAAATGTATAGAGTATTTCCTTTGTAAAAACGTGTCTGGTGCAAATGTGTCGATTAAAGTGTCAGAGAGATGAAAGAGTGTGTTTTCTACAGGTGGTTTGTCAAGCACACTCAGTTTGTGGTTGTAAAATAAAACAATACACAAAATACACACTATACGGAACTTTATGCACAGACTTTTGAAATTGTGATAAGAAAATTAATGAATACAAAATGCAAAACAAATCAAAACAAAAATAGCTAACTAAAACACAACTTTGGGTACAGACTTGCGAGGAGCGTCAATATTACAGAATACTGAACAACAACAACAAAACCCAAAACAAAATCAAATACAAAATAATAACAAAAAACAAATCAAAACTATACAAAGTTCTTAGTTCATAATTGGCCATACGAAATCTACATTTTTGTTTATTTCAAATTATTGTGCAAATGAACAATTTGAATGTATTGAAACTTTTTAAATGTAAACATTATTACGTTATCAAGATACTAGTATGCAAAAATAAATACATTTAATATATGTGACTGAAAACATAATGCAACTGATATGATAACTGAATGCAATATCATGAAAATGCCACATATTTAGTATTCATTCATTTGTAAGGAGGCCTATCACAATAATCAATACATCGAGTTCATTTTTCGTGATGCAATACATTTCGCCCATACATAAAAAACTATTCTAGCAACATTTTAGCTGATTGCTACAACATCTCTATCTCTATTGGAGCTGTCAGTGTCAGTATGATTAAAAAACACTGTAGAATTGACTATAAATTACTATAGTATATTTTCATGTGGGTGTCTGACAACTGAAAATAGATCTGGTAGCAGATATCGCAGCCTCTGTTACTTCTTACCTTGCACTTTTTTGTTAGCATTTATTATTATTTATTTAGGATAAGTGTTTTTTAACATTCTGATTCCAATGCCTAATTCATCAATTGTTAAAATTACTATAATTAAATTAAATTCATTCATTCATTTATTTTTCAGCTTAGTCCCTTTATTAATCTGGGGTCGTCACAGTGGAATGAGCCGCCAATTTATCCAGCATATGTTTTACGCAGTGGATGCTCTTCCAGCCGCAACCCATCACTGGGAAACACACACACCCATACACTACAGTCAATTTTAGCATACCCAATTCACCTGTACCACATGTCTTTGGACTGTGGGGGAAACAGGAGCACTCGGAGGAAACCCACGCGAACACTGGGAGAACATGCAAACTCCACACAGAAATGCCAACTGACCCAGTCGAGGCTCAAACCAGCGACCTTCTTGCTGTGAGGCGATCGTGCTACCCACTGCGTCACCGATAATTAAAGTAAATATTCTTAAGAATAAAATATGATGTGTTCTTTGGCAGAGTGTACCAGCATTATGATGATATTATATTGTTATTCTGCCATTACTTAATGAGTGGCATAAAATGGTCTTAAAATTACAATAATATTGTATCAGAAAATATTTTGGTGCAATATATCGTACAACAAAAAATAGATATCATGACAGGCCTAATTGTAAGTTTGTAAAGATGCTCCTCCCTAAATAAATAACACTTTAGATGTTGTCAGCATGTAAATCATGTTCTTAAAAATATGATTTAAAGTCTACAGCATGAAAACACAAGTAACTGAACGTTTGGTTGAACACTTTACAGCAATACATAGGAAAACCTATGTTGTAAAATCATTTTTTATAGATTTATGACATAGAGGAGCAAAATAAATGAATAAATAAATAATGTAGAGACTTGAGATCTGTTTATACCAAAAGAGAAAGAAAAGGATAACAATAAGCTTCAATAAATAATGTTCTATATATTAAAAATGCACACTTGCTTATGTTTCCTGCTACAAAATGACACCACTTATATTTACTTCAGTAGCAACTGCTAGTTTGGATGATTCCTAGCCAATAAAAGGATTTATATACTGCATATTAAATCATTGTCTGTCATAAAATAAAGGCTCCTTTTGTTTTTATCATGATACGCAATTATTTATATTTAAACAGGATGTTGATGCAACCTTTTTTTTTCAGTATGATGACGTATTTGCAACTGAAACGGAATATTGAGTAGGTATATGGGTAAGATTTGCAGCACAAATCTGTGTGCAAAAGATCATGTTCTGAGCATGCAACAAGCCACTGTGCACATTTAAAACATGATTTTTGCATGCAGAATTGTTAATGCCTATGCAACAAGCCATTTTACATACTTGAAACATGATCTTTTGCGCACAGAATTGTTAACGCACATGCATCAAGCCATTTTGCATGCTCGAAAGATGATCTTTTGTGTACAGAATTGTTAAAGCGCATGCAACTGGCCATTATCCACACTCAAAACATGATTTTTTGATGCAGAATTGGTAATGCCTATGCAACAAGCCATTTTAGAACATGATCTTGTGAACAGAATTGTTAACACGCAGGGATGGGCAAAAATACAGTGAAATGTATTTTAAAATAAAATACCAAATACCTCAATTTTACATGTATCAAAATAAACTACAAAATACAGCAGCCACAACAAGTCTCAGAATAAAATATTGTATTTCGACAATACTACAAAATACTTTTACAAGAGAGCATGACATTTCTTCAAAAACCTCCTACCAAAGGGCCTATTCGATCAATCCTCTTACCATTAAACTGACTTTCTCTTTCATTTTAGCATTAATTTTGTACAATTTTCATACAGAAAGTCCTGTCTTAAAAATGATCTCTTTAATCACTGTAAAAACCATGTAATGCAGATAATGAGTTGGAAAATAGTACTACTGTATATCTCTTCATTGTGTTTCCATCAATTGTGTGGCCAGTGAAACTGCAACAATCTCTTAACAGTCTTATATTTTAAAATATGATGTATTAAAATATGGTGATATATGAAGAGGTTATTTTGTTAGTTTGTTCAATAAATGTAGTTTATTTGCAATTGAAATCTTTAATACCTAGTGTAAAAACATGATTTCTGAAAATCTCCAGTTTTAGTCATTTCCATAAATCATGTTTTTTGCAAGTGTACTCTTCAATATATATTGAACATAAAAAAAATTGAGTTATCTGTTTTTGCAAATAAACTCTTCATATACAGTTGAAGTCAGAATTATTAGCCCCCCTCTGAATTTTTTTTCTTTTTTAAATATTTCCCAAATTATGTTTAACAGATTCAGGAAATTTTCACAGTATGTCTGATAATATTTTTTCTTATTATTTGTTTTATTTCGGCTAGGATAAAAGCAGTTTTGAAATATTTAAAAACAATTTTAGGGTCAAAATTATTAGCCCCTTTAAGCTATATATTTTTTCGATAGTCTACAGAACAAACCATCATTATACAATAACTTGCCTAATTATCCTAACCTGCCTAGTTAACCTAATTGTTAAGGCTTTAAATGTCACTTTAAGCTGTATAGAAGTGTCTTGAAAAATATCTAGTAAATATTATTTACTGTCATCATGGCAAAGATAAAATAAATCAGTTATTAGAAATGAGTTATTAAAACTATTATGTTTAGAAATGTGTTGAAAAAAATCTTCTCTCCCTTAAACAGAAATTGGGGAAAAAAAATAAACAGGGTGGCTAATAAGTCTGACTTCAACTGTACAGTACATCCATCTGCTGCTGTTCAATGGGATTCTGGAGTTTTTCACTGTATAGACTGGAGTATTATTAAATAATTGTGTCTCGTATTGTGCCACTTTGACATCTCTTCATTAACTGTACACTGCATCTGCAGATCAGCTACTGGCATTTGAAACAGCTAATGAAGTATTGTAGGAATCACCACTGTAGGACTTACTTGTATTTTGTGTCATTTTTTTTTTTGGCATCACATCAGCAATCCATTCAAAACTACTATTATATGTGCAGTTTACTCATTCTGCCGAGATTTTTTCAGCTCTTCTTTAACTCAAAGAGTCTTAATTTACCCCCTTAGTGAACACTAGTACACAATCTTTAGGTGTTTTATATTTATAAACATCCTCTGCATTTCCACCGGCAGCACTGAGACTGAGAATGATTATGTGCTGAAAGCTCCACATCTTGTTCTTAAGGACTGCTATTTTATTTAATCTAATTTCTGAAGTAAAGATGCTGATGCCAAATTGTACACTATACTGCCATTATATATTACTGGTCTTAGTATTGTGCAGTATACTATTTTCAATGATTGTGGACTTTTGCTGCCATTTGTCTGTCATGTTCTTTATTTGTGTTGCATCATTTCCATCTATACTCCAATCATTGACCACCTTCTTAATCAATTTTCTGTTCTGATCTGAAGCCTAGGCAAATAACTGAGAAAGCACCGATCAGAGGCTGCATTTTTACGTTGTCATCATGTACTTTTTAAAAAGTATTTTACAGTATTTTAAAAATACAAAAATATAAGACACTAAAGTATTTTGATACAAAATATTAACCCATTTTCATAAACCCCATAAAATACAAATAACAAAATACTATTCTGTATTTGAAATACATGTATCATGAATACTGCCCATCCCTGTTAACACAGACGCAACAAACCATTTTACACACAATTAAAACATGATTTTTGGCGCACAGAATTGTTAACGTGCATACAAGCCATTTTGCATGCTCGAAACATGATCTTTTAAACACAGAATTGTTAAAGTGCATGCAACTGGCCATTATCCACACTCAAAACATGATTTTTTGATGCAAAATTGTTAACACAGATGCAACAAACCATTTTCCACACCTAAAACATAATCTTTTGAACACAGAATTGGTAACGCGTATGCAACTAGCCATTGTCCACACTTAAAACATGATCTTTTGCATGCAGAATTATAAATGCCCATGCAGCAAGCCATTTTACACACTTGAAACATAATCTTTTGCGCACAGAATTGTTAACACGCATGCAACAAGCCATTTTTCTACTCTCAAAACATGATCTATTGAACACAGAATTGTTAACGTGCATGCAATTGCCGATTTTCCACACTCAAAACAAGATCTTTTGTGCACAGAATTGTTAACGCACATGCAACAAGCCATTTTTCCGCCCTCAAAACAAGATCTTTTGATCACAGAATTGTTAAAGCGCATGCAACAAACCATTGTTCGCACTCAAAGCATGATCTATTTTGCACACAGAATTGTAAATACACATGCAACAAGCCATTTTCTGAGCTCAAACTTTTTTTTTTTTACCTCTAAATACAGATTAATTGTTCACTCTAAAACTAACAATGTGCCTAGGGCAAAATAAACATTGTAATTTTGTTTTTCATGCTGACTTTACCTAAAATATACTCTTCGTTATCTCACAAACAGGATTTGTTTTATGGGGTGGGATGTTTTTCTGTCATATCCACAACACACTAAATATTTGTAAGGCCGAGGAATGCAGAAAAACAAGGGGAACTACAGGTGTGTCGGTCTGAGAGAATCCGGTCATGAACAACAGAGCACTTTCATTGAAGACTGACATCTAAACATTCTCTGCTTTAATGAAAACAGAAAGCACAAGAAAAAGTGATGAAAACATGCAGCCAGAAAGGGAAAGATAGTGGAAAAATTAGAAATCTTTTAGTTTTGCATAATAATAGCTCAACCTTTTCATAAAAAACTAGCTACAATTTGAGCTTTGTTTTGCTGTATTACAGTATGTCAAAATGCTTTATTGTGTAATGTGGTTACATTGTATTGTGCAATACTTACAACAAAACTAATAAACCATGCTCTCTCATACTTGGCATATGACGTTATCAAGTTTTCTTGTTGATGTTTTTCTCACAATATACTGGATTCTCCCAATGGTGACATAAGCAATAAAAAGGCTACTTTAACAGTTACACTGTAAAACCCAAAAAGTTAAGGTAGCTCAAACCATTTGAGGAAACCGATTGCAACAAACCATTTAAGTTCAAAAACTAATCCAAATGAGTACTGTGAACTTAATCCATTTGAGTAAAAGAAGCAATTTGAGCACAGTAAAACCAATAAATGAAGAGAACTCAAACCAACTGAGTGCTGTAAAACTCAATAAGTTAAGGCAACTCAAACCGTTTGAGGAAACCGATTGCAACAAACTATTTGAGTTAAACTAATCTATATGAGTACTGTGAACTTACTTCATTTGGGGTAAAGTATTTCATAACCTCATTACCTTCAACACTGAGTTCAAAACTCTTTTCAAATGAGTAGAATTAACTTTCAGTCAATTTTGAGTTAACTACACTCATTTCATTTGATGAAGTTGACTGTTGGGTTTTACAGTGTATGATAACAAAATGACCTGTACATTTTTCTAGGTTTGGTAGGTAATGCTTTATAATAAGATCTCATTAGTAAACATTAATGCATTAAAGGGATAGTTCACTCAAAAAAGACAATTCTGTCATCATTTTACTCTCCCTCTACTTAAAGGTGCAGTATGTAAGTTTGACACCCAGTGGTTGAACTAGGTATTGCACTCCTGGATCATAATAAAAGTACCCTGGGATGCCAGATTGTGTACAGGAGCGAGTGATTTAAACTGTGTTCTAAATAAAAGCAACGACACGCGATAGAGGGAATATTTTCCATATTAAAAGGAGTTTTTCTCCTAACCAACACCTCGAATTGATATATTAGAAATGGCTTCTATTTCTCACAGCTGAACAACAGAAACCTATGACAGCTAGATCACCTCAGGTAAGCCTTGTGTGCTTTATTCTGTGCTAAATGCTAACAATGCGAGTTTGAATGCATTTTACATGGCATTTGTTGCCATATACTGAAAGCAGAAAGTTCACCTCAGATCTTGAAAATACAATAAACCGTCTGAAATTGAACTTTAGAACTAAACACATATGAGTGATTCAGCATCTACATTGATGTTAAAGTGGGTTAACATGTATTAAATAGATTCTAAACCTTACCGTTTCGTGAGCGAGTGCATATTCTGTGCTTCTGAAAGGCTGTATTTACATTTCTGCCGTGTTTCGTCTGGTGCAAACAGCCAAATAGCTGATCACTGCTTCTCTCGTCACAGCGTGTTGTTAGGACACGCGGTTACAATGTAACCTGCTCACCTAATGTTTACGTTAGTAATATTTATGTAATTTGCTAATTAATAACCTCATGTGGAACTGCATCTGTCTCCCATACTGTTCTTTTTGGTCACGGACGCATGCTTTCAGAGTCTTTCTGAATGAATGAATGAAATACGCTGTTTTCCAACAAGGCAACCCAGGGTGCTGACATATAATTGGCTAAACTGGCATCGTGCATATGAAATTTATCTAAACAAAGACAGCGTTCCGGCACGGAAAACCCATTTTCAAAGCAGAATATCTGACTTCAGCATTGTTTTTCAGTTAAACAAGTATGTTCACTTGGGATGTTTCTTAAATATCTGCACACATATTATGGTATTTTTATGCTTTAGAAGAGTCAAAAACTTACATACAGCACCTTTAATCCAGACCTGTTTGAGTTTCTTTCTTCTGTTGACAACAACAGAGATACACTGAAGGATGTTGAAAAAAACAGCCATTGACTTTAATATTTTGTTTCTACCATAGATGTCAATGGCTGCTTTTTTCCAACATACTTCAAAATATCTTCCTTTGTGTTTATCAGATAGAAAGAATCACTCAAGTGTAAAATGTTGAGGAATTGTTCATTTTGAGGTGAGCTGTCCCTTTCATTCATTCATTTTCTTTTCGGCCTAGTCCTTTAACTAATCAGGGGTCACCATAGTGGAATGAACCGCCAACTTAATATAAATTAAGAAAAAAATTTAATATAACTGAATTTTAACTACCCAGTTAAATAAAACAGCCATGACTTTTAATTTTAATGCATTATTAAAGATTAAGAATGAACAGAAATGTTTTTGTTTTTATTGGCCATTTATTTTACATTAACTAATAGAGTCTTAATGTGAAGTGTTAACAAATAAAAGGCCTAAAAATATAAAACATTTCTATTTTGTTTTACAATATTCTGTCCTGTACGTACATTTGAAAATGTTTGATTGAAAAAATATGCCTATTTTACGCTTTGAATACCACTAATACAACAATCTCACTCATTCATTCATTCATTTTCTTTTGACTAAGTCCATCATTGGTCACCACAGCGGAATGAACCGCCAACTTATCCAGCATATGTTTTACGCAGTGGATGCCCTACCAGCCGCAACCTATTACTGGTAAACACCAATACACTCAACATGCAAACTCCACAAAGAAATGCCAACTGACCCAGCCGGGACTCAAACCAGCAACCTTCTTGCTGTGAGGCAATCGTGCAACCCACTGCGCCACCGTGACGCCCTGAACTGTCCTTTTAAATAATATAATTTAATGAGAAATATAGGTACATTTCTTACAGATGTCATCTTAATAATAATTTTAATATAACTGAATTTTAACTAGGCGACGCGGTGGCGAAGCAGGTAGTGCTGACGCCTCACAGCAAGAAGATCGCTGGTTCGAGCCTCGGGTGGGTCAGTTGCCGATTCTGTGTGGAGTTTGCATGTTCTCCCCGTGTTGGCGTGGGTTTCCTCTGGGTGCTCCGGTTTCCCCCACAGCCCAAAGACATGTGGTATAGGAGAATTGGGTAAGCTAAATTGTCTTTAGTATATGTGTGTACATGGAAGTGTATGGATGTTTCCCAGAGATGGGTTGCAGCTGGAAGGGCATCCGCTGCGTAAAACATATACTGGATAAGTTGGTGGTTCATTCCGCTGTGCCGACCCCAGATTAATAAAGGGACTAAGCCGAAAATGAATGAATCAATTTTAACTACTCCGTTAAATAAAACAGCCATGACTTTTAATTTTAATGCATTATTAAAGATTAAGAAATTAACATAAATGTTTTTGTTTTAATTGGCCATTTATTTTACATCAACTAATGGAGTCTTAATGTGAAGTCTTAACAAATAAAAGGCGTAAAGAGGATAAAAACAGTTTTTATTTCCTACAATATTCTGTCCTATAGGCACATTGACATTTGAAAATGTTTGTCTGAAAAAAATGGCCTATTAAGCCTATTTTTTGCTTTGAATACAACTAATACAACAATCTCAAAATTCTTATGTATTCACAATATTTTGAAGTATCCATGATAATAATATCATGCATTTTCTTTATCACAATATATAATGTTATTAAGATAAGCACATGTCTAAATTCATTCTGGTGAATCTCTCTGCTTGATTTGTGTACTGTATATAGACCGATTGTTATTTAGTTAAAAAGGCATGTTTAAAACACAAAGCACAGCTAAATAGCTTCTCAAAAAAAAACGGACTGCATTTTAATCCAAATTAGCATATTACTTTAAATGACTTCCATACAACTTCAGAGAGGGAAGCAAATATGCTAAACGCATGAGAAGATAAAGCGACAGACAGCTATTGCACATCTCAGTCTGCAGGAAGTGAGTGTCTTTTGCAGAGGAACACATGCACTAAACCCCAAACCTACACACACCAAAATAGGAGAAACATCAGCTCGTAAAACAGGAAAACATTATTCTGCGTGTGCAAACTGCAATCTCGGTTTCACTGAGGCCCTTGCAACATACAAATAACTTTACTGGTGAACTAAACTATTTGATATGTCTGTTGCGACTGATGAATTAACCTGTTATTTAATTAATCCTCATTAAAAGTGCCACACCAGGACCTGCTGACAGAGGCGTGAGTGTTTAAAGTACACTCATCGTTTGCTGTGCCTCCGTGGAATGAACTACAGGCGAGTTACGCCCCTAATGTCAAGAAAAATGTGTCCAAACCACTTGTGATCATATGCTGAAGCCACTCCATACAACAACTGGTCCGACAGTGTCTTCAGGCGGCCAATCAATTATGAATTGTTCCATGCAAAACATATACATAACTGGCGAGGCATTCTAGAATTTATGTGTCTCTGTGTGTTATTCTATAATATTCATTCATTCATTTTCCTTCGGCTTATTCCCTGATTTATCCGTGGTCGCCACAACGGAATGAACCGCCAACTTTGTTCTAAAATATGTTAATATATAAACCAACCCTTTTAAAACACAACAAAGCAAAACAATAACAAGTTCAGAAACAAAACAAAGCACAACAAAAGCAAAAATGTTTCATTAAAAGCAAATCAAAGCAAAAGCAACATAAACAAACTTCAAAGCAAAACAAAACAAAGGTGAAACAACAAAAACAAACCAAATAAATAAATGAAACACAGCAAAACAACAACAACAAAAAAGCAAAGTCAAAAATAAAACAAAATAATATATACAGTAAATATACAAATGACTGGCAATACTGTCTAGATTTTATGTGTCTCCATGTGTTATTCTATAATATTCATTCATTAATTTTCCTTCGGCTTATTCCCTGATTTATCAGGGGTCTCACAGCGGAATGAACCGCCAACTTTGTTCTATAATATGTTAACATATAAACCAACCCTTTTAAAACACAACAAAGCAAAACAATAACAAGTTCAGAAACAAAACAAAGCACAACAAAAGCAAAAATGTTTTATTAAAAGCAAACACAACATAAACAAACTTCAAAGCAAAACAAAACAAAGGTGAAACAACAAAAACAAACCAAAATAAATAAATGAAGCAAAGCAAAACAACAACAACAACAACAACAAAAACGAAGTCAAAAATAAAACAAAATAATATATAAATATACAAATAACTGGCAGTCTCCATTTGTTATTCTAACATTTTAGTATATAAAACAACCTTTTTGAAACACAATGAAACACAAAGCAAAACAACAACAACTTTAGAAACAAAACAAAGCACAACAAAAGCAAAAATGTTAAATTAAAAGCAAATCAAAGCAAAAGAAACATAAAAAAAACTTCAAAGCAAAACAAAACAAATAAATAAAGCACACCAAAACAACAACAGAGAAAAGATCAAAGTAAAAATAAATAAAAACATTAATAAACAAACTAAATGAAGTGAAAGCAAAAAAGTAGACAAAACAAAAACAAAGTAAACATTAGTTAGTAAAGCAAAACAAAGCTATAATACATAATAAACAATAGTATAATATAATAATTATTATTTCATACAACTACCCCTACATGCCAGGGTTAAATTACACCTAAAACCCTTGTTTAATTATTTAATTGTACTGTAGGTCTCATTTGCAACTGCTATTATAATTTTCTGATGAGCGTAACTTTGTCTAAACATTCAGATTTACTCACACACAACAGATTTTTACCGCAGTGACATTTAATATAGATATAATAATAGATATTTAAAAAAAATTTAAAAGAAAAAGGTGAACTCACCACTGAAGAACAGAAAACCCCTCTGCTCCTTCTTCTCTGACCTTCGAATAACTCACATTAGCAGCAAAGCATCATCTCCGTGTGCCTGTGTGGATTGATCCAGAGTGTCTCAGCCCCATAACCTGTAGTGTTGCTCTGTCGGTGTGTGAGACAAAAATGTGCCCAGATTTGTGTTGCTAGACGGGTTTGAGCTTGAAGTGGAAGTGAGCAGGAGGAGTGTGTGAGCATGAGTCCTCACACTGAACACACTCACAGCATATTCAAATCATCGCTGAATTGTCAAAAGCTGGAAAAACTGAGAAATGAGGAAGCAGAAAATTGTAAAAAAAAAAAAAGGGAAACGGGTCAGTGCTGCTGTGTTTTTAAGCAGTGACATAGCAACACTGACGGAGGGCTGGACTCTGTGTGTCTCATTAAAGCGACTGTGGACTCATGACTCATATTTCCGAGTCATATTTTGGAGCCGGCAGACTTCAAACATGGGTGTTGGCGTGAATACTCTGACTTTATGAGAGCTTTGTAGAGTTTTTTTTAGGTTTGCCCTTCAGTCGGTGGTGTTTTTCTCACTCTCTCTGTGTCTGTGCTGCGCTGATAACAGAGTTCAACTCAACAGGAAGTGATCGGAGCACCTTTGAATAAAGTGGAGGTGAGGTACATTAGGTTATCACTGACAAAAATGCATCCACATATTCACCTGAAGGCCAGAAAATACCAAATTCTTGACAAATAGTCAAATCTCCTCTGTTAATATACACTGTAAAAAATGCTGGGTTCCACGTAATCGATTTATGTTAGGTCAACCAGAAGGAATTAAGTAAACTTGTTGGTTTTAGTTCATTTAAGTGGATTAAACATTCAGAATCAGAATCAGAAAGAGCTTTATTGCCAGGTATGTTCACACAAACGAGGAATTTGTTTTGGTGACAGAGCTTCTACAGTGCAACAGAATTACAGACAGGACTAAAAAACAGATAATAAATATATTTTAAAAAGTGAATGCAAATATACAAATTGACAAGTGTATGTACAGGTATATTACTATATACAACATTATATGTGCAGCTGTTATGTGCAAATTGAGATGAAAAGTGTGTTGTTAAATAAGTGTATGTGTGTATAAAAAAAAAGTGTATAGCAGGTAGCGATGTTGGTTCCACAATTACTATCCTCAAGTGTTCATGAGATGAATTGCCTGAGGGAAGAAACTGTTTCTGTGTCGGGCTGTTTTGGTGCGCAGTGCTCTGTAGCGTCGACCAGAAGGTAAAAGTTTAAACAGGCAGTGTGCTGGGTGTGAGCGGTCCAGAGTGATTTTGGCAGCCCTTCTGCTCGCTCTGGATAAGTGAAGTTTATTTATAAACTAATTTCGAGAGGATCACGTGCTTATGATCGCTAGCAGCTGGACCCACATTATCCAAATCAACATGCATCAATCAGATGATCCCTAAACTACTATAAATATCCCGGGTTTCATATCACCGCTATCTTCGCTTTGAAGAATCCCCCCTTCCACCCCTACTCCTTTCCTTTTCTAGATGGGTGACACGGTGGCCCAGCGGTTAGCGCTGTTGCCTCACAGCAAGAATGTCAATGGTTCTAGGCTGTACCTAACCAGCGGGCATTTTCTGTGCGGAGTTTGCATGTTCTTCCCGTGCTCACGTGGGTTTTCTCCGGGTCCTCCGGTTTCCTCCCACCGATCAAAAACACGCAACCTAAATTTTGATTGATCAACTTTATAGACTTGCTCCCTATGTAGTACCTATCTCGTTAAAGAGAACTAATATCTGCTCTTCAACACTACGAAGGGGGAGTTCTCGAGATCTACCTGAGCTCGATCTCCCCTCTCGGCTTGCAACGGGAGGGAGCCCCGGGCTCGAGGATCTCATGAGCTCAGGGCTCTCTCCCGGTACAGCATGCCAAACAAGCTTTATAATTAATCATCAGCTAAGTGTGAACTCTTGAAGTACAGTTCTTGGAGAGTAGGGAGGGTTGTACCAATGATTCGCTCAGCAGTCCGAACTATTCGACGTAGTCTTCGGAGGTCAGATTTGGTAGCTGAGCTACACCAGACAGTTATTGATGTGCAGATGACTGATTCAATGATGGAGGTGTAGAACTGTTTCAGCAGCTCCTTTGGGAGGTTGAACTTCCTCAGCTGATGAAGAAAGTACAGCCTCTGTTGAGCTTTTTTGACAATGAAGTCAATGTGAGTGTCCCACTTCAGGTCCTGAGAGATGGTGGTGCCCAGGAACCTGAATGACTCCACTGCTGCCACAATGCTGTCTATGATGCTCAGTGGGGGGAGAGCAGGGGGGTTTCTCCTGAAATCCACTATCATCTCCACTGTTTTGAGCGTGTTCAGCTCCAGGTTGTTGTGACTGCACCAGACAGCCAACTCCTTAACCTTCTGTCTGTAAGCAGACTAGTCACCGTCCTGAATGAGGCCGATAAATGTGGTGTCGTCTGCAAACTTTAGGAGCTTGACAGAGGAGTCTTTCGAAGTGCAGTCACGCGTGTACAGGGAGAAGAGCAGTGGGGAGAGGACACACCCCTGGGGGGCGCCAGTGCTGATTGTGCGGATACTGGATGAGAATTTTCCCAGCTTCACCAGCTGCTGCCTGTCCGTTAGGAAGCTTTCGATCCACTGACAGACAGAGGTGGGCATGGAGAGCTCATTTCATTTGGGCATTCATTCATTAGGCATTCATTCATTCATTTTCTTTTCGGCTTAGTCCCTTTATTAATCTGGGGTCGCCACAGAGGAATGAACTGCCAACTTATCCAGCATTTGTTTTATGCAGCGGATGCCCTTCCAGCTGCAACCCATCACTGGGATAACCCACACTCATTCACACTCAGGACAATTTAGCTTACCCAATTCACCTATACCACATGTTTTTGGAAACCGGAGCACCCGGAGGAAACCCACATGAACACAGGGAGAACAAGCCACACAGAAACACCAACTGACCCAGCCGAGGCTCAAACCAGTGGGCCACCGTGCAGCCCCTGGATTAAACATAAAACAATTAATTTGTCCCCTCAAAAAACTCAAGAATTGTGTTTTTGTGGTCCTTTAATATTTTTCCACATTTCTGAGTTTCTTGGACTGGTTTTTGCTGTTTATTCTGATGAATCCCTCACCCAAAGAGCACCGACACATTATTTACGCTGCCCCTGAGCACTTTTTGTTTGATTTTAGATTTTTATCAAATAAAACTTGTTCAATTTACATTGTCATGAACAAAACATAAAGAAAATATGCAAATTATTTGCAAGTAAATTGTCTTTGTTTTGTTTAAATAACATTTATGACACAAAATTTTAAATATGGATGAAAAAATCTAATGGCATTCACTGTAACAGATATATCTGTGAAGAGGACTCACCTGGTGCTGCATCAGTGTTGAGTCGAGTGCAGATGAGCAGAAAAGCAGCAGCAGCAGCGCTTCCCAAAGTACTGCTCTACACTCTGTCTGACTCTTCTTCCTGCGCACAAGAGCATTTCTGTTGCTGTACTGATAATTGCCTCATGAACAATCATGCGCCAGGAAGATGTCTTTGAGCATCTACATCTGGAGAAAATAAGTGAGAATGTTTTTATTTCATTAGAGAGGAATCCGATGTGTCTTTAAATCCACTCTAATCCATTTCCAGTTGTTTCTAACAAAACAGCTAATCTGACTGCTTGTGTTATCATCACCAGCGGTCTAGCAGTTGCAGATCACTTGAGAACTGCAATCTGCCACTGATATGAACTACAACTCCCAGAAGTCTTTGCACTCAACACTCCTGCCACAGCTGACAATCATTCAGACAGTGCACAAACACACAGCTGGAGCTTATAATTGACTCATTACTTGGACTATTTATACACCTCACATTCTCACACACTTTGCTGAGTCTTGTTTTCTGTTATTTCTAGTCTAATCTTGTGGTGGTTTTTACCCGTTTTATGTATCATTCATGTTGTTTTGTCGCCTATCCTGACTATTGGCTAGCTTTTGATCATGCTCTTTGGATTGCCTGTATGCTCCAGATTGTGCCTGCTTTGACCGTTGCCTGCCGATTCGCGATTCTCTTAAATAAACTTCAAGTGGATCCTCACCTCTTTGTTACAGCTTGACACTGAAAACTGGATTTTATACTGGGTGTCAGACACACAAAAAAATAATAGTAGTAATAATTACTAGGACAATAATAATTTATAAATCAAATATTTGAACTCAGATATTGTACTCGTGGCTGCTCAGGGATTTGAGAGTGCACATGTTGTAAATTAGGTCAAATTTACTTTTTTATTATTATTATTCAAAAATGAAGAAGGTGAGAACTGTATAAAACATTACCTTTAAAGCCTCAAAAGATCTTCTGTGTGTCTACTTTTTTGAACGAATCCATGTTTTAAACAGTCCCGACAAGGTTTACTTTGTTGAATGATTCAGTTGTTTGAATGAATTGTTTCACTCATTAGACAATACTACCACCTACTGGACGTTTTAGATTTTTATTTAGAGGATTATTTTCATAAAACATTATAATAATTTCATATTTTCATATTAAAATGCAATAGAATATAATTAACTTAATTCTTTGAAATAAAGGGATAGTTCACAAACAAAAATAATTCTGCCATTATTTACACATTTCATTGTATTTGTAGATTACTTTTGTAAATTTACTTGCTTCTTTTCTCATTTAACACAACAATGACTTGAAATCTTCTTCATTAGTAATTTCTCAGTCAAATTTATAACATTAAACGTGATTTTATCAATAATGTGCAATAATTCAATTCAGGATAACCAATAATAACTCTTAAGTGGTCCCTTATTTTTTCCCTAGAGCCGTAAGTATTACATGTTTGATGAAATAATCTATTCATTTCATTCAAGTGTTTTACCCATTTCAAGACAGTTAAAAGTGTTTTTTTTTTTATGCAAATTATATTTTTATGTTATATATTATCATATATGTGATGCGGTGGTGCAGTAGGTAGTGCTGTCGCCTCACAGCTGGAAGGTCGCTGATTCGAGCCTCGGCTGGGTCAGTTGGCGTTTCTGTGTGGAGTCTGCATGTTCTCCCCGCATTCGCGTGGGTTTCCTCTGGGTGCTCCAGTTTCCCCCACAAATCCAAAGACATGCGCTATAGATGAAATGGGTAAGCTAAAGTTGTCCGTAGTGTATGTGTGTGAATGAGTGTGTATGTGTGTTCCCAAGAGATGGGTTGCAGCTGGAAGGGCATCCGCTGCGTAAAACATATGCTGAATAAATTGGCGGTTCATTCCGCTGTGGCGACCCCGGATTAATAAAGGGACTAAGCCGAAAAGAAAATTAATGAATAAATGATCATATATTTTTTGATTACAAATTTTACTACAAATTATTTTTTACGTTCAATATTTAATTAATAAATATGTTAACAATAAATATTTAATTCTTGATGTCTGTAAGATTTATATTGTATGTGTGTGTGTGTGTTATATGTTCCCAAGAAAAGCTAACAGTAGCTTGTGTTGGTCCTGTAACTCCACATTTTGAAGTTTCTCCAGGTCATTCGGGTGACCTCTTCTGTCTGGAGCTTCAGGCCAATCTTCTGTTGTCCAGAATCAGGTGGTTTGTCTTGGTCGGGCATCTCAGCTGAGACCTGTCCACTATGGGTGACCCTACCGGTAGCTGTGAAGTACCAGTGGCGTAGCTCTCAGCATCACTGATGCACACAAGCCCTCACAGCACGTCAAGCTGCAAACCGTGTGAGGGACCCTAACCTACCCTAACCCAACAGCCAACACTAACAACCACTAATGTGCCAAAAACCGCTCAGAGGAGACCAGCAACACGCAAGAAACCGCCTAGACAACCTTGCTAAACGCATGTCAACGTACAGAAAACCATCCAGAAGAACCCAAGAGCTTCAGCAACACTGACAATCACCAAAACATCCAGAAATGTGATGAAAACATGAATGAAAAGTAACATTTAATGCATTAAGAACTTATCCAATATATACAGTATGTACATACGTGCCCTTGATCCTCCATCTGGCACTATAGGATGGTTCAGTGCCTGGGCTTCTTTCTTCGGGGCTCCTCAGGCAGCGGTTCTCCGCTGATGTCCACCATTATTTGGGGAGCGATGCTGGAACCAGACCTGGTCTCCGTGATGAACACTCGTCCATCAGGCTGCTCGGTCTCCAGCAATGCAGGCCGGTCCAGCTTTTCCCACAGACGCTGCTTGATCTCCAAACCCCGCTGAAGGCTGTAGGAACTCCCGCGCGTCTTCATGCTGGAGCCCGTCTGCACACTCTGGTAGATGCGCCGATAGTCCTGCACACTCCGGCCGTGGATGGAGAGCGGCTCCTCTTGCTGACACTCACCCACGGAGGACACTGAGGCTGCAGGGAGGACGACTGGCAGGACAGCCGCGTTCCTAAGGTGTCGCTCCTCCAATGAAGTGTCTGAGATGCAGCTGTATGTGTGGTCCAGCCTGACCACCGCTGCGAGCTCCTCGGCGGAAGAGACGCGCTCCAGAAGGAAGTCCTTCAGGTGTAGAGGGAGAGTTCTGGTCCTTCTGGAGCGTCGCTGATTCATCTCCAACAACTGCACAACAACTTCCCAAAGTAGACAAACTGATCAAACTTCGCCAACGGGAGATGTGTGAAGAGTTTTGCAGCGCGATGATCAGGATCGATAACTTTATAGACAGTTGTGTGGATTTTTAAAACCAACTTAAGTTGCCATGGCGACAGAATGACGAGGCTCATTTAAATGTAAACAATAATTGATATCAGCGTTAAGTCAATTAGAGCAGCAGGAGCTTTTAAATGTATTATGTGTTAAATGTATTAACTACAGAAAATATCTTAATAATTATTAGTTATTATAATAATAGAGAAGCTACCCCAAACAACAAATAAATAAACAAATAATGTCCACGTTTTTATTTATATTTTGACTTCTGAACTTGTAAACATCAGAAATCTGGTCACGTAAGTGCACATACTTATAAAATAGCTTTATTTTTTACACTAACAATCACTTTTTTATTATTTAGAAAAAAGCGCCATCAAGCTATTAATCTAAACCTAAGCCTACAATTTTTTTTAACTATTTTTTTGACCCAAAGCACAGCAAAAACAGTAAAAGTATTACAGTTTTTTTTTCCAATTGCTAACACACTAAAATGACATGCACATCACAATTATTTAAACGGACACACAGAGAGCAAAACTTCTTCTCAAGTCTCCAAAAGTCTAAACACATTTTCTGCTTTACACACATTTTGCATTTCAAAATGACCCTTTTTAAGTGCACTGAACACAGTTCTCTGCATAAGACACAACAATCTGAAGTCACATGTTTGCCATTTCAAAACACTGCCATTTAAAATGACACTACATGAGCTAATTAACCAATTACATGTGCCACACGGCCAAACACCTCAATGGTTAATTGTTAACACTTCAATCAGGATGTAAGCACTATGAAAAGACCACAGGTGAGAACCTTGTTTTTACAACAACAATGGAAGACATTGCAGAGATAGGAAGAGGAAGAGGGAGGTTGGGAATAAGAGAGGGAGGAAGAGTGAGAGGTAGGGGTAGAGCAGGCAGAGGACTTCATGGCCAAAGAAGACAAACACTTTCAAATGAAATCAGAGCAAACTTAGTAGATCATGTCATCAACCATGGGCTGACAATGCGCGAGGCTGGACAGAGAGTGCAGCCAAACATGAGTCATTTTACTGTCGTCTCTGTTATCCGGACCTTTAGAGTGGAGAACAGATAGGTAACCAAAATTTCATGTAGTACACATGTGGTATAGCTACCCCATGTCATAGTGTATCAGCTGGGTGACACCTCTTTACTTAGATCAGCCATTTATGAACTGTACAAGTTTCCTGTACAGTGTACTCTACTGTGGGGGGAAGTATTTACCCTGCATTGTCCAAGCCCTATATATATATATATATATATATATATATATATATATATATATATATATATATATATATATATATATATATATTCATTCATTTTCTTGTCGGCTTAGTCCCTTTATTAATCCAGGGTCACCACAGCGGAATGAACCGCCAGCATATCCAGCATATGTTTTACGCAGCGGATGCCCTTCCAGCTGCAACCCATCTCTGGGAAACATCCATACACAATTCTACCCAAGCCTACCCAATTCACCTGTACTGCATCTCTTTGGACTGTGGGGGAAACTGGAGCACCTGGAGGAAACCCATGCGAACGCAGGAAGAACATGCAAACTCCACACAGAAACACCAACTGACCCAGCCGAGGCTCGAACCAGCGACCTTCTTATATATATATATATATATAAATAAAATAATAAAATAAATCTAAATTAAAAATGTTGCAACAGCATGTGTGTGTATCTGCAAATATTTCTGTGCATGTGAACAATCTGATGCATGTTTTAGTATTATGGCAAAGCATTCTAAAGTTGGGGGTGCTTTTCATTATGCCCAACAGTGTAGTTAGTTACGAAAAAAATCTGGTAATATGAATGAAGTGTGTGCCATTTCATGCACAAGTCAGATTTTGATAATGCTGTGTGTAGTTTCGGTTGCAGTGCTTCATTTTGCAGGATATATGAGCTATTTTGCAGTTTGGGTGTGTGGTTTTGTGAATTGTGTTAAGTATTTTGATAAAACCAGACTAGTTTGAAAAATTGTGTGTTAGCAATTGGAAAAAACTGTATTTACTATTATCAACATTTATGAACATTTCAGTAGTTATTTTTTCAGGATTGTTTGATAAAAACCAGCATTTATCCGAGATTAAAAGCTTTACCGGCATTTTTTTTCCTTATTTTGGCAAAGAACTTTTTAAAATTAATACTTTCATTTAATAAGGATGCTTTAAACTGGTCACGATAACTTAATTTATAATTAAGTTTAGAAATAATTATAAACTTAATTTATAATATCTCCATTTTCTAATTCAGATAGATCCATTTCTTCTGAGTTTTCTATTAATCAAAGACAGCTTAAAAATGTAGTTTTAAAGACACTAATATTAAAAATAATGTTTGAGCAAGTAAAGACAGGAATATTTTAGATTTGAAAATAGATTCAAAACAAAGTCATTTTACAGTTTTTCTCAGTGGCTTTGGTGCTTTTCTCACAACACTATTTACATTTGCACAACAGTTCATGCATTTCTCAAAACAATTAGTGCAAACTGCAAAACCTAGTGGATAACCTGCAAAAGCGTGTCACTTGCTCAAAATAGAGAGCTCATTCCTCAAAAGCAAGTATTCATGTCAATGAAAGTGTCAGTGTCATCAAGATGAAAAGTCCTGACACCATTGTTCATGAACAAGATAGTCAAATGGCTTTGTCATGTTTTCATTATGTCAGTTTACTCTGCACATTTTTTCCAAGGCAAAAAAAGTCAGATTTTGGTGACACTTCCTGAAAATGCTCAAGACAGCACTATATACTATTTGCACAGCCATTTGAAAACTACAGTTACAGTTTGTTGCTTTGGTGCATTTCTCACAACACTATTTACATTTGCACAACAGTTAATGCATTTCTCAAAACAATTAGTCATTTGTGCACATCATAGTAGCAGTTTCTCATTCCTTCCAACAAATTGCAAATGCTTTTGGACATGCATCAATTGCTTTCATAAAACTCTCTGCTGTTTGTAACATTATCATTTGCTTATGTCATGCCAGTCAAAATGAACTAAACTTGTGAATGCTGAATAGTCATTCCATATAGTCCTCATTTCATTACTGGAGTCATTACATACATAAATGTGGAACTAGTCAAAATCTGTCCGGAAAATTTTATTAACCTTTTAAAATCTTTTTTTTCACTGAAAATGTCTTCTAAATTGATCAATTTGATGAATGGTTTACAGACCTGTGTATGTTGTAGGTTCAGTTCTAATATGTACTGCAATATTGTTTACAGTTGTGCACAGCTCTACCCAAAGGGAGTTTATGTTTGTTGTAAATAAGGGTGTGTTTATTCTTTTGCACAATGCTGTGAATAAATTAGATTTGCAAAGAGCAAATGCAGTAAAAATGTGAAACACACATATTCAGTGTCTTGTACTCAGATACCTCACTAAATGCAGTGATGTCTAACTTTACTGTAGTTTTCAAATGGCTGCTAATAGTATATAGTGCTGTCTTGAGCATTTTCAGAAAGTGTCACCAAAATCTGACTTTTTTGCATTGGAGAAAACTTACAGAGTAAACTGTCATAATGAAAACATGACAAAGCCATTTGACTATCTTGTTCATAAACAATGGTGTCAGGACTTTACATCTTGATGACACTGACACTTTCATTAACATCAATACTTGCTTTTGAGGAATGAGCGATCCATTTTGAGCAGGTTATCCACTAGGTTTTGCAGTTTGAACTAATTGTTTTGAGAAATGCATTAACTGTTGTGCAAATGTAAATAGTGTTGTGAGAAATGCACCAAAGCCACTGAGAAAAACTGTAATGTAAAAGTACCCATAACCTATAAAAGCCTGTTCTCACCAGTAAATAAAAAAATACAAATAAAAAAATATATTATTGTGACTTTTTATCTCAGAATTTCATGATACATCTTGCAATTCCAAGAAAAAAGTCAGAATTGCGAAATGTAAACTTGAAACGAAGTTATTAGGTCAGAACTGAGAAATATGAACTCACAATTCTCAAAAATAAAGTCAGAATTTTGAGAAATAAAGTCACAATTTTGAGATAAAAAGTCATAATTCCTAGTTATAAAGTCAGAATTTTGAGAAATAAATCAGAATTCTGAAAAATAAAGTCGCAATGCTATAAAGTCAGAATTATGAAAATAAGGCACAACTGTGAGTTTGTATCACACAATTCTGAGATAAAAACCTTTTTTTTTATTCAGTGTCAGGAACGGGCTTCTATATAATCTTATAATAGACCAGTGCATAAAAAAAACAAAAAAAAACAATGGGTTTCCCTGCGGCGCCCTGCCTTAAATGTCAAAAGTAAAAGCAAAACATATTTCCCTCAAACTCAGTATTTCTTCTCATTGTTTCATTGTTTCACTGACTGGATGGACTGAGTTTAACCTTCCTCTATGCTCACAAACTAGCAGACTTCTGCACAGCACAGAGTGTGTGTTTAATGTGGTGTATACAGAGTTTGGAGAGACAAAAACAGAGCCAGGAGCAAAAGAAAACAGGAAGAACCAGTCACACACAAACCCATGATGCACTTTGAGGAGAACAACAACTTATAAGAGAAAAAAATCCATCTGTCCTAATCATGCTATTTATTTCGATGTTACATTGCCACTTTATTAGGTACACCTTACTAGTACTGTGTTGAACCCACTTTGCCTTCAGAACTGTCGTAATCCTTCATGGCAGAGATTCAACAAGGTACTGGAAATATTCCTCAGAAATTTTGCACCATATTGACATGATAGAATTTGCTGCAGATTTGTCGGCTGCACATTCATGATGTAAATTTCCCAAAGACGCTCTATTGGATTGAGGATCTGGTGACTGTGGAGGCCATTTGAGTACAGTGAACTCATTGACATGTTTAAGAAACCAGTCTGAGATGATTCACACTTTATGACATGGCGCATTATCCTGCTGGAAGCAGCCATCAGAAGATGGATAAACTGTGGTCATAAAGGGATGCACATGGTCAGCAACAATACTCAGGTAGGCTGTGGCGTTGATCTTTTTTGGACCATTCTCTGTAAACCCTAGAAATGGTTGTGCGTGAAAATCCCAGTAGATCAGCAGTTTCTGAAATACTCAGATCAGCCCGTCTGGCACCAACAACCATGCCACATTCAAAATCACTTAAATCACTTGACTGCAGCAGATCGTCTTGACCATGTCTACATGCCTAAATGCATTGAGTTGCTGCCATGTGATTGGCTGATTAGAAATTTGCGCTAAAGGGCGGTTAGTGTATATTGGACATTATACTGTGAGTGGACAACACACACTTTGTAGGTAGCGCTGTGTACTGTAAACATCTTTGGCTTTTATTAAAGCTTTGGGTGAAAACGTCTGCTTAAAAATACTGCGAAATTAAAATAAAGTCTTATAGATGTTAGCATCAGTATATCTATAGTTTACTGTAGAAAAAATTTACATTAACAACATATAAACATCGAAAGCTTGTAGCTAATCACTTCCACCTAAATGGATTAACAATTTTATTCACGTCACCTCATACTTCAGTTCTCATAAAGTCTTCTGACCAATCAAATGCCCTCTAGTATCTGACATGCCCCACCCCCTTCAAGACGATTCACATTTGATGTGCTTGAACTCAACTACTCTCACTGGCAGAGCTGTGAGAAAAACAAAATGCTATTGGCTGTTATTTTTAAAAGGGGAGGAGCTACTCTAGGCCCCACCCTCTCTTCATGTTTCAGTTGAGATTACATCAAACATTGAATAAAGAAATGCATTTCAAAGCACTTTACGGGACCTTTAAGAACAAAATGTGTGTGTGAGGAGGATACAAATAACCAGCTCTGAAAAAATTAAGAGGAAGAAAAAAAAAAAAGGATCACAAATAATTGTGTTTTTATTTGAGCATAAACAACAGGAAAGCTGTCACACACATGGGTGTTTTTATGAACGGTGTTTTCCTTGCTTTTTTTTTTTTTTTTTAAATCTCCGACCACATGAAAACGCCAAAACAAACTGTGATGCATGTTAAGGGCACTCCAAACCAACAGGTGGAGACAATGATACTTTTATGATGGGTCCATCCTAAATGGAAAACTAAGTATTTTCTTGAGTAAATTACATCCAAACATTGAGAACAGAGGCGGATAACAGTCCTGCGTGGCAAACAACACAAAATACGTGATGCGTTTACTGCGAACGTGCTGAATTTGCCTCATTTGCATCTTCAGCATTTGGTGTGAACCCAGCCGTCTCGGCCAATCAGAAAGGAAAATAAAAAGCACACACGCTGATGTCATGAGGCAAAAACTTCAGTTGTATTGTCCTTAAAGGTGCAGTATGTAATTTTGACACCCAGTGGTTGAACTAGGTATTGCACCCCTTGATCAAAATAAACGCACGCGTGGGATGCCAGATTGAGTACAGGAGCGAGTGATTTAAACCTGTGTTCTAAATAAAAGCAACGACACGCGATAGAAGGAATATTTTCCATATTAAAAGGAGTTTTAGTTCTAACCAACACCTCGAATTGATATATTAGAAACGGCTTCTATTTCTCACAGCTGAACATGTGAAACCTATGACAGTGCACCTCAGGTAAGCCTCGTGTTTTATTCAGTGCTAAATGCTAACAATGTGAGTTTGAATGGATTATAAACCTTACCGTTTCGTGAGTGAGTGCATATTCTGTGCTTCTGAAAGGCTGTATTTAAATTTCTGTCGTGTTTCGTCTGGTGCAAACAGCCAAACTGCTGTTTGCGTGTTTTTAGGACACGAGATTACAATGTAACCTGCTCACCTAATGTTTACGTTCGTAATATTTATATCATTTGCTAATTAATAACCTCATGTGGAACTAAATCTGTCTCATTTCGACGTCTGATACTGTCCATTTCGGTCACTGGCGCATGCTTTCAGAGCCTTTCTGAGTGAATGAATGAAATACGCTGTTTCCAACAAGGCAACCCGGAGTGCTGAAATATAATTGGCTAAACTGGCATTGTGCAGGTTAACTTTACCTAAACAAAGACAGCGTTCCGGCACGGAAAAACTATTTTCAAAGCAGAATATCTGACTTCAGCATTGTTTTTCAGTTAAACAAGTATGTTCACTTGGGATGTTTCTTAAATATCTGCAAACATATTATGGTATTTTTATGTTTTAGAAGAGTCAAAAACTTACATACAGCACCTTTAAAGCTCCCATGAAGTGCTTTGAAATGTACATCTTTATTCGATGTTTGACTGAAACACGAAGAGAGGGTGGTACATAGTGTAGCTCCTCCCCTTTAAAAAAAACAGCTAATAGCGTTTTATCACAGCTCAGCCAGTAGGAGTGGTTGAGATCAAGCGCATCAAATGAAAAGCAAATGAGAAGCGTCTTAAAGGGGGCGGGGCATGTCAAATATTAGAGAGCATCTGATTGGTTACAATTTGATGAAAAACTAGTTTGAGGTGATGTGGGGGAAAAAAAAAACGTTGATCCATTGAGGCGGAAGTGACAAACTACAAGCTTCACATGTTTACTTCACTTTTATATCTTCCGTCACTGTTTTGGAGCACACTAGCTTATAGATATCCTAAAATAAACTAACAATACTGATACTAACATCAGAAAAACTTTATTTTAATTTAATGGGATCTTTAACCACACAAGACTGTAGTTTGGAAAATTTTCACCCTGGCCAGAGTTTGCAGAAAGCTTCGGTTTCAGTCACCCAATACTCCATTTTATGTGGACAAACAGCAGGACCGCGGGTTTAAAATACCCGTGTTCATGTGGATAGCCTTCATGAGTAAAAAAAGATGATGTTTGTGTGTTTGTCACTGCTTCTACTAACAAAACATGAGATAAAAGAGACAAAAAAGCAATTTATCATCAACAGGGGATGTATTTAGCTTGTCATAAAAACACTGGATTGTTAAAAAAGTATAAAAAAAAAAAAAAAAAAAGCAAGAAAGAAGAAAGATTAATCTCTCCCAATTCAGTTTCCAATATAAAACAAGTGCTAAAGAATCAGCCTTCATCAGCGAACCCAAAAACACAAATACACACTGGTTAATGCAGGAATCAAATACATAGAGTTTATCCTTTTGTCAGAAGGTTTCTTTGCACATAACCGAAGTTGATGCAAAACATTAATAACTTACATTTGCTTACAATAGTTACATTTTTGGCACAACCCATTACAGTGATAATGAATGCTACAGGGAAACTGAAACAAAGGCACGGTAGAATAGAAAAAATGACCTGTGAAGGAGGTTGTACACGTTTGTCACTTCGTTAACCACAATTCCTGCATATAGAAGAATATGCTTATTAATGCATACAGTGCTTTGTAAACGTCATATAAATCTGCAGACATTCAGATGTAAAAAATTAGCACTTAAAAAAAACGAGTTATAAGATCCGTGGCATTTGTTTGCCGTAAGTTTCATAAATATGGGTTCCTTGGCCCTGACATGCTTAAAATAAAAACAAAGAAAAAGAAAACACTTATGATTTATAACTCTTAGAATAACATGTGAAGCCCGGAGAACTGATAACACCTTCATGTATTATAAAGCGTTCATAAAGTCACTTTATAACAGAAGCAGAAACTGCAGGTAGGACTCACAGGCTTCTAATAGGACCACTTTAAAGGGATAGTTCATCCATAAATGAAAATGATTTTTTGAAATCATTTACTCACCCTTTACTTGTTCTAAACCTGTTTTACTTTCTTTCTTCTGCTTCACAAAAGCAGATACTTTGAAAAAAGCTGAAAACCTGCAACTATTGACACCATATTTGTTTTTCCTACTATGAAAGTCAATGGTTACAGGTTTTCAGCATTCTTCAAAATATCTACTTTCATGTTCAACTAAAGAAAGAAACTCATTAAGGTTTGGAATCACTCGAGTGTGTGAATAAAGTACATTGTCATTTTTGTGTGAACTATCCCTTTAAGTTATAGCACTGCATTAATGAACACTCAAGTGTTATAAAGTGGTTATAAAGTCCATGAAGTTGAAAAGCAGAAAGTAAAGCTTTGATAAGAGTTGCAGAGGTGTTTGTTTGCCATCATTTGAGGAATGAACATGTGAATCTGTCAATAAGTGCACTTAAGGTGGAGTTTCCACAAACACTTCCAGTTGTTCAGATACTGAGAACCATTGGATAACTTAAAGGGGCAGTTCACACAAAAATGTAAATGTCCTCATCGTTTACTCACACTCAAGTGCTTCGAAACTTAATAAAGATATTCTGAAGAACGTTGTCATTGACATCGATAGTAGGAACAAAAACTACAAAGAGAGTCAATGGCAGATCCTTCAGAATATCTTGTTTTGTCTTCAACAGAAGAAGAAAAAAAACATAAAAGTTTAGAACCACTTGAGTCTGATTTAGGGTTGTCACGATACTGGAATTAGGTAACAACAGATACTAAAATTAAGACGTCTATTTCCCGCGAACATTTGAGCGCTGTTGAACGCTTTTTTAAACAGTGCTGATTTGCCATTGTGTTCACGTGCTCAACAGAAATCCCTGTGATTGGCCGTGAAGGTCATCTGTTCACCGAACTCACCGCTGTTTACTGAGTGTAACCACAGATACAGGGACACTGAGTTCGGTGAACTGATGACCTTCATGGCCAATCACAGTCATTTCTGTTCAAATGTTAGCGGGAAATGGACGTTTTAAAATTTCAGTACCGATTGGTACCGAATTCCAGTATTAAGACAACCCTAGTCTGAGTAAACGATGAACATATTTACATTTTTGGGTGATCTGTCCTTTTAAATGAAGTATTACATCTGATACTAACCCTGTATTTTAAGCTCTGTAGCAATCGTTCATAAGTTTATTTAACAGCTAAGATTCCTCCAAGTCTCTCTCCAGGTATTTTTGTTTCCGGACACAGCGTGGACACACCGGACACTGAGCCCTACAGGAGGAATGAAAGACGGTCTTGCAGACGTTACACCTGAAAGACAGAAAACACACCGTCATCATGAGGTTTATCACACTGCTGTGCTGAAAGTGACTGAATTTCCCACCACTTTCTCATTCATATGACTCCAGTGAAGTGGAAAATGCAGACACAGCAGTCTGAAACAAACCATGGACATGTGAGAGTGGACTTTAGATGAGGTTTTACATTCAGAGTTCATGTCTAGAAGCACAGCTTTCCAGATGTATTGAAAATGTGTTCATATTAGGAATGTTTAGTCAACGTTTAGCGTTTAGTTAACTGAGTCGAGGTTTCTGCAGGTTTCACAAAGTCAAATTTAAGACTATTAGGTGCTGTAAGTTTTTGACTCTTCTAAAGCATAAAAATACCATAATATGTTTGCAGATATTAAAGAAACATGTCAAGTGAACATTCTTATTTATCTAAAAAAAACAGTGCTGAAGTCAGATATTCTGCTTTCAAAATGTGTTTTCCATACCGGAATGACTGTCTTTGATTTAGTTCTTTTAACCCGCCCACTGCCACTTTAGCCAATTTTATTTCATCACCCTGGGTTGCCTTGTTGGAAAACAGCGTATTTAATTCATTCATTCAGAAAGGCTTTCAAAGCATGCGCCCGTGACTGAAATGTGACCTCCGGTGGACAGTAACAGACTCTGAAATGAGATGCGGATTCAGTTCCAGATGAGGTTATTAATTATCAAATAATATAATATTACAGTAATTATTCAGGTTACATTGTGGTTATTCAGGTAATGATCAGGTTACATTGTAACCCTCTGTCCTAACAACACGCTACATGACGAGATTTGCAGTGATAAGCAATTTGGCTGTTTGCACCAGATGAAACACGACAGAAATTTAAATACAGCCATTCAGAAGCACAGAATAGTGCAGTTACTCATGAAATGGTAAGGTTTATAATCTAATTAACACATATTAAACCTCTTTAATACATGTAGATGCTGAATCTCTGATATGTGTTTGTTTGCATTATTTCACAGTTCTAAAGTTCCATTTCAAACGGTTTATTTTCAAGATCTGAGATGTACTATCTGCTGCTGCTTTCAGTAGTATGACAATAAATGTCAGGTAAAATGGCATTCAAACTCGCATTATTAGCATTTAGCACAGAATAAAGCAAATGAGATGCACCTGAGGTGATCATTGTCAGTTTACTGTTGTTCAGCTGCAAGAAATCGAAGCCTAATCTAATATATCAATTCATGGAATTAGAACAAAAACTCCTTTTGATATGGAAAATATCCCTTATATTGTGTGCCGTTGCCTTTATTTAGAACACGACTTAAATCAGCCTTTAGGCTCGACCGACAGACTCGCTCCTCAATTTGGCAATCTGCACTTGTTAATGTTTTGATCCTGGAATGTAATACCTAGTTCAACCACTGGATGTCAAACTTACATACTGCACCTTTAAGAAAACGAATGAAATTTCAGACTTATACAGGGCTAAACGCTAAGATTCAAATTATTATTTTTTTAATAAACAAATTAAGTTATTTCTAAACCACATATTTTAATATTCAAATAATGTGTAAAAACAAGCAAACTCATTTTTTCAACATAACTTTTCTTTAAAAACAACCACAACACTATAACAAACTAAATGCATGCACAACAGTCTGTCTAGGTCAGCGTCCTCACTCTATATGGTCTATAAATACACAGAAAACTAGTAAACAAATTGTAAGGAATTATTGTAAGGAAGGTAATTAAACCCTAATGGTCATAAAGCTATTAAATTTGCTATAATAATATTAGAGGGTTTTTGTTTTGTTTTATTGAAATATGTTGTTGGTGATTGGATAGAGGTGGTAGCGCGATTGGGTAGCTTTACATGTACATAAGAAAATTAAAATCCGTTTTAAGACCTACAAGACAATATTTAATATAAGGCTGTTTTTAAAATTAAAGTAATTTTAAGACCCTATAAGTATATATAAAAATAAAATCAAAATTCACCATATATACCAGGGCTATTCAATTAGTTTGTCATGGGGGCCGGTTCATGAAAAGCATCCCAAACGAAGGGCCGGAGAGATATGACTTGCTATATGAGTGATAACACAACAGCAATATAAGAGCCCATATATATTGTATTTTTGCTCCTTAAGACACCCACGTTGGCGTTTTCTACATTAAAATGTTAATATATTGTATTTTGAAACTACATAACATCAGTGCATTGTACAATAGACTTTTTTTTTTTTTTTTACAAACTTTCAAATGTATTTCAGAGCACAACAAAAGCAGTGCATTGCTGAAGTAGGCTTCTTCTACATTCAGACACATTCATATGTTATTTTTTGAACTGCATAACAATTAGGGATGCAACAATTACAGATTTTGGTTGTACGATTATATAGTCTGAAGAATAATCATGGTTTGACGGTTATCAGGTCTAATGTAAATTCAAGCTTTATATTAGGTGAGCTATTTAGATGACCTGTTGTTGCCATCTGCGTTCATGCATACATAATCATCTTAATATTAATGCGTCTTCCATATCTTTTGTTTACACTGCACTGAAAGGCACGCACAACTCTCACCGTGAGATGTTTTCTACTGCGTGCGCCCGCAAAGACGCAAGCGCGTTGCTCCGCTTGTGCGCGCATATTGTCATATATTCTTACATTAGAAACAACAAACTTGCAAGCGGAAAAGACGTGATATGGGAACGGCCGCTGCGTTAATCCGGTGTGCGGGCGTATTAGCCTCAGTGTACATACTTGGAACTTTAAACTAGGACACAGTTGGCAAGTTGGCATAAATTTGTTTAACTGCAGCAGTTTCGTTTTGTTCCGTGCAACAGAAATGCGGCTTAGAGAAGCCTTTACGATTAATTGTGACGAATTAAAGGGCAGTTAATAGTGAAATCGGCTAATCGTTGCATCCCTATTGACGATATCAGTGCATAGTACAAAAGGCCTTTTCTACAAACATATCCAAATATTTTTGGCTGCCCGCGCTACTCCCTGAATGTCAGGTGACTCACGCTCTGCGCAGCTTGCAGCTCATGCTGTATTGAACAGGCGCACCTCACTTCATAACTATAGCGGCCGTTTTTCGACAGAACTAAATTTATTTTTGATGTCTTGGTCACACTATTTGGAGGGCCGGAACAAATTGCCTCGGGGGCCGGGTTCGGCCCGCGGGCCACCAATTGAATAGCCCTGATATATACGGTGGCTGAGAGAGCTCAAATGCGCTGCAATTTAAGAAAACATGCAAATAGAAAAACACTAATACATTGAGAAAGCATGTTCATCAGTTCGACAACACAAGCAAAACATGCAAATACAGAAATGCTCTGCAAATAGCGCACCACGCCACAATTCAAGTGTGTCTGAGGACCCAAAGTCATTGGTGTTGTCTGGAATCTGAGACGCAAATTTTTTGCTTATTTTAACATTCTGATCGCACAGTTCCTTGTTGATTGACAATTTGTTGTCCTAACAATCTTACAAATTGCACAATTAACATGAAATGAACCACTTCCTCAAAACAGGAAAACTTTTTGCTGCAAAAGTTGTATGTTCCAAATATTAAAGTTAAAAGTCAATGTAAACAGTATGACTTATCTGATGTTTGTTGAGCTCAGAGCAATCATCTGCATGTTTCATTGATATTATGTAAATAAATCATGTTTTAAAGGTCCTTATTTTCAGATCTGTCAGGTGTTGTAATAATTGTGGCCACCACTGTGCATACATATATGCTGTGAGATTTGTGACCTTACCTGGAAGTCACGTCAAACTGGAAAGGGAAGATGATGTTGGGGGCATTGCAGATCTGACATATAAAGCCTCTCTGAGTACAAAGGTCACAGTTGTGAACATGCTTGGAGCCAAACTGAATCAGAGACTGCAGGTAAGACTCATAGTGCCCGTCTGCTATCTGTGTGCAAAAAATAATTTAGATCATTGAAATGAAATTGAAATGAATGAAATTGTTAATATCTCAAAATCTTTTCTAGTATTTTGTTGATAGCGATACTGATAATCATACAAAATTTTATAAAATAATTTGCAGGCCATGAACCAAACATAACTATAAGGAAATTCCATTGTAAACTTTAATTTAAAGTTTAGACAAAAAGCCAAAGGTATAATAGTGTGTACTTAAAATTACAGTCCTTTGAAGAATAATGTCTGTGACACAATGTTGAAACTATAAATCTGGTTTCACTCCATAAAAACACCTGGGGCCTCATGTATAAACGCTGCATACGCACAAAAACTTTGTGTACGCCAGATTTCACCCTCACGTTTGGATTTACTAACGATGAAATTATCGTGAGAATGTGCGATGGTCCATGCCAACTTCATGTCTGGCGTACGTGTGTTTCTTGTGTGTGTTTGTTTTATTTCCATTGGCGACTCCTAGAGGCAATTATGTTAAACTGCACAAAGAGTATCTTTGAGCTGTGCAATGCCAGCTGTATGAGACCGGATCATCCGCATGTCTAGCAGGTATATAAGGTTTCCATACCATGCAGTTGACCAACCAAACATTAAAGCGCAATTTGCAACGATCGCTGGTTTTCCCAATGTAATCGGAATGATCGACTGCACGCACATTGCTATAAAGGCGCCAACTGAAGACGAATTTGCATGCGTGAATCGGAAACATTACCATTTAATAAATGTGCAAATAATACGTGATGCTCAAATGCGCTTAACAAATATTGTAGCCAGGTGGCCTTGGTCAACCCATGATTCATTCACCCTTACAAACAGCATGGTTGGGATGAGGCTCCAAGGTGGCAGACACACGGTTAGTTGTAGAGCGGGCGATTGGGCAGCTGAAATGCCGGTGGCACTGCCTTAATAAGAGTGGAGGAGTGCTGCTATACCGCCATAACAAAGTGTTCCTCTGATACATCTGTCTCCCACAGACACAGATACTACTCCAGACAGTAAAGTGTCGCCCACAATTGAGGCAACTCTCTCCTCAAAGGGTGTTAGTTCAGAATCCACTGTTCCCCCGCCTGTTTGGTCCACATTTTGACGGCAACTTTACATCGGACCATTTCTTTTTTAATTCACTCACAGTGCGATGTTCAGAGCCCACTGCATTAACCTCGTCAGCTAAACTCTCCCACTCTATTGTTTTTCTTTTGTTATTAATTCCGGAGGCCACCTTGCAAATAAACACAGTTTTTCTCCGGTCTACCTCTGATAGGAGCACGTCCAATTCACATTCTGTGAAGTTTCTCTTCTTGCTTGCTTTTGCCATTGCTTTTTCGTTTAGTTTTGCCAAAGTGGAGTCATTACCATATTCATATGAGGGAGGAGGCAGGGAGGGGTTTTGCGCTCGTGGACGTGCGCTCAGTTTCAGGTTAATTTGGATGTACAAAGAGAATATGTGTGGAATTCCGCATACGCAGTGTTTCATACATCTGATTTTTTTCTTTAGAAATAAATACTAAGAAAATCTAAAACTTGAGCAGGGAAATTTCAGGAATGTATTTATTTGAGACAGCCAGAATGATGGAAAAGCTGCTACAATAGATGATACACATCACACACCCTTGTTTCCACTATAAACAACATAAAAGAGCAGAAAAACAGATACCTGCTGTAAGTCTAACACACTGTAGACATCACTGTTATCCAGTAAGTATGTCCTCTGCTGAAGCCTGGAGATAAAAAGGCCATTCAAATATTAAACATCTGCTGCAATGAAATAATAAAAATCACCTTTAAAACCCATACATCAAAACATACATGCAGACACATGAACAAAGACACACAGACACACATTTGTTTACATTGCTTACAGGGACAGTCCATAGGTGTAATGTATTTTATACTCAGGGTTCATACACATTTTTACTACTAAAATTCCATGAGTTTTCCAAGAATTTTTCAGAACTTTCAAGTACATTTTCATGATGTAATGTTTCATGTAATGTCTACATATACAGTTGAAGTCAGTATTATCCCGCTTTTGATTTTTTATCAAATGATGTTTAACAGAGCAAGGAAATTTTCACAGTATGTCTGATAATATTTTTTCTTCTAGAGAAAGTCTTATTTGTTTTATTTCGGCTAGAATAAAAGCAGTTTTTTAATTTTTAAAAGCCATTTTAAGGACAAAATTATTAGCCCCTTTAAGCTATATTTTTGTTCGATAGTCTACAGAACAAACCATCGTTATACAATATTTGCCTAGTTACCCTAACCTGCCTAGTTAACCTAATTAACCTAGTTAAGCCTTTAAATGTCACTTTAAGCTGTATAGAAGTGTCTTGAAAAATATCTAGTAAAATATTATTTACTGTCATCATGGCAAAGATAAAATAAATCAGTTATTAGAAATGAGTTATTAAAACTCTTATGTTTAGAAATGTGTTGAATTTTTTTCTCCCCGTTAAACAGAAATTGGGGTAAAAAATAAACAGGAGGGCTAATAATTCTGACCTCAACTGTATGTAAAATTGATTTTGATAATGCTTAAACAGCACTAATAATGTGAGAGCAAGTTTTTGGCCAGGGACTGAAAATAAGTAAAGACAACTAACCTATATTCAAGTTAGGGCTGCACAATATATGGTTTCAGCATTGATATCGCAATGTGTGCCTCCGCAAATAGTCACATCGCAGGATATGGAATGCTGGGATTATAGTTTAATATAGAGTTTAATCATAATGGAGTAAAAGTTTATCCTCTGCATGCATTTTTAAAGAGACAGTTCACCCAAAAATTACTTCCCATTTTCATTACACTCTTCACTTGTTTCAAACATTTGAGTTTTCTTTTTTTTTTTTAAATGAACACAAAAAGAATATAATTGAATAACTCCTATAGTATTGAAACAAGTGCAGTGAGTAAATAATGAGTAAATTTTAATCTTTGAGTAAACTGTCCCTTTAAAGCCTGTGACTGTGTGAACATTTCAATATTTCAGAGTTTAAAACATCCCGCCACAAGCAGTGTTGCCAGATGTAACTGACTTTTTCCAGCCCAAAAACCCGCCGAAGTGCAAAAACACCCGCCCAACAACCCCAGAGGGTCCAAAATGTATGAGGGGTGGTTGGATCGTCCCATATTTCACGAAAAGTGGGGGGAACGGTCCCAAGTTTCACGAATAGTGGGGGGGTTACGGGAGATCGCGGCCAGGCGGGCATACCTTTAAAATACCGCCCAAATATCCACTACCCGCCTATGTTACTTTTTACCCGCAAACTTGGATTCAAAACCGCCCAATTGGGCGGGAAACCGCCCAATCTGGCAACACTGGCCACAAGACATTTTTTTAATAAAGATTAAATAATATACAATGAAGACTATGCAGTGTTGATTGTTCAATATCTGTACCTGAATAGTATGAAAACTATCATTTACTTTTATCTTTACTATATTTTATGTATCTATACTTGTCATTAATTTGTTATATATTATTCGAGATTCACTCCTCTACAAAACCCCCCCAATCAATCCAAATAAACCTGTTCAATCATCTGGTGAAATTGTATTTACACATCGTAATATATATCACAGAAATGCAAAATATGGTAATGTCAGATTTTTCCAATGTCGCACAGCCCTAATTTAAGTGTACAGATATTTGTTAAACTAAATTCCATGACTTCTCCTAAACTTTATGGGTTTTTCTATTTTTCCAAAACTTTAGGCCTGGAAAATGCCATGTTAAAATTCCATGACTTCTCCACGTTTTCCATGACCGTATGAACCCTGTATACTGTAAACAACGCATATTATATGGCGCTACCCCAGCCCTACCCCTAAACCCAACCCTCACAGTAAACCTGTGGTAAATTTTAAATATCAAAAGATCTCGTTAGGTATGACTTTTAAGTATTTTGTATCTTATAGGGACACGAGGTGTGACCCTGTAAACTACCTTAATAAAGTACAGTCATACCCATGTTATTATCCACTTGTTAAGTCGTGACGTATCGGTGACGTAGGGAATACAGTTTCCCGGTCCAAGCCGCTACTCATTTGAATTGAGAAAATATTAGTTTATGGCCACTTTTTAGTCCTATCGCACATTAAAGTGAATTTTATATAAATCATGGTGTACACATCAGTCTCTAGATCTGCTGCATGACAAATACCAAAATTTTAACAATTTATAAAAAGTTAATCATTTTCTAGCCATCAGATATTAGGCATGTATATATACATTGCGATCGTGATTTTCGAAATCGCTTTGCAAACGTTTATTATTACCATTTGATGAGTCTCCCCATACAGTTTGATATAGTGCTTGGACCCGAAAGCCGCTTCGCGTGACGTCACACTTAACAAGCGGATACATCTTTGTGTCCCTGTAAACAACATATACCTTTACAAACAGACAGAAAGACAAACCGACCTGGGTTGGATCTGTTTGCTGAAGCCACTGCGGCAGAGGAGAACGTAATCTCCTAGAAAGCGAAGTCTCTGTCGGAGGTTCTGCACTTTAGCCATGATGTCAGCATGTTTAAACAGCTCAGGATTCAAAACAGCAAGGTTCAGGAGCGGCTCGTGCTCAATTTGAGTCAGCAGCTTAAAGGCTTGTCTTGAGACCTGAACAGACAGACAGACACAGGTAAAACACTGTGACGGATAAAAAAACAGCTAATGTTCTTTATAGAGAGAGGTGAAAAATAATGTATTTTAAAATCACAAAGAATCACATGTACTACCATTTAAAAGTTTGGGTTGTATAAAAATACATAAATGAAAACTTCCTCACATCTAGTCCTGTGTTTCAATGCTACATTATCAGCATCCTTCTGATGATTATTTATTGCTCAAGATGATTTCTTATTATCTTCAAAGTTGAAATGAATGTGTAGAGCTTTATATTTTTGTGGATGCTGTATTTTTTCAGGGCTCTTATAGCATTCGATTTGAAATTTAACTATTTGTTAATAATAATAATAATAATAATAATAATAATAATAATAATATTTAAATTTAATTTAAATTAATTTAATTTAATGCCATGTGTGTTATTTTAATATATATTTAGAATAAATTTTTAATTTTCAGAGCAAAGCATACAAATGAAAAATAATAATAATTCAGCCTAGGTCATGAATTTTAATAAATGTCTTGCTCTTCATAAAAGAGCAGTTAAAATAATTATAAATAAATGCATATTTAATACCTACTACACTGAACAAAATATTATTGCAATAAATATTGGAAAATTTTAAAAGCAACAACATACATGAAACAAGTGAAGTAAAATAATAGAGATGAGGTCAGACGTGCTCACCTCGCGTGTTTTCAGGTCCCAGTTGTGCAGCATGCGGGAGGGGATGATGCTCATGTCTCCTTGATGGCAGGAATCACAGAACTGCTGACCGGAGAACTCACACAATCTGCCTCTGCCCAGAGACACACCGATCTGACAAGAGCAACCTGCATACATTTACAACACACTTTACTTACAGCTACACTGAAAAGCACTTACGTATCTGTAGAAGAGCCCAGCATAAACTTAGTTCCTCAGTTAAGAACAGAAACATGTGGCGGGATAAAAAAAAAATCTAGCTTAAAACCCATACGTATGATAACATCATAATATTTTGCTTTCAGTTGTTGTCAATACTATTAGCCTCCTTAAGAATTATTACTTTTTTGATCGACTACAGAACAAACCACTGTTGTCCAATCAATGACTTGGCTATCTGACCTAATGTGCCTTGTTAGCCTGATTAGCCGAGGCCTTAAAATTTCACTTTATGCTCAATATTAGTACCTTACAAAATAACTAGTAAAATATTATCCACTGTCATCACAGCAAAGACAAAATGATATAGTTGTTAAAAATTAGTTGTAATCACAATAGGGTTAATAATTTTGTCATCAACTGTACATATATAAAATTGCCTTAGTTTGAGGTTACTCAAGGTCTGCTGAAAGTAATTTGCTAATTCTAATAATAATAATAATACACTCAATTGTACTTGTTTTTGAAAAACAATGCTTACAGTTTAAATTGGAACTAGAAGTTGCAGACTTTTTTTCAGTATGCTGATGAATATTGAGAAGGAGGCGGGGCTTTCTTTTGCACTACACTCCATCATAGCAAACAAACAGTATGGGCCCAATCATACACCCGGCGCAATAAGGCGCTGAACATGTTAGGTGCGATGTGTTGCTATTTTCAAACCAGCACAACAGTAATTTTCACGTTTTGCATCATGTAGTTTAAATAGCAAATCCATTTGCGCCACTTTGTGGACTCATTGGTGTGCCGGTCTATAAAAGAGGTGTGTTAAGGCACATTGTTGGCGGGTTGCTATTTTGAGGAACTGAAACAAATTGAGTCATTGACCAAGTAAAAGCAGGTCTAAAGTCCAGCGCAGAGTGCGTTAGTTGTGAGCATATGCAGGTTCAAAAGCTTAATACACACAGGATGTACAGCAATAAAAAAATAAAGGATTAAAATTTTATTATTATATTATTTTTAAATTATTATTTACTACAAATATATATATATAAAAACACTACCTCCATGCCTTCTTTATGTCCGGGGGACTTTTTTCAGTTTATTCATGACAATTTGCAACTGTATAATGCTATTATTATTAGCAGTATTATTTATTATATGCATATTTAAATTCGTTTCAATAAAAACTAGTTAAGATTTGTCCACCTGCGGGATTTTGGAGACGTCTGCATCACCATATGGGGCATAAGAATAGGACGAGTGTTTGTATAGAACTCAGTTTTTTTGACAACACTTCTTTATTATTGTTCATTTATTCATTTGCTGGAAATTAGAACTGAACTTAGAAATAGAACTATTGAAACAAATCTTTGCACTTAAACAAAATGAAATATGCAGGCTAATGGATGTCTTCAGTGGAGGGCGTACAACACCGTTTCCTTACTCTGTCTTTACCCTCACGCTGCAGATGCTCTGTGTAACTGTTTTCTTGCTAGTAAAGCATTCAGTTTTTCCACTTCCACCATGTAAATAGCAAATGCGCCATGGCGTGACGCAACTGACTCTTAAAGGAAATGGGAGATGAAACTCTGATTGGTTTATTCTCCAAACAGCCATAACTCATTAAGAGAATAAGCACAACCCTGTTAGACCATGCACCGGGGTGCAAACCATATTTTTCCATCCCTAAAATACCAAAAGTGGATTTGGACACACCCTTAATGTCTTTGCGCCTAGATCATTAAAATAGAGCCCTAAGAGAGACGTGGTTAAGAATCTTGATAAACAGCTGCTTTGGAAAAACTTTTACATCAACAGAGGACCTCCACCCTAATTGCGAATGAACAGACTTTGATTAAAGTACATTAACTTCGTCGGCGCCAATAGCCTAGTGGTACTGTGCGTGACAAAAAGCACCGATGTGCTCATGGCGACCCGAGTTCGATTCCCGGCTTGAGGTCCTTTGCCAATCCTTCCTCTCTCTCTGCTCCCAATGCTTTCCTGTCTGAAATCTCTACTGTACTATCATAATAAATGTGAAAACCCCCTAAAAAATTATTATTAAAAAAGTACAATAACTGCCACTGATAAATCATTCACCTTAACCTTCGAAAATAAACATTGTACATTTTGATTTCATGCTGACTTTAATGTTAGATACTCCAATAATTCAAGCAAATCATCTGAAAACTGGGAAAATGTGGATAAAACAGCATGCCCAACCAATCATACCTGCACATCTGTAATTCTGTGCGTCCAGTCCTCTCTCGTTGGGCACAACAGACAGGTGTAACAGCAGCTCTCCATCTCCCTTCAGTCTGTGCTGGACGAGCTTGTGGACGACTCCTCCTTGTGCACCATCAGTAGCTGAGGCTCCTGCTCCATCATCCTCCGTCTCCAGATAGGAGTCCAGCGCTCCTCTGATCAGACTCCTCCACCCTCGTGCCTCCTCACCGCTCTCCGCCCTCAGCGTCAGCGTGTCCCGTACTGTCAAAACCTTAAAAAATGCAGGACTGCCCAGAGAAACATCAGGAACCACATCCCGGATGCTCCCAATGGGGAGTGAGAAAAGTGGTGTCTTTGAGTCCTCCTGGACCCGGAAACCTCTGAGGATCTCGAGGGAGAGTGAGAGCACGAGTGACCGCCAGCCCTTCTCCTCCAAGCTCTGATAGACCACCGCCTCCTTTATGGCATCTGGTTCTGGGTCTTTATGCCGGGTCCAGTCTAACTGTGGAGCATCTGGAAGCTCAGAAATGGTGTGTTCAGGTGTGGATGGAGCTGGAGATGTGACTTCTTGATCGCTGGACGTATGCAGCACCTCCCACTGTTCATCTCTCATTATGGGCCGAAGTTTGCTGACGGCCTCAGTGATTCGGTCTACCCAGTCCTCCGCTTCTCCTTTAGACGGCGCACGCAGGTAGATTCTTTTGTTAGGGAAAGAGAGCCGGAATCGTCCCTCGGTGCTGGAGTACAGGTGGATGTCCTCGCAGCGCAGCAGGGACAGGTTTTCATAGCAGATGCGCTCCTCTGCATTGACGTAAAGGCGCAGCTCAAACGGCGAGAGCTCGCAGTAATAATCCCACCACATGCCCACTGCGTTGCGCCGCTCCAGCTGACCCAGCTTCAGCAAACCTCTGAATGGGTTAGGAAGACCTGACGGAGACATAGACATGCATCAACATTTGTCTAATCACACTGCTTACATTTCTGCATTTGACAGAAGCTTTAATAGCTTTATAAAGGGGTCTTATTATGCTCATTATTATGTGTTAGTCATTTTGTGTATGCTTGGCCATAAAATAAAGATCTAAAATGTTCTCAAATCTCAAGATCTACTCCAAAGGGAGATATTTAGAAATCTTTTATTTCAAGAACTACAACGAATGGCTCAATTGACTACAAGACTTTTTTTACTGATGGCTTTACTGATGTCAGTAAAAATCTGTCCAAATCCCATCTATAGAAATCAAATAGTTAGGTGGCAGGGAGGGGAAATTAACAGTAACATTATGTGAAAAATATATTGCAATGTCCATGTGTAAAGATGAGAATACTCTTGAGCAATATTCTCAGCTCAAATTGTTAATATTGTGAAATATTTGACCTTCCGATTCTTAAATATGTGAAAGAAAGCATTGTATTGTTTAAACATCTTAAAAATAGTTATATTAGTTGCTCTATGACGCCAGCAGAGGCTGCCGATACACCACACTGAAGACTGTGATAAGGTTACATCTCTGACAAAAGAAAATGCGCTCGTCATTCTCTGGCTCATGCTCATGCTCTCGTGAGGGAGGGGTGTGGCAGAAATGAAACACTGTCTAAGCTCTTCACCAATCACAAACACAATAGAACAGCTAACCAATCACAACACATTTCAGAAGGCGGGCCTTTATAGAACCTGGAACAAGCAGAGCTACTTATGCCAGGCTGGGGAGAATGGTATTGTAATAATGCAAATTATGTAACAGAATCAACCCTTTAAAACCCTTCAACCCTTTAAAAATGGGTAAAATAGGACCCCTTTAAGTGATCTGCATTTTATCATTCCTTGTACTCCATAGGAATTGAATCCACAACCTTGTATTCTCCATTACTTGTAAGCTCTATTAACCTTGTATACTATTTCAGCTATAGGAATGCAACTGCTGTTTTTATAAACTTGGGCTTGATGGTATCAGTAACATAAGGGATACTTCATTTGAAATTTTACAGAAATATTCATGATAATACAATCATTGGCTTTGTGGCTAGAGCTGAGTTGATATATGATATATATATATATATATATATAATGACAGAATTTTCATTTTTGGGTGAACTATCCATTTAAAATGGTTGGCTTAAACCCCATTGGCAATTTTTCCCTCATAAAATCTGGAGTTATTTGAAGTTACAAAAAAAAAAGTATGGTGAATTTCCAATCTTAACTCCGACTGCTATAGCATTTGGGAACAGATGTTATGTATTCTCAACAACTTGAGAATTCTCAATACTTTTCTTATCTGGAACATTACATTTAAACAGTATTGCTTTGAATAAAAGAACTATTCTGTCTAATATTATCACTATAACTAGTTTACAGTTGATTGACTGATTAGACCCAGATATGAAAAAAAACAACCGTCATATATGGCTCAGTTGGCCATGACAGCAATGACTGCATATCTTGCATAGAAACCATGTGGCTTTCATAGCACTTAAAGCATTTTTAAGCATTGGCAGCTTTTTTATAGGTTCTCACAGCACTTAATAACTACATGAAACCAATTAAAGGGAAGTGCAGAAATGTCTGATTGTTTTTTAAGGTCGTCATTCTCAAAGAAGGAAGTTGTTATATATACAGGCAAAATGGAAGAACAATTAACAAATTAGAGGCAACAGAATTAGGCAGACAAAATAACGTTTAACATATTTTTTCCATCTTACCGTTGTGTCTCCGGTGCACAACACTGGGAGGAGGCTGAAGCTCGTCTGCTTCACACACAGGAGACACCTGCCCATTCAGAGGAGTGACGTCGATGATGGCATAAGCTTCGGAAATACTCGAGTCTTCAGGTTTGTGGAAATCCTCCTCTGAGATCCAAGATGTAGATTTCTGAGAGACACAAATAAAACTGTTAGGCCATATTTAAATCTGTTAGCATCAATCCTCTAGGTGTTGACACAGATTTGGCGAGAGTTTGAATGTGTGTGTGTGTGCATGTATGCATGTATATATATATATATATATATATATATATATATATATATATATATATATATATATATATATATATATATATATATATATATATATATATATATATATATATATATATATATATACACACACACACACACACATACATACATACATACATACATACATACATATACATATATATATATATATATATATATATATATATATATATATATATATATATATATTTATATATATATAAATAAATAGATAATAACGTTTGTTCAACAGTTTAAACGAGTTAAAATTATTAAAAAAAACAGACAGACAGACAGATAGATAGATAGATAAACACACTGGTAGCATGACTTATACCCTAGTTAGCTCGTTTCTAGCATGTTTTAACACACTGCTAACATGTTTTAACATAGCTTACATGCTTCTAACATGATTTATAACACTGCCATATGCTAGCCTGTTTTTAAATAACATGTTTCTAACATTACTAATACTGTACAAAGTTGGTTAAAACAGACATGCTAAAGCAATATCAAATACGTAATATGGCAGCTAAACAACATTTATTGACTAGATTTTTAAATAAAATTGGCAAGAAATTGAAAGCGGAGAGCTTATTGCAATTATTTGACATAAGCCAATCTATATTTATTTCGGTTACATTTTCTCACATGTCTTCAGAATACAAGGTCACACTTTATTGTAATGTACAATTCACGCCATTAACAAATCATTAACAAACTATTAACTAAGACTCTGAGCTCAATGGTCTACTAATTAGCTGCTTATAAATAATTAGTAAGGTAGTGCTTGGGTTTAGACGTTGGCTAGGATTAGGGATGTAAAATAAGATCATACTTTATAAGTGCTAATAAACTGTTAACATCTTAATAATAGGAAGGTAATAAAAGGTGTAAATCGTTACTTATAATAAAGTGTTACCAAAAACAGTCAAAGAAATCTTGGGATTAAAAACAAAATTGTATTTAAAAGTGTTTTGTTATTATTTTCAAATATGGATTCATTATCACAGTCGATTCCGCTCATCTGTAATGCAAGTCAAGACTGATAGAAATGATAATAATCACTCACACAGGAGGAATAGAGCGAGTCTGTGGATATTTTCCTGCTGACGCTCATTGTGGTGCGTCTGCATGCAGCATGTGGAGGTGTTTCCACTGGACTAGGAGCAGCAGATACTTCAGGAAGAACAGTGTCTTTAGGGTCAGGCATCTCCTCAGTCTCTGTTAAAGCAGAAACTGTAGGAGGATCAACAGATGAGTCTCTGCTCTCTCTCTTCTTCTCCTTCTCCACAGTCTCAGTCACAGTATTTTTCGCTTTAAGTCTTGTGCTTTTAACTATAATCTCAGAGTCTTCTATCGTTTCTTCTTTCGTCTCCAGGCTCGCTGATGTGTTTTCTTCAGACTGCTCTGTACTGTGTGAATGATGTGTGTCCTGTGCTGATGTTGGTGATGCTTCAGGTATGTGTATGTGCTCATTTACAGGATGTGTGTCAGTCAGATTGTCTGGAACTGGTATGAACACATCAATGTCCTCCTTTATCAGGCTCTCACTGAAAACAAACAAGAGTTCACATTAGTAAATCCCAAATTAAGTATTATTTTTAAGTATGGACATCATTTTTCTGATCTCAGTGACAATGAAATGCTATCAAAATGCAGAATACACATATGGTAAAGAAAATAACAATGAAATAACTGACAAAATGTGTTATTAATACTTATTAAATGGCTGAATACTTGATTCTGATTGGTCAGTCGCGACATTGCAAGGTATGTTATTCCGAGATAACAACCGCTGAATTGCACAGGCTCATCTGGAAATTTGGAATCACATTGACCATCAGTGAATACGTTCAAATCCATACTTACATTAACATTCATATGTGTTTGCTTGTTTGGTGCGGTCTTGTGAATGAATAATACCAAAGACAATAGAATACACAAGACATGTCACTCGTATACTTTTGAATAGGAAATAGTGTAACTGTCATGATGGCGATTAAAGCCCCGCCTTCTAGTACAGGAGCCAATCAGCGATCGATATATAGCGAATAAAGCCCACTTTCTACTACAGGAGCCAATCAGCGATCGCTATAGAATGACAACTCTCCGGGGGAGGGGCTAGAACCAGACGCGAGTTTCTGCAGATTTTGTGCAATACGAAAATTTAGAAATGAAACTAAATAGACAGTTGTTGTTTAATTTTATTGGTTATTCGTAATATGAAATGTAATCGTAAGCTTGGCAAGTAGTTTTGGAGAATTTGAGGTTTCCCCATTTAAACAGAATGCCCGAGCATACTGCCCAATAGGCATTTCAAAGATGGCCGCAGAGTTACGTTTTCCCACGCGTCTAGAGAAAACAGGGTTAAAGTTTATAACGTACAATTCACACTATTAACAAATCATTAACAAATCATTAACTAAGACTCTGAGCTCAATGGTCTACTAATTAGCTGCTTATAAATAATTAGTAGGGTAGTGGTTGGGTTTAGATATTGGGTAGGATTAGGGATGTAAATAAGATCATACATTATAAGTGCTAATACGACTGCTAAATTATACAAGCTAATCTAGAAATTTGGAATCACCTTGACCGTCAGTGAATATGTTCAAATCCATACTTACAGCGACATTCATATATATCTGCTTGTCGGTCAAGGTGGTTTTGGTCTTTTTGGCATTGTCTTGTGAATGAATAATACGTAGGTTTGTATATGCTTTATTCCGCCAGTTTCTGTCTGCTTTGCGTTTCTGGCTGTTTGGCGCCCTCTTGTGACTGAATAATGCTAAAGTTAGTGTATCCTCCCATGAGCTGTTTCAATTTCTGTCAACTTTGCGCTTAATTACAGAAATATAAAAACTATTATGGATAAGAGCAATGTTTTGTATCTAAATTTAATGTTTTGTGGCAAGTAAGTGTGTAAAAAGTGGTATAAAGTACATCCAGGATGGCTGTTTTTACAGAGTAAAGCCCTCTCTTGTACATCAGTGCTCTGCTTTTGCATCAGGCCGCCAATAAGCCTTTCAGGCTTCATCCTGCTATAACCACCTCCTTGATGTACTTTACCTCTAAAATAATGCTTTTGTTCAACTAACTGACTATGTGAACTAGCTTTTGACTGACTCAAAAATTGGGTCAAAACTGAAACATTACATTTAATAAGTCTTCAAGCAAGTAGCATGGGTGATTCTTTGTTTAACATTAAAAGAAGGTAAATCTGTGCCTTTATCTTCTACTCACTCTGTAACCGTGATCTTCTGCTGTTCATTGTGGTTGATCTCAGAGTCGCAGCTCCAGCGCTCCTTATCTGGGCTCCTCAGCTCCTGTCCTTGCAGCAGACTGTCAGAGCTCAGGCTGGAGGACAGATGTGAAGACCCTGACACTGTGTCCAGACTCAGGTTTGAGGAAGTCAGCGGAGTGCTGGAATCACAGCCTTCATTCTGATCTCTCCTTGTCTCCCTCTGGAGCGATTCAGGAGCCCAATCCGAGCCTCCAGAGCCACCGGATGACTGGGACACCGTATCCCAAGACTCCTTGCGTTTGGGGCCAAGATGCTGCTCGTCGGCAGGAGTTGGAGGGCAAAGACCTGCAAGGACCAGCGGGGTGTTGGTCCATTCATTGAGCACAGCAGATTTATAGGAGAGCTGGAAGGTCAGCGAGGCCAAGCCCTGCAGGAGGGTGAGCAGAACCTCTCGGTCCTCCGGGTCCAGCAGAAGAGCCCCAGGCTGGTAGTAGGAGCTCATTTTGGAGTTTTCACGAAGTAGCGAGGTCAGGTAACACTCCAAAAGCCCATCGTTCAGCGCCAGCCGGACCCATGCTCTGCAGCGGCCAACATCCGAGTTAATGAAGCTTAGACGTTCCAGCTCTTGAACTACATCCCTAGAGGAGAATAATAATTGATTGTAGACTTATGATGGAATCAAACTTACTTGTTGCATTTAATTGCTAAAGCATTTATCATGGTATAGACCAGGGGTGCTCAACCCTATTCCTGGAGATCGACCGTCCTAAAGTTTTCAGTTGCAGCCCATATCAAGCACACCTGCCTGCAATTATCAGGTGCTCCTCAGGTTCAAATTAATTGGTTCAGGTGTGTTTGATCTTGGTAGGAGCTGAAATCTGCAGGAAAGTCGATCGCCAGGAACAGGGTTGGTCACCCATGGTATAGACCGTTCAATGTGGTGATGTCATTGGCCCATGATCATTTCCTGCTGGTTATCAATCAATTTTTATAACTGTAACACGAGGCAATTAAATCAGAATTTAATGTCAAAACAGCTATTATAACCTTATTTATCTATTTGTGGCTCTTTTTGGATTCTCGGAAGCTATAGAAATTAAAAATCTAAAACAGGAAATATGTTGGGACTATTGTTTTTGTTTACATCCCTCAAAATGGTCTATAGGGTAGGGCTGGGCTATTTAATTGAAGTGATTTTCATCAGTGTTACGAACCCCAGTTTATAATGCTCATCTAGGGAAGGTTCAGCAACATAAAAGGTCATACAAGTCAGAAATTACACAGTAATTTAGACATGCGTAACAATCAGTAAAACTGGTTCAAGTAAACCTCCAGCATGTGCGTTTAGATGAAGCAGAGTTTACTACACAGAGCCGTAGTTCACTGATAAGTAGGGCCAGACGGAATCTGCAGACGTTTTTTGCTATTTCTGCTGAGAATTTTGGGAGTATCATAACTAAAACCTTAATATGTTAAATAAAAAATAATATCTTTTTAACTTGTATTTAATGTTTAAAATGCAAATCCAATTAGATTAACTGTAAATAGTTAACTTTAAGTAAATAAACAGAATTAATGATGGGCTAAAAATCTGTGGAAATCTGCGGAATTCTGCGCGCGCAGATTCCGTGTGGGCCTATAAGCTATGCAAAAAAATCTATATCTCAACAGGACGTCGAGATAATCATTCTGCTTTAATGAGAGCTGTTTGTTTCACTTGTCAACAAACTACAGCTGTAGTAAAAGCTGCACGTGAAATTACAACATGTTTTTACTCCAAACTCACCATATAACTACAGTTAAGTGTTTGAAATAAATCTTCCTCTAAGATGATTCTATAGTCGTTTATTAGTCTAAATCAATGAAAGCAGTTAAATCTTCTATTTATTCAGCAACTGCTATCTTCTCTAGGGGATTTCCTGGGTTTCTTTGTGTGTATTTGGACAGGTTGTGGGCTTCTGTGAGAGCGCTCTTTGGCCTTTGGAGGAGATTAAATACAAAAGACAACAATCACAGCTTTGCTCAATCGCGTTTGTGATTTCAATTCGATTAATCACCTAGTATACCAGGTCAATACAATACTAACCCGAGCTGCAAAAAAAGGTTCCTTTAACAGGTATAATAACAAAAAAAGTTAGTGTGTTAGTGTATGTGTTAGTGTACTTAGTGCATTCCTTTGTTGTATACATGTTCAGTGTAAACTAAAATAAATTGCAAAAGAATTATAAGGTAATATAAGAAACGCTTTAGAATAAAGTTCATTCATTCATTCACTTTCTTTTCGGCTTAGTCCCTTTATTAATCTGGGGTCACCACAGCGGAATGAACCGCCAACATATCCAGCATATGTTTTATGCAGCGGATGCTCTTCCAGCCGCAACCCATCACTGTGAAACATCCACACTCATTCACACACACTCATACACTACAGTCAATTTTAGCATACCCAATTCACCTGTACCACATGTCTTTGGACTGTGGGGGAAACCGCAGAACCCGGAGGAAACCCATGCGAACACGGGGAGAACATGCAAACTCCGCACAGAAACGCCAACTGAGCCAGCCGAGGCTCGAACCAGCGACCTTCTTGCTGTTAGGCGAACGTGCTACCCACCGCGTCGCCTTTAGAATAAAGTCCCATTAGTAAATGTTAGTTAACAGATTAGGATCAACAGTGAGAAAAGCCAGATATTTTCACACTCAGCGTGACACAACAGAAACATTTATCTAAAGCCCTTCAGAAGCACAGCAGAGTGCACTGCACTACCAATGAAATGGTAAGGTTTATAATCAGTACAAAACCTTATGAAAAATTAAACCCTTTTTAACTTTATAAAAAGTACATAGGCAACTGAATAACTGATGTTGCTGGTTTGCACTGAGGCCCAATCTCAATTCTATTTTTGTACCCCTACCCCTTTCCCTTGAAAAAAAAGAGAGTGTGAAGGGAAAGGGCTTCAAAACTTACCCCTAAGAAATGGGACAGCACTACAACACCCACACATGTCATCATATGTGATTGCGATCTCTTGCTTCATACGAAATCGACGATCGTGACTGCTGTAGTTATTCCAGTTGCGTTATTTTTTGGTATTTATCTTCAGGAAATCACTGAAGGCAGCAATATCATGTTATCATAATGATATAACGCGGCAATAAGATCGTAACTGTACTGTGCATTTACACCGTGGCCATATTCATCAATGTAAACACACCAAAACAACATTAACATTATAGCAGACACTTTTAAAAGCTCCCAGACACTAGACTTTTCTGACAGGGTATTCGAGTGTCATTGAATGCTGTGGGACTGCTGTACAGGAGTTATTATTTTAGCTTTTTTTTTTTTTAAGCATGACGGTAAAACATGAATGCCGTTATAAATGCTGAATATATTAAAACATGTGCTTGTTTGTTGTAAAAATTCATAATAATGACGAAAAATACTGATTTGTGCATTTCCTGACTCCCGTGTGCAGCCATGCTGTTGTTGTAGATAGTGTAGTCTGGGAAAATTTTCTTACCCCTTGGTTTCAAGTGTGGTCCTGAAAAATCTTCGTTTCGAGGGCTATCAAGCCCTTCCCCGTAGCCCTACGCCTTCAAGCTAAAGAGAACTGGGACACCCCTACCCCTTCACGTGAACGTGCAAAATGAGGGTTAGTAGTAAGGGGAAGGGCTAAAGGGTAGAACTGGGATTAGGCCTGAGTCACAGTTCTGACTTTCAGTTTTAAACCTTTTGCTAGTTATTTTATTTAAGATCTGTGGTAAACTATCTGCTTCTGCTTTCAGTATGCCAATGAATGTCACGTATGTGGTGTTCGAACTCACATTGATAGCATTTAACACTGTAAAATAGTGCAAAAATATATAAAGCACACAATCAACAGCTGTGGTGATCTTCATAATAGTTTTGGGACATTTCTGTGAAAATAGTTTCTAAAAACAGAAATTTTGATAAAATGTGTTTTTATGGTTTAGTGAAACAAAAGTTTGTCTAAAGTGAAAATTGGCCTCACTCTTGTAGCTGCTTTTGAGTTCAAATGACCTGCACCTAAATAAAGATTTTATAGATGTAAAGGTTTGCATTGTGATGTCCATCATACTGCCACATTCCCCATACTAAACTGAAGTATAAATAAGAAACTGTGTCATTATCAACTGACTTCCTCTTTGACTCAGCGCTCAGTAAGTAGCATAAAAACTGGCTCTATTAAGCTGAACTGCACTGCAAACATGAGTCAAGGGCCTTAGAGAACCGAGTGAACGAGTGTCACTTGACTGTTGCCTATAGGCTTTGGAGCAAATTACTAAAGCACATGATTGAACTAATCCTACAGGCTTGTCAAAACCCTCACAGAGTCTCCGGGCATGCCTCTCTGTTTCCAAACTGGTGACAGGCTGATCATCTGCAAAGACTTTTGAGGTTAAAATTATTCTGGAGCATAAAAAAAAAAAAAAAAAAAGTGTATGATTGAATGAATGATTTCAGAACGAGTGGCAGTATATTATAATCTAAATAACACTAAATAATACTAAGCCACTAAGTGTTAGTACATTTTATTCTGAGTATTTGTAAGATGTTTTTCCAAAGATATTACTATAAAATGGTCGCCTTTGTCTGTTGTGATTTGCATTGGTTTACATTGAGCGCTCCTGCATTTGAATACAAACATGGCCAAACGCAACTCACCATGACATAGGTTCCTATGGTCTATGTGTATTGGTGGTTTGTCAAGCCCACTCCCCTGTGTGAAGTAGGGCTGCACGATATTGTAAAAATCTGATATTGCAATTGTAACCCCTGCCAGTCCTACACCACCCAACCCACACCGAGTTGGGATCGAACCGGTGACTCTTCGCAACGGAGTCGGCTGCTCTAACAAGGAGGCTAAAGACCATAGCCTCTAGTGTCTGTCGCTAGAGCACCTTTTAGAGGTCAGAGGAGTGAGGTTTACCTGCATAGGACTTTACTAGCTGGCCTCCATTACACTCACCCCCCTAATGCCGAGTTTAGAGTGCATGATTTTCAAAGTAGACCCATCACAGATGTTTTTACAATGCATGACTATCTGGGTTAGCGTTCTGTCTGTGCTGTGTTTACACTGTAGGATGGATCGGCGACAGGGGGTTTTACATTGCATGACCTTAAAATAGGAAGAATCGTCGACAACTTTGTCCAAACTACGTCTCACAACCAAACAAACGCGAGAAGTGACATGAAAACAATGCAAGGTCATGTAATATAATAACTTAATATAATCGTTTGTTATTTTATCTTTAGCTTTAGAAAACTATTTTTTTATTACTATTGAAGAGAATTAGCATTTCTCCTCAACTTTTTTACTTTTCCACCCGGTTGTGATATTGCTCAGATGACATGTCAAACAGACACGGTGCTCCTTCCAAATTTACACTAGTTTAAAATTACACTAGTTCCAATAAACTGAAAATGAGCGATTTTAACTCATACTAGTGGATGCTGCTCTCACATTGGCTGTAGGTGACCGCCGATGTTATTTTCAACCAGAACACATTTCACACAACAGGATTTGAATCGCCGACAGCTCCAGATATTTAGCATTGTCAGCGATTCTCTCATATCGCGTCTTTGATAGTTCACACTGTGTGAGTGTCACTCACGTGAATGAGGACCGATTTCAGGCATTTGTCGGCGATTTCTCAAAACCTGTCGGCGAGTCAAAATTGGGGCTAAAATCATGCAGTCTGAACTCGGCATAAGCCTCACTCCCATCAGGGTCACAGCACCAATGCAACCCCTACAGGTCCTACAGCACCCAACCCTTTCTGAGCTGGGAGTCGGTTGCTCTAATAAGGAGGCTAAAGACCATGGCCAATAGCATCTAGCTGGCCTCCGTTACACAATATTTGTTTTTTTGTAATATATATTGCGATATGAATACAATTTCACCAGATAGATTTAATAGCTCTATTTAAGGGGAAAACTCATTAATTTAGATTGATTGGGGTGATTTTGTAAGGGTGTGAAACAGCTATAAAAATAATAAACAAATTGCAAGCAAGAATAATTACAACAGAATAATTACAAAAAAAAAGGTCAAATAAACAGTGCTTTAAGGTTTTCTGGAGAGTCAAACAGTATTCAGGTACAGAACATGAATATTTAAATGTAAAATAAAACTGTATAGTCTTCATTATAATAATAATTCAGTAAAATTATTCTTCAATAAAGTTACGGAAAGTTCAAGTTTCAGTCTGTTATGGTTATACTCTGCAATCTCATGTATTCTCAATTGTAGATCAACTATAATCCCAACTCAACATTGCGTATCCTGCAATGTGACTATTGTGGACACACACATTGCGATATTGATGCTGAAACGATATATTGTGCAGCCTTAGTGTGAAGCACACTCAGAATTACACAATATGTTCAATAAACAACCCACAGTTTGAAACGCACGTGACCTGCGGATTAATGTTTTTTAAATTTGGTTAATCCAACGTTTATAACAACTGCAGAGAGATCGCCTCCTGCATTATTCAAATCAAGTGCATGAAAGCATTTTGGCTTCCCTGTGAAATATAATGATGACAGAAGAAGTTGTAGTGGGACCTAAATGCTTTCTTAGGTTATTAATTAAAGGTGTTTTCTGTCGCTGTTTGTTTAGCCTGCATTAATGCATTCAGTAGTAAAGATCGTTTTTTGTATTGAATATTTTCCTTTTTTCAGCTGGTTCTTTCTTGGTTATCATTTTTTATAAAATTACAGGTTCTAAGTTCTGTTTGTTAAAAGCAATGCTTTTTGCAGTAATATTTGTGTATAAATGAAAAGCAAATGACATTTGTCTCCTCCGTTTCTTGCTGATCTGAAAAATGGTCTGATCTGTGACTCAAAAACTGTAGTGTGATCCGAACCGTGAGATTTGTGATCCGTTACGCCACTACTTATTATGCGGACCATTAAAACATTTATACAGATTTATACAGTCTCGTCTCTGACCCACCTGTGGGTGACGGTCTTCAACAGAGTCCAGAAGACGGGCTGAGGAAGCGCTCCTCGAGATCCTCCTTTGCGCACTTGACCTCCATCAGATCGGATGAACTTGCTCTTGATTCCATGGATGAAAACGGCCTCCAAAGCACAGCACAGCAGGTTTGCTTCCAGATCCTCACTGGTGACCGCCGTGTCTGTGGTGATGTATCGCTTCTGCAAGGCTTTTAATGTATGTGCGATCTTGCCCTTGATCCACTGCAGGGTACAGAGAGAGAGAGAGAGTTTTGAATTTATTGCCATATTCTCATTTCTTCGTATTCTCTGGACATTTCATTGCAAAACCAGATCAAATTTACAACATTTTATAAATGTCACTTTTCAATAATAATAAAAAAAATTATAACTATAAAAAGAGACATCAACAGCAATAAACAACACAATCAAAAACCTTCACATTCAGGATTCACATCAGGATTCACATTTTAAAATAATTCCTTCAAAGTCTCTCCAGATAAAGATCGTTGTCTGATAACACTAAAAATAGGGCAGTCCAAAAGTGAACGTGGCTTTATTTTGGTCCGTTTGTTGAATTCAAGTTACTTTGCATCTACATGCCAGCTGATTTACATTAGATTATAAGTAGAGTGTTAGGTTGAGGTTAGTGTAAGTTGACATGTACTTGCAAAGTTTTTTATAGTCAGTTAAATGTCTGTTGAAAGAGCAGTATCAACAGATATTAAGCAGACAGTCTACTAATACTCAAATAGACCATCAAAATAAAGTGTTAATGTGTGTGTTTGCAGAGAGGTTAACGCTGCTTGATTTAATATTCAGTGTATATTAGAGATTGATTATAGAATTGATGAGGTAAAGGTGATGTAAACCTTGCATCTGTTCAGATATGTTGCAGGATATTGGAAAAATTTTATATTGTGATATTTTATCTTTCTGTGAAAAATATTGCGATATGAATACAGTTGCACAAGATAGTTTGAACAGCACTATTTGATGGTTTTCTGTGAAGCCTAACAGTATTCAGATACAGAAATAATAGTCAATGCAAAAAAATATTTTTCTTACTTTACTTTGTCTCGTTTCTAGTCCAAATATCTAAAAATTCTTAGATCAAATGAAAATATTGTTTTATTTTCAACTTTAGAAAAAATAAGGTAAAATTAGTTTTTCCTTAAAATAAGCAAAATTATCTGTCAGTGGGGTCAGAAAAAAAATGTTGCTTTCGCTTTGAAATGTAAATATTTGAAGTAAGAATTATATTTTTTTTGCATAAATCATATACATTTTATACGGTAACTAAATAAAATTCTGAGCTGGTCAGACAGCTATAATTCAGTCTCACCATTGCATATCTTGCGATGTGACTATTGCGGATGTGCAGATTGCAATATCGAGGCTGAAACGATATATTGCGCAGCCCTACTTCAAATATGAAGAATAATCATCAATAAATACATTAAAATTTATTCTGGCGTGCGTTCACTTCTAGGAATGTTTCTATGCAAAGTTTTATAAATGAGATCCCTGATAAAGTAACCAACACACAGACGATTTCTGTGTTTTATTTCTCTTCATAATAGGTATAATAATAATAATGATAAAACATGTATGCACTACAGTTGTGCGTGTACATGAGCTTGTTTACAAAGAGATTTACCGACATACTTTTCACTCCAAATTCACTTCAAAACATCAGTCGAGATTTTGAAACAACTTCCTTTTGTGACCAGACGTGGTTTCATATAAAAAAAAATGAGGAAGAAATCAAATCTATGATAAAGGCTAGGTCAATTAACATTGCTAAATAAATATATTTATTCTTGTAAAACACCCAGGATGGCTTGATGAACACAATTAAATCATGTTATGGGACTTTTTTTGTTTGTTTACTGGCTTCATGTTTGACCTGTTTATATTGTTTCTATCTTCTTTTTCCTCAGCTACAGGGGATTTTTTTATTGATTAAACAGGGGAGTACAGAATTATACATAAACAGTATACAAGGGAGTTAACAACAAAAATCAATCATGTACATTAAGTATTTTTAAGAGCCTTGGGATTGCTCTGTATAGATTTCAGGGAATCATAAAAAAGGGTAGTTTACAATTTGGTAGAGGCAGCATACATTTTGTTTTGTGGATGTGGTACTTTCCAAATAAAATAAGAATTTTTGTTATTTTGTCCATTTCCAATAATCCAGAGTTACAATCCATAAATAAAACCATTTTATCAGTTATTATGATAAATTTTAATACACTTCAAAAAGTAATAAGGAAACTTACGACCAAAACCGTTTTGTGTAACTGCAATTGAAAAATAATTGAAGAATTGTTTCTGGCTCCATTTTACAAAAACAACACAAGGGTGAAAAACCTTCCTTAAACTTACTAATAAAATCATTGCATGAATAATATCTATGTAATATTTTTAAATTAGTTTCTTTACTTTATTAGGAGTCATGTCTTTTTTAATATCTGACCAGATTTTTAGGGAAAAAAAGAATAAAGGGAACGCTTGTTTGCATTTAACCATTGCTATTGGAAGAACATTTTATCTGCAGTCAGGATTTTCCTGATATAATTGTTATTAAATTTTTTTTATCCATGATAGAAAGGCCCTTAATAGTAAGGTACCAGGTACATGGTTATATATTTTTGAGGTTTTAATAAAGGTAAAGTAATTTTGAGGAGATACAATTAATACTTTTTTTGTTTTCATTCAAAGTCATTTTTAAACTAAAAGCGTTAATACATTCGCTGTAATTATATTAATCTCCAACATGATTTAATATGTCTGTAACAAAAAATTTATCCTTTTTTAACATAATCATTCCAAAATGTGGACTTGTTTTTGAATAAAATATACTGAGTAATGCCAAATAATACATGAGTGGGGAGGAAAGTTATGCTTATAAATCACTTTTCACGTGTTCAAGGCTTGTTTATGAAAATTTGACATCTTAATAGGAAGACTAGAACACTTAAAATCACAAGATAGTAAAAATTGGAGGCCACCACACTTTTTAAAGATACAATTAGGGATAAAGAACCATAAGGAATTATTGTTATAAAGACAATTCTTGATCCAATAGTTGATCCAACAGTTTCCAAATCTAATGCATTTTATCCTCCTTCTGATATATTCCTAATTATTGTTTTTTTTTAACATACTCCGTTTTGCCTCTCCAAATAAATGTAAATAAAACTTTGTCAATTGTGGTACACATCTTAGGGCGTACTCACACCATGTACAGTTGCCTTGAACCGTGCCGAAGCACGCTTGTCCCCCCTCCCGTATCCCCTGACGGCCCGCACTCACATTGCATCCGAGCCAGAGCACGCTTACGTCATCGATGATGCGCTGTTCAGTTTAACGGAAGAGAAGCGCTCTCGCTCAGCGCAGTGGAGATTTCTTTAGTTATATAGTTTTAGTTGTTTGATATGCAGTGACACGCAGTCAAATATTTCGCCGAACATATTAGCCACTTTTGACCCTCATAAATTATCATAAAAGTCATTGTGCTGCACGTATTAGGAGGTTTGCTGAAGGTGCAGCTGACATGCAGTGAGGGGTTTGTGTCTTTAATAAACTACGACAGTTTGAGTTCATTTAAAAGTTATGTTTCGTCTTCAGTTTCAGGCGCACTTTGCACTCACACTGCAAGCATACCGTGCCTGAACCCAAGTGAACCGCGCTCTGGTACACCTCTACCAATCGGGCCAGGGCCGGCCAACTGAACCACGCCTGAGCCCAATTCAGAGCACTTAAACGAACTGGGAAACGCGCCTGGGCAAGGTTCGGATAGCATAGTGTGATTGCGCCCTTTGAGTCGACATAAAGGGACAGTGCAGGGTATACAAGTCTGGAAATACCTTCCGCTTTTGAGAACAGCACTTCACCTTGAACAGATAAATTCCTTTGTACTACAGGGAAATTTGACATCTTTACTTCTGTAATGCATATGTGGAGTTTTTGTGCAAGTGCGCCCTCTAGTGTCCAGTATGAATGAAACAGATATTACATTACACAACACTATTTGGGGAGTTAAAAACAAAAACAAAAAATAGAAACAATACTAGTTTTCCACTAAATAAGTTTATAATAATGTCATGGAATTAATGTAAACACAGCTGAAACATAGTTGTAATTTCCCTTTCCAAAATTATTAATAATTCAAATGGCATTTCATTTGACACAAGCAGAGTACAGCTTTGTGTAAAGCATACAGTGCATTCTACAAGACAACAATGTGATGTATTATGAAGTCCACATCACCCCATCCCTAGCGGAAATACTATAGGAATAGTCAATAGTTATTGATTCAATGATACAGCAAGCTGACTCCATTTCATCCAAGTCAAAATCAATCATTTAACCTTAAATACCTCTTTTGTTCAATATCTTGCACAATGTTGTACTGTATTACATAAAGTACTAGTATAGTCTGCCTTAGATTATGTGTTAACTCTTTATATGTACAGTTAGATTACAGAATGTTAGCCATGTATTGGTTTATGATTGCTTTTACATCCAGTGTTGGTCATATTAATGTTGATTTATGTAGCACTGTGATCCTCAGAGACAACATTTCATTCCACTTTATATCCACGCGTGTCGCAGAATAACAATATAACAGAACTTAACTAAAGTTTATAGGATTGTAATTTAAAATTGACTATACGACTGATGTATGATCATGACATTTAGGCCAGCGGACTGAATCTACAAAAATACAACTTGACAGAAGTGGTGGAGTAAGCATTGTGCCGCCTCTTGAGGATCTGAAACAAGAGTGCAGAACGGACATGTTTTGAGCTCTGCCATGTGAATGTGAGCAATACCTACAGACAGACTGTCACCTGATGTCAGCTGACTGACTGGTGCATATGAGCCAAAGCACTGAAAAATCAGAGCACAGGAAAATCAGCATGGCAACTTTTTTGAATAAGTCAAATGACATGTAAACCCCGGCAGTCATGAAGAAATAAGTCCAAGACGATTACAAACCAAACCACTGAGTGTGTGTTTAAGGGTTGATCATGATAAGCACAAAATCTATGACAAACGAGGAAACTCTGACCATGATTAGATCTAGTTATGTGTGTATAAGCACAAAATGCACAGAAGAGCGTTCACTTTTCAGTTCAGTTCAGAATGCACATAATACAGTATATGATTATCAGACCTTGAAGTTAGAGCTGAAATGTTCACTTCACTTCAGAATAAACAATTTTAGAACAGAATTTGGGCTGATGACAAAATAACATATTTTTAGCAGGATTGGTACATATTCTGAAATGTAGGATTATTAAAAATATACATATAATTGCATTTAAAATATACGCCAATAAATGTACGTGAGAAAATGTGAGGAAAAAGCCAATAGATTCTGATTTCTTTACAATAACATAAACTGATTTATTCATTCATTCATTTTCTTTTCGGCTTATTCCCTTTATTAATCCGGGGTCACCACAGCGGAATGAACCGCCAACTTATCCAGCACGATTTTACGCAGCGGATGCCCTTCCAGCCGCAACCCATCTCTGGGAACATCCACACACTCATTCACACACATACACTACGGACAATTTAGCCTACTCAATTCACCTGTACTGCATGTCTTTGGACTGTGGGGGAAACCGGAGCACCCGGAGGAAACCCACGCGAATGCAGGGAGAACATGCAAACTCCACACAGAAACGCCAACTGACCCAGCCCAGCCGAGGTTCAAACCTGCGACCCAGCGACGTTCTTGCTGTGAGGCGACAGCACTACCTACTTCATCGCCCTAAACTGATTTACTAAATAAATAAAAGTTAAATATTTTTGATTGTAAGCTAGGGTTGGGTCGATATACGATGCCACAGCCATTGCCGATGGCCAATAGACATCACGATGCTGAGCCAGCATTGCAATCCTCTGACCCCGCCCCCATCACAGCAGCAAACAGTTCTCGAAAAATACACATTAAGGCCGCGTTTTCACGAATACGTCTTAGTTTTAAAATGGCATTTTAAAACGAAAATGATTCATGTCCTGAAAAGCTCTCCTTCCACACTATACCACTGAAAACGCACATCACGTCACCACACACACAAACAAGCATGCTGCAGCATACGCGCAAGTCTAAGCTCCAGCAGTCAGCGGGTGCTTTGAGGACAAAACCCCAGAGAGCAGTGCACGTCGGACAGTTTATCAAGGATGTACCGCTGGATCGCATTTCACTATAGTTGTTAAACGGGATATTTAAGTAATCTTGTCTCTATCTAACGACTCTTCAGTCTTTTGAATCTGTCAGGTAATGTGTCACAGCGTCAGTACACTGCTTCAATCTTTCGCTTTCACGCTTGTACTTGGTAATTTTAGTGAAACCCTCAGATGCTGTTGGTTGATTCCTGTTGGTTGTGCACAGTGCTTAATTTGTAAATTACGAGGTCCCGGAACAGATTACCAGAGCAGGGAGAGGTAACGGAACAGTCGAAAGTAAAGCATGTGGGGGTGGGCAGGGACATGGTGGTGGGTTGTGTCGTGGACGAAAGTGAAGAGCGGGGAGGGGTGGGGGGGGTATCAGGGACAAGTTTGTTGACACCATTATAATGACACAGATCACTCTGCCTATTCATGTCCTCCGGAAAAAGTGATTGACAGGTGGTAATTTGTGTGTAACTTATCTTTATTTATTTATGATTTGGTTATGGGTAAAACAAAGACCATGCAGGTCAGGTAGTTGAGTTGCTTAGCTACAAATAATTAATTCATTTTGAATGAATGAATTATTCATAAATATTTGATTTACTGACGCCTCTACGACGACGATGCCATCGTCCATCGCGATGTTTCACATTAGACATCGTATGATGCCAAATTGGTCGACATCGCCCAACTCTACTGTAAGCTTAAATAATATAATAAGATATTAATAATAAATAAAATAGAAATAATAAATGTGGTAAAATAGCAAATGAATTAAGATTTCTTTACAATAACAAACTGATTTATTAGATAAAAATATTTTTTATTTGTAAGCTTAAAAAAATACAATTAAAGTAAAAATAAATGAAATTAAGAATAGAATAATAAATAAGAATAAGAATAAAGGGTATCCAATGAGTTGAGAGCTTATACTCTAAAAACCTAAATTATTTTTTAACTATTAGTTTATTTTGATGCTTTTATCTTCTTTTTTGAGGATGAAATGTTGTGAGGATGTATGCAATTATGTTGTAAACGTTTGCAGAAGACGACGCATGTGTTAAAGTATATTGGGTCTGTACATTGCAGCTAATAATCAAAGATCTTAATGACTCGACTGAGGAATTTTTGGACCTTTATTAACTTAAAAACAAATTTCCATCAACAAAATTGAGGCCAGTGAAAAATGCTGAGTGACTGGTAACTTTGGAAAAACCAATAACCACAGCGGATAGAAAGCGGAAGTTGATGTTTAATAACTATAAAACTAATCATCTTATAATGTGTTAATATAAGTGAATTCAGGCAGACAGAAAAAAAAATCAGATGTGTCCAAATACTGAATCATTGCATTAAGTATCTTTGTAGTGGAAATGCAGCTACTTTTCAGTTCAATTCAGTTCATGTTTATTTCTACAGCGCTTTTACAATGTAGATTGTGCCAAAACAGCTTAACATGGAAGTTCTAGTAAATTAAAACTGCGTCAGTTTTTTACTAAACCCGAAGTGTTTCATTCACTTAGCCTTTGTCTTGCTTTAGTTCTGTACATTTTAAAAAAAATATAAAGTACTACAGGATTGCTGTTAACAGGAGGTCTTAAGCATATAAAGAGGAAATAGCAAGAGAGAAAAGCATATCTCTTGTGCAGACACTTCTCAAATGAATGCAAAAGTCGTCTGGTTTCCATTCTGTATGTGTGGTCTTACAGCTTCAAGGCAACATGCAAACTGTGCTATCTTTTCAACTCATCTGCATAAAAGCATTAGCGTCAAATTCCTTACAGGCTTCTGTTGGTCTCATAAGCTGCAAAAAAGATTACTTTAACAGTTATAAAAACACAAAAAAACTTGATGTGTTGTTTTATTGTATGTGCATCTTCAGAGTAAACAAATGTTCATTCATTCAGTTTCCTTTATTCATCAGGGGTCACCACAGCGGAATGAACCGCCAACTTATCCAGCATATGTTTTATGCAGCGGATGCCCTTCCAGCTGCAACCCAGTACTGGAAAACACCCATACACTATAATTCACACTCATACAATACTTTATTCAATTCATCTATAGCGCATGTGTTTGGACTGTGGGGGAAACCGGAGCACCTGGAGGAAACCCACGCCAACACGAGGAGAACATGCAAAATCCACATAGAAATGCCAACTGACCCAGCCGGGGCTCGAACCAGCGACCTTCTTGCTGTGAGGCCACAGTGCTAACTACTGAGCCACCGTGTTGCCATAAACAAATTAAACTGCAAAAGCATTATGAAGTACAAGAGATAACACTTTACAATGAAGTCTCAATAGTAAACAGTAAATAGATTAAAATCAACAGCAAGAAAAAGCCAGATTAATTACAATTACTATGTCATATTAGTTAAAGAAAACACAACTGGATTTTAATAGCTATAAACTCCAATTAATAAAATGATTACGTAGTGAAATCAGATTATGACTATGATTTAAATGCGCTTTTAGGCATTAGCATCACCTAAGATTGATATAAGCTTTTGTAGTTTTCATTCTGAGTTTATGTATAAAAGGTCTGATTGGCGCCACAGTGCGTAGTGCGGTCGCCTCACAGCAAGAAGGTCGCTGGTTCGAGCCTCAGCTGGGTCAGTAGGCATTTCTGTGTGGAGTTTGCATGTTCTCCCCCTGTTAGTGTGGGTTTCCACCGGGTGCTCCGGTTTCCCCCACAAGTCCAAAGACATGAGCTATAGGTGAATTGAATAAACTAAATTGGCCGTAGTGCATAATGTGTGTGAATGAGTGTGTATGGGTGTTTCCCAGTGATGGGTTGCAGCTGAAAGGGCATCCGCTGCGTAAAACATATGTTGGATAAGTTGGCGGTTCATACCACTGTGGCGACCTCGGATTAATAAAGGGACTAAGCCGAAAATAAAATGAATGAATGAATGAATGAATGAATAGGCCTGATTAACGTGAAAATATTCATGTTTGAACTATTAAGTAACCCAGTCTCCAATCATGTGGCGCTGTTATGAACACCACTGAAAATACAACGAGAATATTCTTTAAAAGTACTCTTTAAAAATTTAAATAATATATAATTATTATACAATTATAATTAATATATAATACACAGTATTCTGAAGGTCATATGATATCAATATTGTGCATGTTCCTTATCACGATATGCAGTTGAAGTCAGAATTATCAGCTCTTCTGAATATTCTTTCCACCAATCTCTGTTAAACGGAAAGGAGATTTTTCTCAACACATTAATGAACATAATAGTTTTAATAATCTTTTAATAGTTTTAATATTATTTTCTTATAATTTCTTTTATCTTTGTCATGATGACAGTATATAATATTTTACTAGACATTTTTCAAGATACTAGTATTCAGCTTAAAGTGACATTTAAAGGCCTTACTGAGTTATTTAGTTAATTAGGCAAATCGTTGTATAATGATGGTTTGTTCTGTAATGTTTTTAAAAAATGAAAAACTAGCGGAAATAAAACAAATAAGACTTTCTCCAAAGGAAAAAAAATTCTTACTCTGTTAAACATTATTAGGGAAATATTTGAATGAGAAGAGAAAATTCACAGGAGGTCTAATAATTTTGACTTATTATTAAATATTGGCGTATCTCTAATAAGCTCTAATAAGCTGTATCTTTCATTAAATGACACCCAACTTCAATTTAAATTTACTGACAGTTTCCCTGAATAGATTTAGCTTCCTGCAAGTGAAACGAGCTCTAGCTAGAACCTGCTCAGCAAGCTTTCAAGAGTTGCCATCAATGACCATGTAACATTTCCAAATCGAAATCAAAAAGATGAGGAAGTAACAAACCTGTTTAACATCTTTAGCGTCAGGGCCGCTTTCAGGTGTTTGGGTGGCCAGCATGGCTCCTCTAGCTGTGATTATTCCCACTTCACACACTGCAAAACAGACAGACAAATCCAAATAGAGGAAATCAGGAGAGTTGCAACACTTTGCAATTCATGCAGTGTCTAAAGACTGTAACATTCCCATTGCATATCACTTTCAAATTTCAGAAGTTTCAAAATCTATAACTTTTGCTTGATTTGGTCAAAAGAGTGCTTCTGTTTTAACCCAAAGTACCCAAAGATACGATGAATAAAACACAGGCATTTTTCACAAATTTGTACATAGAGGCAAAACTTTCCCTCAGAACACATAAACAAAATGAAATATAAACATAAAATTACTCAACAGGTACATTAACCCTTTTGTACTGTTCAAATGTACTACTATTTCATTATGCTCATGGTTGTTTTTGCCTCATTGACTTCCATTATAATGACAATTTTTGATTGCAAAGCCCTGTCAGCATATAATCATGCATTCGTTTTTGCTGGATTTCCCTGTTGGGAAGAGGTAAAATGTGTAATATTTACTGTTGATCATCAGTTGGCAGCATTAACCCTTTAGGATAGGCCTGTACAAAAAACTCTCTTTAAATGGAGTCCTATGAAGTAAATCAGCAGATTACAGAGTGTGCATAAATACACTTACTATGTTTACTGTGTCCAGAGAGCGGAGCTGCTTATTTTGATTTTCTGACATATCAAGATAAGTGCCAAAGTCTCCCACAAACACAAAATGCCATTATGAATGGACGTCAATGGGGCAAAAACTGCCACGAACATAACGAAAGGGCAGTAAATTTGCCCAGAGTGTATTGTTGAATTTTTAAATGTTTTCAAAGAATTTTCCCAAAATACTTGTCAAAATAAGATTCGTCACCAAAAATCATTGCATTTGCTGATACAGAGAAAGTTGTGGCCAAATTAAAACTATCCACTAAAAAGTGGATGAAAACATCCAAAACAGCACAGAAGGGTTAGGAAATGCTTTTACTTGGGCTTGATATTAAGATCTGCTTTTCAGAGACTTGATCGCAAACAGTCAACCAAGACAAACCAAAGGAGAACACTTTTACAGTCTATGGTTCAGATTTCATCAAGGCTCTTCACTGTCATTTCATCATGCTCTAATTCACTTTAGAGGGAGCACTCAGTGTAACACACAAACAGTGTCTGAAATGTAACTTAATAACTCAATAAGTAATTCTGTACTAAAATTCCATATAAATCTTTATGCATAACCAACAGAAATTAAACTTTTAATTATTTTAAACAGGACCTTTAAGTTATATTGAACAAAAGACTAACACTTAAAAATGTTAAACCAATACCAATAAATGGGTATATATTGCAGACTGATTCTTAATAGGGCTGTGCGACTAATCGAAATCGAATCGCAATTTGAAACATTGCGATTGGTTAATTGCAAGAGGCTGCAATATAAAATATATATGTATATATGTAAACAAGATAAACGAATAACATCTGAGGTGAAGTGCTTCAAAACCTTCAGAAAATTAAACATGCTAGACTTCCTGCAAGGCATCGCAGACATGAAATTGGTTGTCGCGAACTATACCACATTACACGAGAAGAAACGATCGAATCTTGTGTCACGACATCCATTTGTCGTTTACGACTCCCCTTGACATCCTACATCAGGTGTTCAAACTCTGTCCTAGAGGGCCGGTGACCTGTAGGGTTTAGCTCCAACTCTAATCAAACACACCTGAACCAGCTAATTAGGCTCTTACTAGATATATTAGAAACTTCCTGGCAGGTGTGTTGAAGCAAGTTGGAGCTAAACTATGCAGGACACCGGCCCTCCAGGACCGAGTTTGGACACTCCTGCCCTACATCAAGGAAATTGTGCCAAAATCGTGTGATCTGACCGGAGCTTTATAACTAGCCAATTGAGTGAGCAGTGAGCACACTTTCGTTCTGTCCATTTGGAATTGCACAACTGAACTACGCCCACAAAAAAAAAAAAAAGAAAACGGGACAGCCTGACAAGTGGGATTATGGCGTCTGCTGCTTCAGAAGCATTAATAGATGAATTAATATCAAAGAAAAACAGCATTTGCAACATGGGAATATTTTGGTTTCGAAAGTCACAGACACCGAAGAAAAACAGATCTTTTTAAGAGCGGTCGCAGAATTGTTGCCACAGCTTACAGATTATTGAGCTGAAGCTTGAATTAAATTAAAATCAACTTGAATTAAATTGTAAATCAAATCGCAATATCTGTCAAAAAAGTTAAATTATAAAAAAAAGAATTAAAAAATGAGATATTTTCCCCAAATCGCACAGCCCTAATGCTTAAGCATGTGCAATATTTCAACTTCTGTTACTTAATTAATAAAAATGCAATTATTCAGCAAAATATGAAATAAACATAACAAACAATAGCATACATTTACAGCCTTCTGGGATCTGTTTGGAAGATCAAGCAAGAACCAGTGAGGTTTAGTTTTAACCATCAATCAGGCGGAGCTTCTGTTTAGATTTACAGTTAAATGTACATTCTCTGCTTCTCTAGCAAAACTGCTGAATATTCAGTATGAACAATATTTAATACAAGTATAAGGAACTATAATTAGATTACTTTAAAATGAAAAGTAATCCGGGCGACGCAGTGGCGAAGTAGGTAGTACAGCAAGAAGGTCGCTGGTTCGAGCCTCGGCTGGGCCAGTTGGCGTTTCTGTGTGGAGTTTGCATGTTCTCCCTGCATTCACGTGGGTTTCCTCCGGGTGCTCCCGTTTCCCCCACAGACATGCGGTACAGGTGAATTGGGTAAGTTAAATTGTCCGTAGTGTATGAATGTGAATGAGTGTGTATAGATGTTTCCCAGAAATGGGTTGCAGCTGGAAGGGCATCCGCTGCGCGGAACATGTGCTGGATGGGTTGGTGGTTCATTCGGATGTGGCGACCCCGGACTGATAGAGGGACTGAGCCGAAAAGAAAATGAATGAATGAATGAAAAGTAATCCCTTTACTTTTTCAGCGAATAAGTAATTTAATTACAGTAACTAGTTACTTTATAACTAATCACACCCAACACTGCACACGAGCACTGCTGAATGAACAAACATTACATCATGATGAACAAACACAAACACAATGTGATGCCAACTACTTTTTGTTTTCAAATAGGCTTGATTACACATGATGGAAGTCCAGCCAGAAGAGTGTTGCAATCGTCCCGCTTAGAAATGAAGAAGGGTCTGGAAAAGAAGTTGCGCAGTTTGCTCCTCCAGGAAAGCCCTGATCTTGCTAATAGTTTGTGTCTTTGAGGTCATTAAAGATCACTCACAGACAATGAACGAAAGTATGAATACCTTGTTTTAGTGTGCTTTCTCAATAATGGTCACAATATCAGGCAGTAGATGCTAGATTGTGGTCACACTATAAATGCAATTCAATCAGATATGTGTTTGGCTACTCTTGAACTAGTCAAATGTGAAAACCCCCCCCGAAACATTTACTTGTATTTACATATACATTATTCAGTTTTGTCTGACATCTAAACAGTAAATAGGGCTTCAGTTAATATTTTACTTCGTAAAAGGGTAACACTTTATAATAAAGTCTTATTAAATAAATAAAGATTAACTAAAGGGTAAAAATTTAAACACTGTCATCACTTGCACATACTCATGTGTTCCCAAACCAACAAGACTACACTCCATATTTGACCCAATGTTGGGTAATTATGATGTTACGACCCTGGTCTAGGGACAAGGCCGCAACATAAAAGACTACGTGACAAATAAAAATCACTTCAATAACCCTTTGGTATCGGGTCTCTTTATTCGTCTTTTTTTTTCTTTTTCTTTTTTTTATATCACCCAAAAACGTGAAGCCTATTACCTCGGAGTGGAACCACAGGAAAATAATAAACAAAAAGGTACACTCTAACTAAACACCCAAATGCAACTAACTAAACTCAACAAACAATAACAGAAATAAAAATACAAAAACTACTCCTACCCTCCCTAACTAGACAAAAAACAGGAGAAAATATTTACAGAAAATAAAAGGTGGTGTCCAACCCCTACTGCTTCCTACCGTGTACAATACAATATTTACAGTGTTAACAAACAAGCCAAACAAAATAATAGGAAGGGGAAACACGGATGAATAACCCACAAAGGAGGTTACACAAAACGAAAACACAATCAACAATACACTTATGCAACAAGAATGAAATACACTAGCTTTAAAACAAAATCGCCAACCAACAATCGCTCTCTCGTGCACGCCCGTTCTCTCCTTTTTAAAAGACGCCCTGGGTCACACCAGCCAATCCCAGGGCACGTCGTCTGCGTGACTGGGCGGGGCCTGCAGGTGTAAGAGACGGAGAGAGAGAGAGAGAGAGACACACACACAGACACACCTGCCATCGCAACACCCCCACACATTAAAGTCAAAAAAACACATTTTATATATATATTTTTTTTGACAATTATCTTTAGAAAAACTAACAAAAATCAGACTCTAGAAAGAGCATCGGCAATAACGTTTCTGAACCCTTCTTGTGGCGGATGTCAATGTTAAAACCTTGGACTATTAATGACCACCTCATTAGCCTCTGATTGGAGTTGGCCATGCGCTGGAGAAAACCAAAGGATTGTGGTCAGTGTAAATCAACGACAGGTAAGTTGCTACCTACCCACATATATTTCAAAGTGCTGGAGGGCAAGAAGTAACGCTAGGGCTTCTTTCTCGATCGTGCTGTAATTCTGTTGTGCTTTTGCAAATTTTTTTGAAAAATAACACACAGGGTGATCAACTCCATTTTCACCCTCTTGGAGCAGCACTGCCCCAGCACCCAACGCGCTGGCATCAACCTCTATTTTAAAGGGGTGAGTAAGTCAGGGGCAGAGAGAACTGGGGGCACTGCACAAAAGATCTTTAGCTGCTCTTAAAGCAGAATCACACTTTGATCCCACACAAAATCTTTGGACCCACTTAACAGGTCAGTGAGAGGGGAAACTACGGAGGAAAAGTTTTTACAAAAACTCCTGTAATAACCCACCATACCCAGGAACCGACGTAATTCTCGTTTGGTGGTGGGGGCGGGAAAATGAACAATAGCCTCGACTTTGGCTTCGATTGACGCACCTGTCCTTGTCCGCCTGCTTACCCAAGTAAGTGACCACAGCTTTAGCGAATTCGCATTTTTTTAAATTCACAGTCAATGAGGCTTCACTTAAGCGGGTGAACACTAAACGCAGGGTCTTCATGTGATCGTTCCAAGATTTGGAATAAATCACGACATCATCAAGATATGCCTCGCAGTTTGCAACACCGGACAATACTCTCTGCATCAACCTTTGAAAGGTTGCTGGAGCGTTTCGCATCCCGAAGGCCATAACGGTGTATTGCAGAAAGTTATCCGGTGTTACAAACGCGGAAATATCTGAAGCGCGCTGCGTCAGTGGTACCTGCCAGAAGCCCTTTAATAAATCAAGCTTTGTCACAAACAAAGCAGCACCTACACGGTCTATACAGTCCTCCATTCTGGGCAACGGAAAGGAGTCTGGTCTGGTCACACTGTTTCACTTTTCTGTAATCCGTACAGAATCTATACGAGCCGTCCGGCTTGGAGACCAGCAAACACGGCGAGCTCCACGGGGCTGCAGCTGGGAATCGCCAGACCATTTGCAACCAGGTAATCTACCTCCTTCCTCATCTCTTCTCTCTTTACAGGTTCACTCTGTACGGGTGTTGTTTTAAAGGTGGAGAATTAATAATTTCAATATCGTGAAATAAAACATGAGTCTGACTAGGCACATCTGAAAAGAGAGAAGAGAATTCACGGATCAGGGAAACAATATCCCTGCGCTGTGAATAAGGGAGGTCTGCCAATTGGATTTCAATGTTATCTAAAAACTCCGAATTGCACAATTTTGGTGGCGTGGTCAACATTTCTGAAACCCTCAACCCGTCCTCCTCAGAATCCCCAACCGGAGACGGAGGAGCGCACGTCAACACTGGCGCCGTTTCAGAAACAGGCTCATCGATGGCGCTTCTATCCACGTAAGCCTTCAACATATTTATATGACACACGCGGGATTTTTTTCTACGTTCGGGGGTGCGAATTAGGTAATTTGATTCACTCAGTTTCTGTTCCACTACGTAGGGCCCTGAGAAGCGAGCATGAAGCGCAGAGCCAGGCAGCGGAAGAAAAACCAGCACCAAATCTCCTGGCTGAAAGCTTCGTGCAACAGCCTTTCTGTCAAATAATTTTTTCATGTGAGACTGTTTGGATGACAAATTTGATTTTGCCATCTCCCACACGCAATTTAAACGTTTACGCATTTGAGTCACGTACTCGCAAACATTTACGGGAGATTTCTTCTCCGATAACAGTTGCTCTCTCAACAGCTTTAGGGGTCCCCGGACGGAGTATCCGAAGACAAGCTCAGCCGGGCTGTATCCTACAGATTCCTGTACTGTCTCGCGAATAGCAAACATCAGCATCGGCAACCCCTCATCCAGTCCTTCCCCGTTTCCACACAGAACGCGCGCAGCATGGACTTAAGGGTCTGGTGGAAACGTTCCAGCGCTCCCTGCGACTCAGGATGATAAGCGCTCGATAGCTGATGCTTGATGGCAAGCTCACTGACAACCTGAGTGAACAGTGCTGAGGTAAAATTTGAAACCCTGATCAGTCGTATTGTTTTTGGTAACCCGAATATGGAACAAACTTAATGATTTCCTTAACAACAGCCTTAGCTTTGATGCTGCGCATTGGGACAGCTTCCGGGAAGCGCGTCGCAGCGCACATCAAAGTGAGTATATATTGATATCCGGATTTAGATTTTGGCAGCGGTCCTACACAGTCAATAATAATTCTTTCGAACGGTTCACCCATCACCGGTATTGGACAAAGGGGAGCAGGAGGGAATAATTTGATTTGGTTTGCCAGCTACTTGACAAACGTGACATGAGCGGCAGTAATTTACTACATCCGATTTTAGACCAGGCCAGAAAAAAATAGCGCAAAACGCGATCGTACGTTTTCCGAATGCCCAGATGCCCAGAAAGTATATGGTCATGCGCTAATTCTAATATTTGTGAGCGGTAAACCGGTGGGCACGACCACCTGACGAACACTATCGCCGTCTTCCCCATTTTCGCATCAAAATGTCATCTTCAATAAAATATGTTACCTTTTTATTCGGGGCTTTTGCTTTGTCTGTTACAGCCGAAAAGCAGGTCGCTAACGAAGGGTCAGCCTTTTGTACAGCAGCTAATTGTGAACGGCCTGTTTGTAAAGCCGTGTCCATAGGAGACACAGGTCTTACAAACAGCTTCCCAGTCATTGCTGAAAAAAAAGAATCAGACACATCAACCACGTCCTCGAATTTGCGTGCTTGCGCACGAGTCACGACACACGAGGGAAATGCGGCTGGAAACCTTGTTAACAAATCGTCAGATTCATCTGTTAATGGTCGGTTAACCACAATTGGGGGTGGGAAAACTATGCCACCAGCTAAGTCATTTCCCAATATAAAATCTACTCCTTCCACTGGAAGTTCAGAGCATACCCCAACACACACCTGTCCAATAACCACTTCTGTTTTAAGGAATAGGCTGTGTAAAGGAACCTTTACACAGCCTTTTCCTATACCACGCAGAATTACGTCAGCACCTGTGTAGGTTTCCGGAGTCAGAGGGATAGTGCCAGCCAGCAGAAGACTTTGGGCTGCACCAGTGTCTCTCAACACAGACACTGATTTGGGTACGTCACTGGCGCTGCAAGCCACCCATCCCTGTAACATGAATGGCTCATAACCTGATGTAACTGACAAAGATGTTTTACTAGTATTTACAAACCCAACCCCTTTAGGTTTAACTGAGGTATTTTTTTTCTTCCAGGCCTCACAATCAGCGATAAGATGACTGGCATCAAGGCAATAAAAACACACTCTGCCTTCGCCCACCCGCGGTTGCGCACCTCTGCGCACCCCAAAAGCTCCTCCTCTGCCTGGTTTCGCAACACCCATCCAGCCCTTTACCTGCCCTTCAGCACCCTGAACAGCAACCCTGTCATATTTCACTGGTGAAAAGACTGTACGGTGTGTTAAAATGAATTCGTCCGCCAGCACGGCGGCTGCAGAGAGAGACTTAACCTTCTGCTCGTTTAGGTGCACAACTAAACTTTCAGAAACACTGCTTTTAAAGTCTTCCAATAAAACTAGTTCTTTTAAAGCTTCAAAAGTAGTAGTTTTACTGGCAGCGCACCACTTTTCAAAAAGGTTCTGTTTCTCTCTAGCAAATTCCACGAAAGTTTGTTTGTCTGCTTTCTTATGGGCTCTAAATTTTTGTCTATATGCCTCCGGTACTAACTCATAAGCACGAAGAACAGATTGCTTCACCACATCGTAATTTAGACTCTGTTCAATCGGTAGCGCAGAACAAACCTCTTGTGCCTTTCCCATAAGCTTACACTGCAGTAGCAGAGCCCACATTTCCTTCGGCCACTTCAGTGTAGCGGCAACCCGCTCAAACGCGGTAAAATAGCTGTCCACTTCAGCTTCACGAAAAGGAGGCACTAAATTAATGTGTCGGCTTACATCAAAAATTGGAGCGTTAGCCACATCGGCAGATGAAACTGGAGTGGAAGAGGCTGGCAAAGGGGCGGCGGGTAACCGAGCGAATGAAGGAAAAGCAGAACTCTCCAGCGGATCCACAGCCGGGGGAGACCGGCCGCGATCCACGCGAAGCCGCTCCCTCTCTAACTCCAGCTCCAGCTCTCTTAACCTCAGCCTCTTTGCCACGCTCTCTTCTTGTTTAATTCGTAAATCCAGTTCTTTTGATTTTAACATTAATAACGGGTCCGAATCGGGTAAACTACCCGGTGGTGCAAATATTGGTGACCTGAAAGGCGGAGACAAAGGTGGCGGAGTCGAGGGCTTCTCGTCGGCCTTCGACGGCGTAGAAGCTCCCATCTCTACGCCATCCACCTCCGACGGATCAGGCAGTATTCCCAGCAAAATCAATTCTTTATAAAGCACATCTTTTAATTCTTTTTTTGAAGCCTTATGCGGCACCACAATTTTAAAGAATTCTGCAATTTTAAATAAGTCATCCTTACGGCAGCGATCAAACTGTTCCGTGCTCGGAGAAAGTGCGAAGTCAGTCAAATCAAAATCCATATTAACACTATTCGCTACTCCTTCCCACACCAAAAAGAAAGCAGTCAAACAAAGAATAAATTGAAATGACTTACCCACTGCGCGTCCACAAGAAGGATTCAAGATAAGTGTTTTTGATAAACAAAAACAAATGACGAGCCCCCACTTTATGTTACGACCCTGGTCTAGGGACAAGGCCGCAACATAAAAGACTACGTGACAAATAAAAATCACTTCAATAACCCTTTGGTATCGGGTCTCTTTATTCGTCTTTTTTTTTCTTTTTCTTTTTTTTTATATCACCCAAAAACGTGAAGCCTATTACCTCGGAGTGGAACCACAGGAAAATAATAAACAAAAAGGTACACTCTAACTAAACACCCAAATGCAACTAACTAAACTCAACAAACAATAACAGAAATAAAAATACAAAAACTACTCCTACCTCCCTAGACAAAAAAACAGGAGAAAATATTTACAGAAAATAAAAGGTGGTGTCCAACCCCTACTGCTTCCTACCGTGTACAATACAATATTTACAGTGTTAACAAACAAGCCAAACAAAAATAATAGGAAGGGGAAACACGGATGAATAACCCACAAAGGAGTTACACAAAACGAAAACACAATCAACAATACACTTATGCAACAAGAATGAAATACACTAGCTTTAAACAAAATCGCCAACCAACAATCGCTCTCTCGTGCACGCCCGTTCTCTCCTTTTTAAAAGACGCCCTGGGTCACACCAGCCAATCCCAGGGCACGTCGTCTGCGTGACTGGGCGGGGCCTGCAGGTGTAAGAGACGGAGAGAGAGAGAGAGAGAGACACACACACAGACACACCTGCCATCGCAACAATGACAACACACACATTATTTTTATAGTCCATTATTCATCTTCAGAAAACAACATGTTTTTAGTATCTAAGAGATTTTTGTACTTCCACTGAAAATCTTTTCACTCAAAACTCAGCTATATCAACATGTTACGTCTTCTGAAGAGACACAATATACTGAAGAGATTTAATGTAGTCTTTATATTCATGAATATACATTTCTGTAAATCTAAACAGAAGCTCCGCCTGATCGATGGCCAAAACCAAACCTTACTGGTTCCTGCTTACTCTTCTAAGCAGATCAGAAGGCTGTAAACATAGCTTGTTGATCACTGTCTATATGTAAATAAGAGCATCGATCAAATCAGTTCACCATCTTTGTTTCATCAAACAGCTCCATTAATCAGATTTGACTTTTTCTTTAAGAGCAAACATTCTGAACTTGATAAAACATGTCTCAACAATTCCCAATCAATAAGCCGAGACACATTTTTAACATGTAGATGACATGCTACTGTGGTGGTTTTGTCAAATTATACATGAAAACCTGCTGATTTAATTGTCAACTTATTAACGAAGCAAGTTTTTAAATTGATGGTGGGAATCTCCCTGCATGTTTACAAAATAAAAGAGATTTAAATAAAAATACAATAAGCAGAAGAATAAACGTGTGCTTGATTAACTGACAGTCTTTGTTTAAGTGTCGAATAGTGGAAGTGATACACACATTCATGCCAGTTTCCTCTTCAGATAGATTTCCAGTCACAAGTCAGTGAAGTACATGCACAAGTTGACATTTTCATTTCACATTAAATTAAGCATCCTTTTATTCATGACATTTACATGTGGTTTTACTGATAAAGACGTGCTTGTAGGAAAATTTCCACCAAAACTGAAAATTCTGTCAGCATTTACCTGCACTTCACTAATCACTAAACTGTTTGACTTTATCACTTATGTTGAACGTAAAAGAAGATATTTTAAGAAATGTTTGGAAACTGTTGGCATCCATTGACTTCCACAATATTGGATTTTTCTTCTACGGAAGTCAATGGTTATCTTCTGTGTTCAACAGAAAAAAAAACTCTAAAATGTTTGAAACCACTTTAGGGAGAGTAAAGTGAGTTTGTAGTACAGTTTTATTTTAGATAACTTCACTGTAAAACCCAAAAAGTTAATGTACAGTAACTCAAACCATTGGAGGAAACCGATTGCAACAAACCATTTAAGTTCAAAAACTAATCCAAATGAGTACCGTGAACTTATCCACTTGAGTAAAAGAAGCAATTTGAGCAGAGTAAAACCCAATAAATGAAGAGAACTCAAACCAACTGAGCACAGTAAAACCCAATAAATGAAGAGAACTCAAACCAACTGAGCACAGTAAAACCCAATAAGTTATGGCAACTCAAACCGTTTGGGGAAACCGATTGCAACAAACCATTTGAGCTAAAAAACTAATCCATGTGAGTACTGAGAACTTACTCCAGTTGTGTTGAAGTAATGAGGGATTTCATAAACTCATTACCTTCATCACTAGCTGTTTCCATCCAAAAATGCGAATGAACTTTATGCGCAAAACTGAATTATCGCATAAAAGACGTGCAAATAAAGCAACGTTTCCATCCAACAAGTCAAAGCGAACAAAATCGTCACTTCCTGACCAACTGGTGCCAAATATCATCAGTAAAAACGGAAGAGCAGGAGAATCTGCATCAATATTTTCTTCATCTAATAAATGACTTGCGCCTCAGAAGGCAATCCTGACACGCAGTGAACGCGCGGTGGCGTTTGAAGGCATCAGATGCGGAGCACAGACGCTCTTGATTCTGGAAGTCATTAATCATATAACAACACTAATACTTAAACGGTAAGGCGTTTTAGAATGACCAAAACAACATTTCAGATGGTTTATAATGTGCTCAGCCTGCTAGTTTGTCCATTTATACACATTGTTATCATCACATGATCTCTTATAACACATGACCTTTTTTAATGCCCACACTGGAATTTGTGTGGTAAAAGTGTTTCCATCGTAGTTTATGCACATCTTTTCTTTTCGAATAAAAAGTTTATCCTACTCAGTTATGCGCATATGTTTTTATGCGCATTTTCAAAATGTATGCGCATCATGTTGTTTCCATCAATCGTTTTTTTATGTGCATATGCAAATGGATGAAAACATAGCTATTGAGTTCAAAACTCTTTTCATATAAGCAGAATTAACTTTATAGAGGTAAAGTTGGTTTTATATTCGCACATTCGTTCATTTAGAAGTCTCTATATTGTTTACCATGTTACTTTGAATATTCGATCGGAATTAGCGTGCAAGTATGACTTCAAAACAACATTAACACTATCTAATTGACTGTGAACAATGTTGGACTTTGATAGTCATTGGCTGCTTTTAAAAGAATACTTTAATAAAATTAAATTATTAAGCAGAATGTCTGAATATCCGAATATAAAACCAACTTTACCTCTATATTAACTTTCAGTAAATTTTTAGTTAACTACACTCATTTTATTTGATAAAGTTGACTGTTGGGTTTTACAGTTGTGTTAATGCAGACAATTTAATATTTATTGAGCTTAAAGAGACTTAATAAAGGCTACTCTTTCACAACATTCCTAATACTTAAGTTTTAATTTGAAAACAAATTTATATTATTCATAATCATTTGTGTTGCTATATATTGTATTGCTATAAAATGATATCTATTTTAGATATATTTCAAATAACTTGAAGTTATAATTTTAAGTTTATACAAAAACATTACATTACATCGAGTAAGAACATTATTTACCTAACTGAAGCTTTTGGGATTATACAACTAAAGATAAGGACTCAGGACAACCAAAATCCCTTTAATAAGGTTTTTAAGGCATTTTCTATAGTCTTTGGGACAACATAAAATTCAGGACAGAACAGAATAACACCAAAGCCCATTTAAACACATTGTTTATACTGACTAAACTGTGATTTTTGCCATTGACACGAGTTTAGAAACATATAAATGCCTTAATTGAAACACAAACCTTATAAAGGTCTATTATAATCGGTCAGATTAGAAAACAACATTGTGGGAACTTAAAGTTGGTTTTATATTCGAACATTCAGACTTTCTCTTTAATAATATAACTACAGAAAAGAATTGTTTGCAAATTAATAGGGAATTCATATTAGCAGCCAACGATTATCAAAGTACAACATTAAGATTAACTAAAGTCAATGAAATAACGCTAACTGTTAACGTTGTTTTGAAGTCATCCTTATGCTATTCCAGACAGAATATTCAAAGTAGCGTGTTAAATAATATAAGGAGCGTTGTCCCAAGCTGTCGCTGTTAAAAACTGAACTATTGTGCGAATATAAAACCAACTTTACCTCAGTGAAAAACATAGAGGTAAAGTTGGTTTTATATTCAGATATTCAGACATTCTCCTTTATAATATAATTTCAGAAAAGTATTCTTTGCAAATTCTAAATAGGGAATTCATATAAGCAGCCAATGACTATGAAAGTACAGCATTGTTTACAGTCAATTAGATAGTGTTAATGTTGTTCTGAAGTCATACTTGCATGCTAATTCCGATCGAATATTCAAAGTAACATGGTAAACAATATAGAGACTTCTAAATGAACGAATGTGCGAATATAAAACCAACTTTACCTCAGTGAAAAACCAGAGGCATTGGAAACATCGTTAATCCAGTGAACTCCACTCACCATGTCTGTTCTGCGTCGATGTGTCGCGGGTTCCTCTGAACTCCTACGCGCTCATCGTGGCTCTTCTGTTTTCTTTCCTCTTACTGAAGCGACATGAGCTCGAGTCGTGTGATATCTGTCACTCGTTTGCTGATCCAGGAAAAAACAGAAGAGCAAAGGAGGTGCAGATGTGATCAGATCAGCTGACGCGAAATGCAGCATGGGAAATGAACGCAAGGTTCATCGTGTTCCTGTTGACGAGCTGTGCGATTGCGCAAACCCTGCGCAGCATTGATTGTACTGAGACGGGGAACAGCCATCAGCGCAGAGTAAAGTCTAAATGGGATACAGCTGCGGATACTCACATCAATATAGCATAATTTTTGTGACACTGTACAAAAATAATTAATATTTCTACATAAATGTGAGGGTTGGGTAGACGTTAATAAAATACAATTTAAGGGGCAATTTATTGAATAACATGAAGAATATATTACTGTTTTTACATTACTGTGATGGTTGGGTTTATGGCTGGGGTAGACGCTAATAAAATACAATTTAATGGGTAATTTAATAAATAATATGAAGAATATTCGGTATAATTACTGTTTTTTTCATTACTGTGAGGGTTGGGATTAGGGGGGGCGTAGGGGTAGACGTTATTAAAATACAATTAATAGGTAAATTAGTAAATAATTCTCGTTAACTTCCGTTCGCGGCTGTATCCCTTCCAACAACCAGTCGTGTGATATGTTCTTCTTCTTCTTCTTCTTCTTACGTGTGATATGTTGTGGTTTTTGCTAGTAATATACCCTCAAATTCACAGCAGTGTAAAAATATTCATTATTTTTATACAGTGTCACAAATGCCATATTGATATATCCGCAGCTGTATCTCATCTAGAACTGGATGTCCACACTGTTACATCAACTAACAACCAGCATAGTTTTACAAAGCAGAAAGTAAATTAAACTAAAGAGAAAACAATCTATTTAAAAAGTAAATAAAAAAATTAAAAGCATAAGAAATGTGTTGGGATGATGTTTATTATGCAATTGTTGTGTAAAGTTTAGAATAGGCGGAATATTTCACAAAGTAACCTCAAAAATAGCTCTGCAATCTTAAAAAAGGCTAAATAAACTAAAATAACTAAATCCTAAAAAAATACTTCGAGGCAGACTGAATGCTGTCTTTATACAGAAAGATTTTCAATGCTAGGTTATTTATTTATTTATTTATTTATTTACCCTACGTTTGTAGATCTTCTTAAACTTCTTCTGTTTCTTTTTATTTTTTTATCGCAGAGAACAGGAACATATAACAATAAAAATGATAAGCATAAGTCATTGAAGAAACTAAATCAAAATCAATAAAAAACATAAATTTAACAGGGAATATTTTTGTTTAGACTATGTGAAATTTGCCATTAGAACAAATGCTTATTATTATTATTATTATTATTATTATTATTATTATTACTGCTGTTGTTGTTGTTGTTGTTGTTGTTGTCTGTCATATCTTTGCCTCGCATTACATCATGCCGTGTAGGTCTACTTATTGCGAATATAAAAATTTGCTTTAGGCTAAAAACTTTTATGTAAAAAAAAAATCATTAAGCTCGCGGTCTTGTGTTTCATTGTTCTGTTGTGGTAATTATAAATAATGTAGAATAATAATTAATGAGCATTCGATGATGAAATGAAATATCATACGTGTCGTCACCGCACTGCGACGTCACTAGCTTTCGATTTCACATTGCAGGCTCGGAAATTCTTTCCCACATTTTTCTACTGTAAGAGTCAAAGTGGACGCTCACACGTAAAGAAGCACGCCCTTTCTTTAAACCAGGAATGTGAAAACAAATAAACTAGTTTAATAAATCACCCAGAAATTACTTAAAGAATAATAAACAAACTTCATGCTTTATAAACAGGCATTAATAGCCTATTGTAATGTCATCAATGTTACGGCTCCCAAAAAAAAGAGCTGAATGTTATTTTTGAAATAATAACCTACATTATTATTATTATTATTATAATTATTATTATTATTATTATTATTATTATTATTATTATTATTATTATTATTAATATACCATTAATTAGTGGTATATAATTAGTATACCACTACTACTACTATTACTTATTATTATTATTGTTGGTCCTATTTCTGTTATTGTTGTTATAATAATAATAACATATAGGCTATACGTAAAATAAAATAAAAACTAATGACAATAACAATTATGATAACTCAGGCTAATAAAACATTATGAATTCTTCTTCTTCTTCTTCTTATTATTATTATTATTAATAAACAATATTCCACTACTACTATTGCTACTACTACTACTTATTATTATTATTATTATTATTATTATTATTGTTGTTAGTCCTATTTCTGTTATTGTTGTTATAATAATAATATATAGGCTATACATAAAATAAAAACTAATGACAATAACAATTATGATAACTCAGGCTAATAAAACATTAATAATTCTTCTTCTACTTCTTCTTCTTCTTCTTCTTCTTCTTCTTATTATTATTATTATTAATAATAATAAACAATATTCCACTACTACTATTGCTACTACTAATTATTATTATTATTATTATTATTATTATTATTTTTATTATTATTATTATTATTGTTAGTCCTATTTATGTTATTGCTGTAATTATTATAACTATAATAATATAGGCCATACATAAAATCATAAAAAAAAGAATAATGACAATAACAATTATGATAATGCAGGCTAATAAAACATTAAGATCTCTTCTTCTTCTTCTTATTATTATTATTATTCTTTCTTCTTCTTCTTCTTCTTCTTCTTCTTCTTCTTCTTATTATTATTATTATTATTATTATGCCTATTATTATTTTCTCAGCCTACCGTCATCATCATTGTTATTGCATTATTCTTTTTTATTTAAATATTAATATACATTGTGTACATGCAATATTTTAATTAATGATTAAAATGAGCTATTTACAATAAGGTTGTATTAGTTATTATTAGTCAATGTATTTACCAACATAAACAAACAATGAACAATAGATTTATTACAGTATTAATACAACTTTGCTAACATTATTTAATGGTAATGAAGTTGTTCATTGTTAGTTCATGTTAACTCACAGTGCATTAACTAATGTTAACAAGCTTTGTACTTTAATAAGGCATTAGTAAATGTTGAACTACAATTAATAAATGCTGTAGAAGTATTGTTTATTCTTAGTTCATATGAGTAAATATATTAACTAGCTTTAATGAATGCGATCGTATTGTAAAGGGTGACCATTAATGATGTCCAAGAAAATACGTTTTTGCCTTAAATCTCCTCTATTGTACACTAATAGTTAGATTTATTTTTTAAATATAATGTATAAAGTATTATTTTTGTAGGTTATATATGAGATATACAATAGCCTATAGGAATCCCAGCTGTGCTTTCCCACAATAGCTCTTGCGCAACTGTACACACCTGTGAAGGTGCGCTTGGAAAGTGAAAACTATGCCGACATATAAAACGCGGACAGAATGCAGGACTCAGGAGCAAAAAAAGAAATCATCCAACATCAGACAACAACAACAAACAACCAGAGCTTCAGCGAAAACCCAGCAGAATCAGCGGATCCACCTGTGGCTTCGAGCATCTATAAGCATATTTAAGCATCTAAAAAAGCGGGATGAAGGTGTTTGCGGCTGCGCAGTTCTGTGTGCTCCTGTCGGTTAGTTTCAGCTCTGTGCTGGGCTGCCGCTGGGTCAAACACAAACTTCAGCATCATCACGGGATCTCTCTGGATCTCCTCAGGAAGATGGTGAGTTCGAAGGTTTTTTTTTCTGCTTAGTCTTTAAAAGGATAGTTCACCTAAAACTGAAGAAAAGTCATTATTTACTCACCCTTCACTTGACACAAACCAGTTTATTTTTTTTCTTCTTTCTCTGTCCAACACAAAAGATGATCTTTTGAAGAAATCTGGAGCTGTTTTGTGTTTAACAGAGAAAACAAATCATCAAGGTTTAGAACTGATTTTGGGCAAACATATTAACTTTTAATATGTCTTTAAATGATTCTTGTTGTAAATATGCCAGTTCACTGAATGACATTATAGTGTCTATTTTCTGCTAATAATAGTAACAAATACTTATTTTTTTCTCTCTGAACATTTAATTAAACAGCTGAGCACATTCTAGAGTAATTCTTAATAGCATATTTCACCCAGTACCAGTTTCCAACATTCTTCAAAATACCTTCCTTTGTGTTCAACAGAAGAAAGAAACTCAATCAGGTCTGAAACAATTGAAGGATGAGAAAATGAGATTTTGTTTTTATACTTTTGGATGAACTTTCATAAAAATCATAACTTTCCTCTCCATTTCCTCACACTCAGGTTATTCTAAACTTTTATAATTTTTCCCTGTTGAACGCAAAGCAAAATCTTCTGAAAATGCTTTCTTCAAAATGTCTTCTTTTGTGTTCAACAGAAAAAAAATGTATTAATAAAAGTTTAGATCAACTGGAGTGTGGCGAAATGGGGAGGAAATTTACTAGTTTGGGTGAACTGTCCCTTTAAATAACCTTTTGATCAAATGATTCTTGTTGTAAATATGCCTGAAATTTTATTTTCAATACATTGAATGAAAATATACTGTGTGTGTCTTCTGCAAAAAAAATATATTTGCTCAGAAAATGTTTTCATTAATTGAACAGCTGAGCACATTTTAATGTGAGTCTTAAAGGGATACTTCCAAAAAATTAAAAATGACACATGAGATTTACTCTCCCTCCTTCCAAATCTTGATGAGTTTCTTTCTTCTGTTGAACACAGAAGATATTTTGAAGAATGTTAGAAAATGGTAACCATTGACCTTCATAGTAGAAAAAATAAACACAATGCAAGTCAACAGTTTACCACTTTCTTCAAAAATTGTGTAAGACCTGAATGAGAGGAAGCTCAATCAGGTTTGGAACAAGTGAGGCATGAGAAAATGATTTTTTAAAAATATATTTTTGCAAAACTAATCATTTAAAGGGGATGATGAAGAGTTCATATCATCAGCATGCAGATCTCTTCATTAAATCTGTTCCTGATTGTTTTAGGGTGAAAAAATCCATGATGACAATGAGGACCTCAACCCCATCCCATATGACCTGATCAACACCCACAGGATGGCAGAGGTCAGTCACGCATATTTTACACAAAAACATTCCCTAATATGTGCTACACTGTAAATCAATTCTTTCTGTCTAAACTTATATTAGTCAAACTGACTACAAATATTAAAATAAACTTAGCATAAACCTAAAAATGTAGTTGACACCTGATTAACTTATAAGTTAAAGTAACTTAAAAAACATTTGTAGTCATGACTTTTTGTCATATTCTTTTAACAGTGTATGAATATGACTGATATATTCATCATCGGTCTATTTATATTTGGGTCACCCTTTATTTTGATGGTTGAATTTAAGTTACATTGCATCTACATGCCAACTAATTCTCATTAGATTATAAGTAGACTGTTGGGTTAGTGTTAGTGTAAGCTGACATGTACTTGCAAAGTTACTGATGGTCAGTTAAATGTCTGTTGAAGGAGCAGCATCAACAGATATTAAGCAGACAGTCTACTAATACTCAAATGGACCATTAAAATAAAGTGTTACCTATATTTTTCCTACAGCCCGAGAAGCAGATCCAGTTCGTCATTCAGGCTCTGGTGGAAATCACTGCCCTCTTCGACGATGCACTTGTTCCCTGGGATGCTAAAAAAATGGATGATTTCCTAAACATCATGCATGAGGAGATCGATGGACTGCGCTCATGCGTGAGTATTTACAGATTAATCTAAAATGATCAGCCCTCATATGACAGTTTTACATGTGTTGTCAAATATTTCCCAAGAGCTGAAGATTTTTCTTTTTAAACATAATCATTTTTATATCATTTCTAACAACTGATTTCTTTTATCTTTGCCATGAGGACAGCACATTTGACTAGATATTTTGCAAGATACTAGTATTCAGGGTAACACTTTATTTTGATGGTCCATTTGAGTATTAGTAGACTGTCTGCCTAATATCTGTTGACACTGACATTTAACAGTCCTTCAACAGACATTAACCTGACTATAAGAAACTTTGCAATTACATGTCAACTTACACTAACCCTAACCCCAACCCCAACCCTAACCCCAACCTAACAGTCTACTTATAATCTAATGATAATTAGTTGCAATGTAACTTAAATTCAACAAACGGACCGTCAAAATAAAGTGTGACCAAAGTGATTTAATCTGTAGTTAGTGTATACACAACTAAAAATGATCCCAACCAAATTAAAAGAAATAAGACTTTCTCCATAAGAAAAATATAATAGGAAACACTAAAAAAAAAAACACACTCTGTCGTTCACTCAAATACTCTCTGTTAAGGAATTAAAATTTGACAGGAGGGCTAATATGTTTGTTTTCATGTACATGTGCATAATATTTGTAATGATCACCAGCGATCTAACCCTCATAGATCGCTGGAGAACATTCACTTTCACTCGGATTACAATTCTGTCACCATATGGACTACAAATCCTGACATGCACTTCATACACACCGGTTCCTGTTTCACTTTGATTATGTTCTCCAGTGATCTATGAGGGTTAGATCGCTGGTGATCGTGACAATAGTCAGAAATAATCATTGAACTTGTTTCCCTGTGCAGGGCTCTTACAAAATGAAGAGGAACAAGAAGCTGCATCTGTATTTTAACAGACTGAGAAGAATGACAGATCTGAACACGGTGAGCCTCTAACACTGACAGATCAACCTTCATCTGCATTGCATATGAGCAAACATGAGTAAAGAAGGGTGTGAAAAATACCATTTTTGTTTAGCCTTTTGATCTCCTGGAGATGTTTGAAATCATTTTTGAATGAGAGTATAGACAAACTTTTCAGACAGTTTGTGGTGATGTTGGAGATGCAATTTTAGATAATTTCCAACCCATTAACCTGTGCAGTTCTCCAACTGTGATTATTTAAGAGTTTTTGGCCACTAGAACCATAATTCAACACAGTCTCATTAGAAATACGTGCTTTATTCTACATTTCTGGAGAAATTTTCCCAATTTCTGTTTAAAGATTTATCCAACACATTTCTAAACATAATAGATTTAATAACTAATTTCTATCTTTGCCATGATGACAGTACATAAAAGTTTACTAGATATTTTTCAAGACACTAGTATTCAGCTTTAAATGTATTTTAAAGGCTTAACTGAGTTAATTTAATAATTAGGCAAGGGTAATTAGGCAAGTTATTGTATAATGATGGTTTGTGGACAAAAATATAGCTTAAGGGGCTTATAATATTGACCTTAAAATGTTTTTAAATAAATTAAAAACTGCTTTTATTCTAGCCAAAATAAAACAAATAAGACTTTCTCCAGAAGAAACAATATTATCAGACATACTGTGAAAATTTCCTTGCTCTGTTAAACATAATTTGGGAAATATTTGGAAAAGAAAACAAATTCACAGGAGGGCGAATAATTTTGACAAACTGTTTGACTGGAGTTTCTAGGTAAAACTAACTCTACAGAGTTTCTTTCAACACTAATGATAATCGCAGGGACACATTATTGATGAATAAAGGATTATTTTAGTGCAGCTTTTTGCACTACATTAAATACCACAAAATGATTTTTAATCAAATATGTTTGTCTCTGTATGGACAACTTTTCCGGTATGGTCAGTTTGCTCGGTAGCTCACTTAGTACGTTGTTGTACTCAGTTTGAGTCCAGTGAAGCACAAACGACTTAAAAGCAATGTAATATCAAGGTAAAATGATGTGGTCGCAGTGTACTTTTCTCTTACTTTTGCTTTGGGGGAGGAATTAGCCCTGCCTTCTTGTTGACGTGTACACGAAATACAAGTAATAATATCTGAAACGCACAACAAAATGTACCCAAAGTAAATTAAATATTTAATATTTGCAAAAAGTGTATGCAGCAGCGCCCTCTAGAGGGTTTGTATTGTAGCACCGTATTTTACGTTTTGCAAAAATGTAGGTTGAGGCCAATAATATCTGGATGCACCCTTTATGATGCAAGCTGAGATTGGATTTCTCAGAGATGCAATGTCAGGTTTCAGTGCACTCAATGGAGCTAGTGACATCACTGTGGGGGTTAGGGTTTGGTGAGCCCATTAAAAAGCATTGCATGCAGCTGCACCAGGTCTGCATCTTCTCTCGATTCTTTTCACACTAATGATCCTCACAGGCACACATTATTGATGCATAAAGGATTATTTTAGTGCAGCTCTTTGCACAACATTAAATAAATACCACAACAGTTATTTCTTAATCAAATATGTTTGTCTCCGTATGGACAACTTTTCAGGCATGGTCAGTTTGCTCAGTAGCTCACTTAGTACGGTGTTGTACTTGTAATGCAGAATGCTCAGTTTGATTCTGGGGAAACACAAAAGACTTAAAAGCAATGTAATATCAAGGTAAAACGATGTGATCGCAGTGTGCGTTTCTCTTACGTTTGCTTTAGGGGAGAAATTAGCCCCGTCTTCTCTTTGACGTGTACAAGAAATACGTGTACAGTATCTGTATTTACTTATACTGTAAATATTTTTATATTTGCAAAAAGTGTATACAGCAGCGCCCTCTAGTGGGTTTGTATTGTAGCACCGTATTTTACGTTTTGCAAAACTGTAGGTTGAGGCCAATAATATCTGGATGCAGCCTTTATGATGCAAGCTGGGATTGGATTTCTCAGACCTGCAATGCCAGATACAGTGCACTCAATGGAGCTAGGGACATCACTGTGAGGGTTAGGGTTAGGTGAGCCCATTAAAAAGCATTGCATGCAGCTCAGATTGCATCTGCACCAGGTCTGCATCCAGACCCCTTTCGTTTCTTCTCACACTAATGATCCTCACAAGCACACATTATTGATGAATAAAGGATTATTTGAATGCAGCTCTTTGCACAACACCAAAGAAATACCACAAAAATGATTTTTATCCATGTTTGTCTCCGTATGGACAACATTTCTGGTGTGATGGTCAGTTCGCTTGGTAGCTCACTAGTAATGCAGAGAGCTTGATTTGAGTCCGGTGAAGCACAAAAGACTAAAAGCAATGTAATATCAAGGTAAAACTATGTGGTCGTGTACTTTTCTCTTATGTTTGCTTTAGGAATTAGGCCGCCTTCTCATAGAGGTGTACATGAAGCATGTGTATCTGTAATGCAAAACATAATGTAGGCTACCCCAATGACTAAATGAGTGTGTATGGATGTTTCTCAGAGATGGGTTGCAGCTGGAATGGCATGCGCTGCGTAAAACATGTGCTGGATAAATTGGTGGTTCATTCCGCTGTGGCGACCCCGGATTAATAAAGGGACTAAGCCGAAAAGAAAATGAAAGAATGAAATTTAAGTGGATTGAACATAAAACAATTAAGTTGTCCCAAAAAGCCCTTAAGACTTGTGTTGATTCAGCTCATATCAAATAAGTAGTTTGAACAAGCAGCAAAAATGAGTGCACTCCTATGAAACAAGAGATAATGGTTGAACAATATCTTGTTCCTCGATGGTTTGCTGCTACAAAAATGTCAAATATAAATTGGAAAACACTTTTATTTTACTCATATGAATCCACAAGGGTGCTATTAATCACAACACACTTTGTTTTGATGTTGGATTTGCAACTGTTTGTTCCTAATGAGAGTTTTTTTGTTAATGTTTTGAGGTAAAGATCAAAAGGTTAAACATGAAGGCATGTTATTTCTCAATATGTATTTAGTGCAGTGACTCTGTATCTAAACGATTTGTTGTGTTCCTCTTTCAGGATGGAGGCAGAAGCTGGGAGATGGTCAGAAAACGAGTGATCAGTTTCATGAATCAGCTGCACTCCTTCTCCTTCCACACTCATGTTTAAAACCGAAGCTTCCCTTTATTTACAGAGGGATTTAAAGCATTTCAGTGTTGTTAATCAGGGCTTACACTCCTCTTTTGAATTTCTATGTGTACTTAAAAAAGAGTCTTTATTTAATTAATATTTATTTTTATTTTTATTATTGTATGTGCACTTTTACATTTATTTAATTATCATTATTTATTTATTTATTTATTGGTTTCAAATTTCTTTGAGCTGTGATTGTGTGTATTATTTATATTATTGCATATATTTGATTGCATTTAGTTACTTATTATTTATTTATTAATGTCAAATTTATTTGAGCTGTGATGGTTTGTATTATTTATACTATTGGATATTTGTTGTGCTTTTATACTCATTAAATTATTTATTTATCATTATTTATTTATTCATGACAATTTTCTTTGAGCTGTGACTGAGCTTACATTAAATGAAATATGTAAAATTATTTATGTGTGTATTTTTGCATCCAATAAAAACTTGAACATTTTAATATTTTCTGTTGTTTTCATTTATGAAAAATAATGTTGTTAGGCTGGTGGCAGGAGAAGGCTGACATATGATATTTTATTTGTCAAAATATTGTTTAAGTTTAAATTTTTTTTTTCATTTAATTAAGGTAATAATTATTTTTATGGTATCATTAGGGTTAGTGTAAGTTGACATGTACTTGCAAAGTTTCCTATAGTCAGTTAAATGTCTGTTGAAGGAGCAGCATCAACAGATATTAAGCAGACAGTCTACTAATACTCAAATGTTAATTGGCATAATTGCAATGCAACGTTTAGTCAATAAAACGTGCAAAAGGGACCATCAAAATAAAGTCTTACCAGTTTTATTAATTGGTTATTACATATATGTCTATAATTGAACAACCTATGTTTGTCAGTTGTTAAAAGCTTTTATTGTCATGACAGTATGCTATTAATAAATTGTTAATATATAGTCAGCTATGGGAGTAATTAAGAGACCACTTGAAAATGTTGTTTCTCAAGGTATGTGTTTAAGCAAAACTGAATTGCTTATTCGTTTCATTCTGTAGGTCTGATAACATTTCCAAATTTCAGATAACAAAATTGTCATTTACAGCATTATTTATTTATTATGTATTTTGCAAAATATGACAATTAGTCAAAATAATTTATTTGTTGTGATTAAAAATCATTGTTCATTCATTCATTCATTCATTTTCTTGTCAGCTTTGTCCCTTGTGGGGTCGCCACAGTGGAATGAACCACCAACTTATCTAGCACGATTTTACGCAACGGATGCCCTTCCAGCCCCAGAAATTTCCACACACACACATTCACACTCATACACTACGGACAATTTAGCTTACCCAATTCACCTGTACTGCATGTCTTTGGACTGTGGGGGAAACCGGAGCACACGGAGGAAACCCACGCGAACGCAGGGAGAACATGCAAACTCCACACAGTAACGCCAACTGAAAATCATTGTTATTACACCAAATATTTCTTAACTATTTCAATTGGCATTGTGTTGTATTGGTGTCTAAAAATTAATATAAACTGTCTGAAAACATGGCTCTTTTTAAGTTGGAGCAGTTCTGATTTTATGATCTAAATTATAGTATTTTTATTTTAAATTTAGAAGTACTTTAAAGAACCAAACAAATAATTAGAAATTTTACATATTTTGGCTCTTGCTATTTTTCATAGCTGATGTGAAGGCTAACAATTATTATTAAATGTATTAATAAAACTAGATAACTTTATGCTATTACATTTTCAGGATTCGCATGGTGGAATAAATAAACTATTCAACTTTTCACTTCTAAAAAATGGCTAGTTATTACACATCACCAAATCATCACTAAAGTCTATCTGACAAACCTTTGAGCTCAGCTACTAGCGATAGACAGCTCGTCTTTTTATTTATCTTTGCAGCAGTCTTATTTATTCCAGCCTTTCTCATACTAATATCTGATGATGTCTAAAATGACCACAAGATGGCGCGTTTTCCTTCACTACAGCTTGTTATTCTGAGACTAAACGACAAAACACTGCTATTCGGTCCTCTGTCTTCTCTATTTCCATAAGTGTGTCCTTGGTCTCCAGTTAAATTTGTACTTCACGGAAAGAAATCCACAAATTAGTACAGAAGATTATAGGTAAACCTTTTGCCCTATCTCCAGCTATTTATCTTCTCAATTGTAAAACTGCTCTACTCCTTAGTCATGGACTAGAATCTGTTACACTTTTGTACATATCTAGCAAGAAAATGTATTCTTCTGTTGTGGTCCTCTCCTAACATTCCTTCTGTCATTATGTGGATAGATCAGATTGCCATTTTCCTACCCTTGGAAAAACTTGCGTCAGAAATCTGATGATTTCTGGCATATCTGGAATCCTCTATGGGAGTTTTTAGAGAATGTATCTTGAAAGACTAATTAAGACTAATTAAGACTAAGGGTATTAATTTTACCCTTCACAAAAGGCTTGAATTACTAGCCGATGGATGATTGTATAATAGATGGCCATATTATTGTATATGATGACATGCGACACCTATACCACTGTTCTGTGATTGTAAATCTTTAAATAAAATAAAGAAATTGTACTTCACAGGGGAGAGTGGGGACAGTTGCAACACTTTTGTATTTTCAGTTTCTCAGAGACGTTTTTTTGTGGAAACCCCAAATTTTAATATATTTCCCCCACAGTCCGATGACTTTTGCGATAGGTGAATTGGGAAAGGTTAAACTGTGCGTAGTGAATGCCTGTGAATGAGAGTGTATGGGTGTTTCCCAGTGATGGGTTGCAGCTGGAAGGGCATCCGCTGCATAAAACATATGCTGGATAAGTTGGCGGTTCATTCCGTTGTGGCGACCCCTGATTAATAAAGGGACAAAGCCGAAAAGAAAATGAATGAATGAACCCACATCTATCAGACACCCACCCACATTGCTATGATATGTGTAGGCTATATGATAATATATGCAGAATTTAAACTTGAACAGACAAAGTCAAATGCTGCAACTGACCCCGAGCAGGGAGTCTGCTGCAACATTCATTAAAATGTAATAAAATCTAAAACATCAGGTTAAATTTTATTTTGATTTTTTGGTAAACAGACAAAATGTAAATTAGTTCAAATGTTATTGTGTTAAATCGGCCATATAAATACAGACTATTAAAAGAACAAGCAACAGCCAATTATCAGGCCAAAAAACTGAACAAAAATATGTTTTACTGAAAGTTTAGACTGAACTTTTACTAAACTAATTAAAATGAATTAATTAATCAAAGAATCAAATAATTAATCAAAGAAACTGTAATCAAATTAAAATTGTACATTGTTAATATGGCAAGCTTTTAAATGAAGTTTGTGATAGGGGACAGTTGCAACAGCATATCCTAACTCTGTCAACCATGATTAAACAGTCTATACTAAGCAGAAACAATAGCTTTAATGCTTGATACCTATACCTATTTGAAGCTAAGAAAACATTCATTCATTCATTCATTTTCTGCCACTTTTCCGGGGTCGGGTCGCGGGGATAGCATTAGGAGAGAACCCCAGACTTCCCTCTCCCCAGACACTTCCTCAAGCTCCTCCGAGGGGATCCCGAGGCGTTCCCAGGCCAGCCAGGAGACATAGTCCCTCCAGCGTGTCCTGGGTCTTCCCCGAGGCCTCCTCCAGGTGGAACATGCCTGGAACACCTCCCTAGGTAGGCGTCCAGGAGTCATCCGAAACAAAAGCCCGAGCCACCTCAGCTGACTTCTCTCAATGTGGAGGAGCAGCGGCTCTACTCCGAGCTCCTCCCGAGTGACAGAGCTCCTCACCCTATCCAAAAGAGTGCGCCCTGCCACGCTTCAAAGGAAACTCATTTCGGCCGCTTTTATCCAAGATCTTGTCCTTTTGGTCATGACCCAAAGCTCATGACCATAGGTGAGAGTAGGAACATAGATTGACTGGTAAATCGAAAGCTTTGCCTTTCGGCTCAGCTCCTTCTTTACCACAACGGACCAGTACATCGACATTGTAAATGTACATTACTGTTGACGCTGCACCAAGCCGCCTGTCAATCTCACATTCCATCCTTCCCTCACTCGTGAACAAAACCCCGAGATACTTAAACTCCTCCACCTGGGGTAAGGGCTTTCCTCCAACCTGGAGATGGCAAACCACCGTTTTCCGGTGGAGCACCATGGCCTTAGACTTGGAGGTGCTGATTCTCATCCCAACCGTGTCACACTTGGCAGCAAACCGCCCCAGTGCGTGCTGAAGGTTCATGTTCGATGAAGCCAACAGAACAACATCGTCTGCGAATAACAGAGATGAAATCCTGTGGTACCCGAACCAGACCCCCTCCAACCCGAGGCTGCGCCTTGAAATTCTGTCCTTAAAAATTATGAACAGAATTGGTGACAAGAGGCAGCCCTGCCAGAGTCCAACATGCACTGGAAACAAGTCTGACTTATTGCCAGCAATGCAGTGATTTAAATTATACGAATGAGTAATGTTTCACAAAAACAGATTAGACAGTATGAGAAATTTACTGAACGTTAAAAAAAATTACTTTTTTTTTTTAGCTAAAAATGAGTTTTATACTGAAGGAATGGTCACATGGCGGATTTCTTTCTGATTGAAGTAGGGTCTAAACGAGAATATGTAGTATATTATAACTCTAGCTCATTCTTGAATAGAGGAATAAGTCTTGTTGAAATTGCCCCATGCTGCAGCCATCCCCACTCTCCCCTACATTATATTAAGTATTGAGCTCAAATGTCTAAATGTGGACGTTTTTAGTTTGTTTGATTGTTTTTATATATGCAAACAAGTCTAGGGCAACTGTAATATGCAAATAGCAATTCTGCAACTTTCAAAAAAGGTCATATGAAACTAAAATTACATCATTTTTTCCTTACAGACTACTGACCAAATTTACAAAATGCATCAAGAGCAAGTAGCATATTTTAGACAGAAATGAATTCAAAACAAAACTTTATAACATTTCAAAATTCACAAAAAAAAAATTATTTGACATAAAAGGAAAAATACACATTTGGGATGTTGCTATATAGTCTTGTCAGATAGTAAATTAGTGACATGTTAAATCTATACAGACGGAGAGACGGTTATATGTTGTTTGATGATGAAGAAGCCACATCAGATAAAATGCATGGAAAATAAGCCAAAACAGCAATGTTGTGGAAAACACCTGATTCTCACATGCTTATTTTAACAGAAATGAAGTGAAAGTTGATATTTCTGCCTCCATAAGAACAGTTCCTCACCACTAGTATATTTATTTCTACATATAAAGCACCTTTTTATGAATGACCAGCCAGAGCCAGTGTATTCATACAACAGACATACTGTAAAAAATCGAACACACTAAATACCCAGTATATTATAGGATATCAGCTGGTAAAATAAACAAGCAACATGAACAAAATGTGAAAATATTGCAATGTCCTTGAGTAATCATTATGTAAATGTTTACATGCAACAACAAGAACTAAAACTGCATGCCTTTTATATAAAGTAACTATCCGTTACAATAGTAATTACAGTTTCATACTGTTAAAGTGAAATATTTAGCATGTTCACACACACACACGCACACATACATATATGCCTATATATATACAAAACACAAACAATGAGACTGAAAGCATCCACCTGCGTCTGGTGTTAAAGCTGAGATCTGGTGATTATTATTATAATGTATGATTTTTCTAAAAGGAGGCGTGGCACCAAACCTCACCTCAACACCCAACATTCATTGGGGGATGAGCATATCATACTAAAATGTATGAAGAAGATCATACAAATTCATACGAATTAGCCACTAAATCAAAAAATTACGAATTGCCGTGAGGTGGCGTTGGTTTTGCTCACTCTTGGCATGGAGACTCAACTTCCCACGCTGCATCACTGCTCTGGGGAAACGTTGAGATGTCCTCATACACATCTCCACCAACCTGCTCGATTTCCAAACCCTGTATATACAACACAGAAAAAACAACAGACTGATTATACAGTATACAGTAAAGTATAGTAAAGCAAGCCTTGAGAGAGGCAGTGAACAACAATAATTATCCCACCACGAAAAATAGTTACTAGTCTATTTTGTTCCTTTAAAGGAAAAAGTGAAGCATAAACAGAATTCAAGTGAACCAAATCCAAGTGAATCAAAGTGGTTTGCAGTTAGGGTGAATTCAGCTCAATTGGGACACTTTTTGCCATTGAGATGACTTGAATTTGCCAATTGACCTGAATTCACCTACTTGACCCACCCAGTCACTAAACTTTCATTTATTTTTACTTAATATGATACATTGGTCTTATTGTGTCTTACAAAATATACTTTCAGATTTCCCTCATCAGTTGTAACTGGCTTTTTTAGGTGAAAGTTGGGTCTGTCTCTTTAAATGTAAATGAGCTGCGGAGACTTTAGATTTCCTGCTTCAGTAACTCTGACAACAAGAAACAAAACATCTAAAACATCTAGCGGAAGAAAGTGAAAGTGAACAGCGGACGGGGAAGGGGGGTGGTTGAGGAGGGGGATCGGTAAAATGAGGCGCTGGATTAGATTTCAGAGGTGCTGGATCCGGAGTGTTATAACTTGTTATAAAGGGATATAACTTGTTATCTCAGGAGATTCTCTAAATGAGACGATGAACGTAAACATTAACATGAAAATCTTCATAAAGGCATAAACACATTAAGGGTGTTTATTTGTTGAAATTCGTATTAAAATCTTGTTTTATTTGTATTGTGCAATGTATATTTGTAAGGTCTTTATGCATAGTATATATTGTGAAAAGGGGAAAAACAATAAATTGCTGTATGATTGTAATGATTGTAATGTTTAAATAATTTTCGGTTAAAGATGCGTGACATTCAGGAAGAATTGGACATTTCTCACAGGACGTGTTCTGTGTTCTCGCGTCTACCAGTATACAGTTTTCTGAGCTCTCTCTCTCACACAAAGTATATACGCTGTCATTCAGTGCATCTCATCAGTGTTAAAGAAAGATCTTAATTCCCTTTGGAGGGACTTTTGCTTTGTAAATCTGAGGATTTTTTCAGGCCTAAAAGCAAAATTATGCACTAAAAGAAGTTGAAGGCACTTTTCTTTTTTACAATGTAGATTGTGTCAAAGCAGCTTAACATAGATAAATTTCTAGTAAATTAAAACTGCTTCAGTTCAGTTGTCACAGTTGTAGATTAGTTCAGCTACGTGTAATGCAATTGTCATTGCTGAAAGCTAAAGCACTACAGAGCAACTCCACCAATGGGCATGTATTTTAACGTATTAAAATAATGCTTATGTATTTAATTAGGATAGCCTCTGAATGTAAAAATGTCCTTAAAGTGTTAGATTGTGTTTCTTACTACTGTTTAGCTATGTCACATCATGGGATCTCAGCTGTGATTAATGCTGTATGATTCTTTTATTTCAGTGTGATGACGTTTTTCCAACTGAAACTGACTATTGTGTAGGAGGTGTGCTTTTATTTTTATGCTCCACCTCTCATCTTACATTCACAGCACACTAATAGTTGGAGGGGTGTGGCTAACTGTATTCTGCCCAAACCGTCAAACTGACATCATCAGAGAAGGACTGCCATTCCAGAGTGGAAAGCAGGTCAGATTTTGATTAATTGTTTTGATTAATTAATTTAATGTGCAATAGCAAATAAACATTGTATATTTTTATTTTACACTTTCTTTAAAAACAAAAAAAAGCAAAAAGAGTCAATCAGAGTTTTACAACATGATACGTTTAGTAATACTGAGCTGCATTCACAATTATAATTGAAATGGCATCTATTCATTCATTCATTCATTTTCTTGTCGGCTTTGTCCCTTGCGGGGTCGCCACAGCGGAATGAACCGCCAACTTATCCAGCACGATTTTACGCAGCGGATGCCCTTCCAGCCGCAACCCATCTCTGGGAACTTCCACACACACATTCACACTCATACACTATGGACAATTTAGCCTACCCAATTCACCTGTACTGCATGTCTTTGGACTGTGGGGGAAACCGGAGCACCCGGAGGAAACCCACGCAAACCCAGGGAGAACATGCAAACTCCACACAGAAACGCCAACTGACCCAGCCCAGCCGAGGATCGAACCTGCGACCCAGCGACGTTCTTGCTGTGAGGCAACAGCACTACCTACTGCGCCACTGGGTTGCCCGAAATGGCATCTAATAGAAAAAAATCCCTTGTGTTACTAACTATAAACTATCTAATCCAAAAATAAAGGTGATGTGTATGGAGCAAGTGATAGTTTGTTGCTGACCGATTGAGTAATCAGATTCCTTTCAGTTTTAATTTGACAGTCTTGTAGAAAAATGCAGGAGTGCGTGACAAATCCTTTGACAGAGGCAGGATATTTTTAGAAGTGGAATTTGATCGAAATGGCCTTTTTTGTCAAACTAGCCATCATAGACTACAGTAATTTTAAAGTGTGCATGAGATTTAAGTAAAGTTTATTTATAAACTAATTAGAGAGGATCCCGTGCTTATGATTGACCACAGCCGGTCCCGCATTAGCTAATACGTGATCCTCCAATCAGATAATTCCTAAGTCACTATAAATAACCATAGTCTTAATTCCACAACCATCTTCATCTGGAAGAAACACCCCTTCTTCCCCTTCTCCTCCCCCTTTCCTAGATTGGGCAGCACGGTGGCCCAGTGGTTTGCACTGTTGGCTCACAGCAAGAACACAGACAGCTCTGATCCTCGCCGGGCCGGTTGGCGTTTCTGTGCGGAGTTTGCATGTTCTTCCCGTGTCCGCGTGGGTTTCCCCTGGGTTCCTTGATTTCCTCCCACCATAAACCAACTAAGCCAAATGGGCACCATAGTCTAGCTCCCAGACATCAGTATTACCTTCTCAGAGCAGTTCAGCTTTAGCCACATCAGCGAACAGGAGGGAGCCCTGGGCTTGAGGATGCCTTGAGCTCAGGGCTCTCTCCAGGGACAGCATGCCAAGCAAGCTTATTATAAATAATGAGCTAGGTGTGAACTCCTGAAATGTGTCTAGATTTTAAGAGATAGTTCATTTTAAAAAAGAAATACTGTCTGTACTTATTCACACTCCTTTTCTTTCCTTTGTTAAGATATTAGAAATAATGTTGTAAAAAAAAAACAGCTATTGGTTTCTATAGTATTTTTGTTCCTACATTGGATGTTTTTTGCCTGACAATATATTTGTATTTTTGTACTTTTTTTGTCAACAGAAGAAAATGCATAAATGTTTTGAACAACCCAAATGTGCAGAGGTCGACATTTGAAGTGGATCAAAATTCTCCAGTTAGGAAAGTTTTTCAAAATTTTCCTAAGACAAGAATGGGTGTTGTTGAACAGTTTTAGGACAACTTTGATGAAAGGCTTTCATCAAATTCAAATGTTGACCACTGTATGTAAATGGTAGGGGAATTTACATTTTTGGATGAACTGTCCCTTTAACAATGATATGGAAAACAAGTCAAACATAGTCATTATTTTTTGCAGACTGACAATCTGTCTGATAGAGACAAACAGAACTATTAGAACTGTTTTTGACCAAGATTCAAGGGCCTGATTGTAGCAAAAAGAATGTATATGATCACAAGTACATCACAACTCTAAATTCATAAACTCATGTAAAAAAAAAAAAAAGGCATGTGTGTTTTCACTTCCCGTCCTGCATGCAACAATAACTTCAGCACTCTGAGCTAAAACTCGATCGACCGTAAACCAGCATCACCTCATATATGTGGTCATCCTCTGGCTCCTCATAATCAGCCTCTTCTTTCTTCTCCTGTAATCAAACACAATGAGAAACCGTAGTATTAATAACAAGTCTAAAAAAATCAACACATGAAACAGAGAAATGCGGAATTAGTTAATTACCAGTTTGTAAAGTCGAACCAGAGGAACAACAATGCACAAAACCAAGAGAAAAGCCTGAAGGAAAATGATGACATCCTTAACTCTAGATCTCTTCAAAACAGAATGAGGCTCACTATATCCTAAGAAAAAAGACAAGGAGATATTTATTTGACACACAAGCTAGAAAGAAAGCGAGTTAAAACAAATGACGGCACTTACTGGATACTTGAAGTTCAGTTCCTGGTCCGAACGTATCGTTTAACTTGCAAAAGTAAGTGCCACTGTCCTCAGTCTCCACTTTCTTTAGAGTAATGGAAGCATTTTTATCATTATTCCTGTCATTAATTGTTATTCTCTGGTCATTTGTAAGTGAGCTTTGATAATTCTTGTTTTTGAACCACTGTACACGAGCTGGCCCGCCAGTGGGATTCGACGGCACACAGTATATCATCACAGTCCGACCTGTCTTAACACCAATAAATCTGGGCTTCTGGAATACAATGAGGCTTCCTTCAGCTGAAATGATAAGATGCATGAGAAGAAAACACATAAGACAGAACACATTCAATATTGCAGTGTAACAAATCAGCACAAGTAAATCTACGAAACATGATTGCTATTTATAAAACAGTACTGAGTACTAACAGTATTATAAGTTGATGCATGAGGAGAAAATACATTGGACAGAACACATTTAATATTGCAGTGGTCTTTTGCTATAAAAAATCAGCACAAGTGAGTCCACAGAATATGATTGCCATTATAAAAACAGTAGTGAATACTAACAGCATTATTAGCTGTTTACAAGATTTAAGTCTTTGAGAACACATTTGGTGACTGTAAACTTGTTTTGAAGTAATTCGACTTCCTCTTTCGCTCACAGATGGAAAGGAAGAACAACACAGAAAACAAGTCTAGGGCAACTGTAATATGCAAATAGCAATCCTTCAACTTTCAAACAAAATATCATACACTGTAAAAATGCAGGGTTCCACACACTTCATTCATATTGTCCCAACACAAATAGATTAGGTTAACAAATTTAAGTGGATTGAACATAAAACTATTAAGTTGTGCCAAAAAAAATGTGTTAATTCAGCTCATTTTAAATAAGCAGTTTACATTATAAAAAATTCTGGGTTACACACATTTGATTTGTGTTCGGACAAGGTGAAGGACTTAGTTTTTACAAATTTAAGTAGATTGAACATGAAGCAATTAAGTTGCCCCCAAAGAACCCCAATAACTGTGTTGTTTCGCAAAATTTTAGATAAGTAGTTCGAACAAACAACAAATGTAATTTTTTGGAGTGTATCAATCAAAAATCAGATCAAATTCTTGTCAAAATATACAAAGTGCATCAGTAATAGCAACATATTTTAGACAGAAACCTATTTAAAACTCCAATAATACTGCTGTTGTTTTTTTAAAATATCTTAAGCAGTTACTTACCTGACAGGTAAATCAATGCCATGACTGAGAATCCCAGCAAGAAGTAATGCATGATCTTGAAGTCTTGAAATCCACCGCTGCAAGTAATGTAGACGTCTGTCACAGAGAGCGAACAGAAGGAGCACAGCTGCACCACAGCACAGTCCTGCCTCTGCCAAAAGGTGCAGGTCTGAAGCTGTGAAGATACCATTACAGTTCTGAGAAACATGCAAATCAGTACACTCATGCATCAAAGTGTCAAGAACCAAGTGAATAAACTTGATGCCAAATGTAATCAACGCTGTTTTGCCATTCATGAGTCATATAACTAAACAACTTACAAATTGAATGGTTTACTCATCACTGCACCATGAGAAAATAATATTAGAGACGTTGATGTTCTTGGAGAAGAAAGGGGATTTAAAGGATTAATTCACTCAACAATGTGTTATGTCCCAGCGACGTGGTGGCGCAGTAGGTAGTGCTGTGGCCTCACAGCAAGAAGGTCGCTGGTTCGAGCCTCAGCTGGGTCAGTTGGCATTTCTGTGTGGAGTTTGCATGTTCTCCCCGTGTTGGCGTGGGTTTCCTCCGGGTGCTCTGGTTTCCCCCACAAGTGCAAAGACATGCAGTATAGGTGAATTGGGTAAGCCAAAATTGTTCGTAGTGTATGAATGTGAATGAGAGTGTACAGGTGTTTCCCAGTGATGGGTTGCAGCTGGAAGGGCATCCGCTGCGTAAAACATGGGCTGGTTAAGTTGGCGGTTCATTCCGCTGTGGCGACCCCAAATTAATAAAGGGACTAAGCCAAAAAGAAAATAAATGAATGAATTTTCTTTCTTTCTTTGTTCTACTCTAAGAGATAATGACCATCACCTGTTGCCAATGACAAACTGCTCACTGATTGGAGGATGAGAAGAGCAGTGGACATTTAAGTAGCATGTCTCCATGCTTTGCGTGTGTGTCGAGGCTCTTTTGTGAGGCTTTACATTTTTGATCCTTTAAAGCCTCATCTGCTGATTAGGAGCTTTAATTTGTTTAAGTTCTGGTAATGTTGTTGTCAATCTTATGTAGTTTTTGCCTCGAACTCTTTTTGGTTGTGAGTTTACTTTTGATTTTTAAATACTGCTTTGTTATTGACGTTTTACTTTATTTTGTTAATTTGGCATTGGGTTAGAGAGGGGTGCCATTTCTTTTTGTAATTGCTTTTTCCTCCTGTATGTTAGTAATGGAGTGAGGGTTTTTGATGTATTTTTCTTTTCTTTGCTAGATTTAGTTCAGTTAGAGAACTTTGTTTGTTTGTTGTTTTGGCTTGAACTCCCTCTTGAAGCTTTCTTAAAACCCTCCCTTAATCATTGAATACATTTTTTGTTATTCTTTATTCAATTTGCATTGAGTTTTTCTCTGAATAATTTATTTTGTTTAGTTTTTGGGAGGTTGCTCATGGGACCTCATTGCTGACACACACAAACTCCACTAACATTCTGTTGTGTACCTGTGTTCCCCTACACGCTCAGAAATAAAGGTACGCGAGCTGTAACTTGGATGGTACCTTTTTTAAAAGGTAAACATTTGTACTTGAAGAGTCCATATTGGTATCTCAAAAGTATATATTAGTACCTAAAAGTTTTAAGAGGAACACTTTTGTACTTTTTAGGTACTAATATGTACCCTTGAGGTATTAATATGGACTTTTAGGTACAAATTTGTACCTTTCGAAAAGGTACCACCCCAGTGACAGATCACGTACCTTTATTTCTGAGAGTGTAGACCGAATTGAGGGAACATAACAAATGACTAACAATTTCTCACTTTTATGTTGTGCCAAACTCCTAAGACCTTTGTTCACCTTCAAAAGACAAAAATTAAGATATATTAAAGATGAAATCTGAGCGCTCCCTCTTTCATCATCCATAGATGGCAATGGTTTTGAGATGTTCAATGTCCAGAAAAGGAACCAAAAACATTTATTCATTCATTTTCTTTTCGGCTTAGTCCCTTTATTAATTTGGGGTCGCCACAGCGTAATGAACCGCCAACTTATCCAGCACATGTTTTACGCAGCGGATGCCCTTCCAGCCACAACCCATCTCTAGGAAACATCCACACACACTCATTCACACTCATACACTTCGGTCAATTTAGCCTACCAAATTCACCTGTACCGCATGTCTTTGGACTGTGGGGGATACCGGAGCACCCGAAGAAAACCCACACGAATGCAGGGAGAACATGCAAACTCCACACAGAAACGCCAACTGACTCAGCTGAGGCTCGAACCAGCACCTTCTTGCTGTGAGGCGACAGCACTACCTGCGCCACTGCTTCACCAAAAACGATGTCAAAATATTCCATGTGGTTTAACTGTAATCACATGAAGCTCCAAAAACACTTTTGTGCATCAAATAAACTGTGAAAACTACTTTGTTTTCAATTTGTTTTCTCTTCCTCATCAGATTATAGTGCGCTTTTACTACAGGCAAAAAGATGTTTGCATGTCACGCTGATGTTCTAATGGCTAAACATCGCATTGCTTGTAGTTTTGTTTCCTTTTCTGATGTCTCAGGGCGTTTGCTGTCTACACTGAAAAAATATCTGTTAATTAACAGCTTCCATATTTTCACAAGTGTTTTCTGTTTATTTATTTATGTAATATAAATAATATATGGAGGAAAAAGTCTGTAAAATAACAGAAAATGTACTGGTAGTTTAATACAAGGTTTTTGTACTGTAATATACAACACCAAACGAGACAATAAATGACTTTAAACTATATTAAATATACGTATATATATAAACATGAATCACAAAGTACTTCTCAAAGTAGCTCTCTGATTTCATCTAAAATCTATTAATTTATGTCTCGAAGATGAACGAAGGTCTCGGGGGATTGGAACAACATGAGGGTGAGTAATAATAACATAATTTTAGTTTTTGGGTGAACTAACCATTTAAGGTGAGGCGGCACAGTGGCTCAGTGGTTAGCACTGCCACCTCACAGCAAGAAGGTCACTGGATCGAGTCTCGGCTGGGCCAGTTGGCATTTCTGTGTGGAGTTTGCATGTTCTCCCCGTGTTGGTGTGGGTTTTCTTCGTCCAAACACATGCGCTATAGGTGAATTGAATAAACTAATGCGTTTGTATGGGTGTGGTATGAGTGTGTATGGGTGTTTTCCAGTACTGGGTTCAAGTATCTGAAAGGGCATCGTCTGCGTAAAACATATGCTGGAATAGTTGGTGGTTCATTCTGCTGTGGCGACCTCTGAAATAGAGACTAAGCTGAAGGGAAATAAATGAATGAACCATTTAAGGCAGTTCATTCATTTTCTTTTCGGCTTAGTCCCATTATTAATTAGGGGTCGCCACAGCGGAATGTACCGCCAACTTATCCAGCACAAGTTTTATGCAGTGAATGCCCTTCCAGCCGCAACCCATCACCGGGAAACATCCACACACACTCACTCCCACACACACATACACTACGGTCACTTTTAGCATACCCAATTCACCTATAGCACATGTCTTTGGACTTGAAACCTACACAAATATGGGGAGAACATGCAAACTCCACACAGAAACGCCAACTGACCCAGCCGAGGCTCAAACCAGCAACCTTCTTGCTGTGAGGCAAACGTGCTACCCAATGCGCCACCCATTTAAGGCAGTTCTGAAATAAAAAGAGTCCTATGAGCAAGGTGTACTTACAGTGACCAGTAAGTGTATTTACTGTAGTCAATTACTACAGTGAATGAGTGTTCAGTCCTGATTCTGCAGGACCACCATCCAGCAGTGTTTATATCCAGCCCCAATTATCAATAGGACATCTCAGGAACTGGATCTAAACTAGTTCTTTAGGGAAAAGACTGCACAATCCTGGAACTGTGTAACTTATGTTTTACTTTATCTGATGGTTGCTAGGCTGAATTTAGTTGTGTCAAAGCCAATAAAGGGCCTGTAATTTACATGCATAAGTTGGTGCTTTCCGTGTGCATGAGCGGTGCAGTCCGTCACAGTGGGTGGAGAGCAGCAACCATTGAGCTGTGTGAAGCGCACAGCTGTAACCACACAAACGCTTATCAGACTCACTTATCACTTAGATCTGTTTGAGGAGGCAAGGAAGCCATTACAGATTGGAAAATTATAAAAGTAAGTAAGTATTATAAAATACATCCTTAAATGAGAAAGGGCCTCCAGTGGGCGGTGGGTGACTCCACACTCTGTGTTATGTTTATCTTAAATGCTCATATCTGGCCCTCAAATCAGTCAAATAGGTCAAAGTGAAGGAATTTCAAAGTTCAAGGCTCACTGAAATATCATCACTACAGTCCGTTTAAATAAAAGTAATTAAATAAATAAAATTCCGGGCATCAATGCTGGGACAGAAGTGCTGGAAATCACCTGCAGTGAATTAGACTGCAGCTGTAAACCCAACAACAGTTTTACAAATAAATGTAAAGTTCTTGTCTGCGACCATAATGACGCTTGCATTGATTTCTATGGATTCACTAAACAATGAGGTTAATATAATGAAGGTGACTTAAAATATTCACACAAATCGGAATATGTAATAAGTAAGACCCATTAGACTTTTTCAAACAATGTTCGCTTTAGCCCTGGTTTAGTTTCTGCTATTGACATGTCTAGAAGATTGAAGATGGTCAAGAAGGTTAAGGATTCATGCATAAATTGATAAGGTAAAATAGGAGTTGAATTTCAGCTGTGCTAATATACATTTGGTTTTTAGAACCTACTGTTAGCAGACCAATCAGAACAGACAAACCACCTGACAAATCAGAGCAGACTACCAGAAAGGTGGGGTTTATAGCTGATGCCTCAGTGGATATTGTAAGAAATTTTTTTTTTTATTGACCTTGGATGGATGTAAACCTATTGTAGGAGACCTCCAAAACATGTTAGAAAACAATAAAACAGCATTATGTACGATGGGCACTTTAATGTCTCACTAGTTATTTTGGAGGTGTGGCCTGAACAATTTCACAATGTAAAAGGTTTGAGATGAAAAACTGACAGGGAAGTAGTAACTACAATTATTGTAATGTTTTCTGAAAAATTATCTAATCACGGACTCCTATTTTCCAATCATACAATCAGATTTATGGGACAAGTTTACAGTTTACGTCAAGTTTAGTCAACCCAGGCTCATTCTGATTATGTATCCCTATATACATATCTGGAGAGCGCCAAATACATCCCAGGAGCTACTTTTTTTTCTCGCGCAAGGGCCATTCGCGCCTGCTGTTCTCGCGTAAATCCACCAGAGGATTTGACTGATCGACTGACCGCTCTCCCCCACTCACCCCCTACCCTAAACCCAACCAATAGTGTTTTAAAAACCACCAACTGACAATCTGACAACTGCTGACAAAGGTCTGCAACAATAAGTTTATATCCATCCAAGGTAAATAAACACTATATTTATCTTTTAACATTCCACTGAGGCATCATCTCATCATCAACTCTCTTTCTGAGAGTCTGCTCTGATTGGTTAGGTGGCCTAGTCTGTTGTGATTGGTCCACTTAAAGAATGTTTCAAAAACCAAATGTCCATTAACACATCTAAAATTCAACACTTTTTATTTCAAGTAATCAATTTACGCCTGAATCCTCAAACTTCTTGACCATCTTCCATCATCTTGACATATCCAAAGTTGTTTTGCAAACAATACAATTAGGTTTAGGAGTAAAGGATTAGGCTGGAATTATATTGTTGTGGAGGATTACTGCTGCAGGATCAACAAAATATACTGACACATTAGTGTGTCTAACTCTGCAAAATGAGGACAGGTTGATGATCCCTGTTTTAGATAAGTGAGGTACGTTCTGTGAAGGACAGGCTGTTGGTCATCATGGGAATTATCCTGCATGAGCTCATACCTCCCCACTATTGTGTTTAATGGTTTGGAAGCAGACTGTAATTCACCCGCTGTGTCTGAACTTTAACACTGGTTGAGTGCAGGGAACTCGGTGGCCTGAAGACACAGCCAAATAGCACACATGAATGCACACACACACACCCTGCCACACACACATTTGTACAGCTATCTTCCCACAGACATAAAGATTTCTACACTGAAAAAAATATTAATTAGATTTACAAAATTATTTTAAGGTAAGTGGTTGCAAACTATTTATATGGGTTGAATTTAAACAAACAAATTAAATTTAGTCATGTTAAACTTAATTAGTTTGTTTAAATTTAGCCCATTTAAATTGTTTGCAACCACTTACCTTAATAAAATTTTGTAAAAAATGTGTAAATCTAATTAATATATATTTTTCAGTGTATACAATAAGTCTTTATTCTATCAACCTAACCCAAAAATCAACCCTCTTATGGTTTATAAGCAGGGCTGGCGCGTCCATAGAGGCGACCCAGGCGACCGCCTAGGGCGGCAGAATAGGCGGCGTCTGTTCAGTTTGCTCCGGCCCTGTTTATAAGCCATTTTCCTCATGGGGACCAAACAAAATGTCCACACATGGTCAACATTTATTAGTATTGCTATTCTTGTGGGGACATTTATATGTAATATATATTTTATACTGTAAAATCAGCTTATTATATGGCTCTATTTTATTATATGGTTTTAAATTACAAGGACATCAGACATGGCCTCGTAATTAACCATAATTGATTACAACTACACTGTAAAAGAGCTGGGTTCTACACAATTTCTTCATGCTCCAACACAAACTGATGAAGTTAGCTTGATCATTTTTACAAATTCATGTAGATTTAACATAAAACAATTAAGTTGTCCCCCCAAAAAATTAAGAAATGTGTTGTTTTAACTTAATTTAAAGGTGCAGTATGTAAGTTTGACACGCAGTGGTTGAACTAGGTATTGCATTCCTGGATCAAAACAAACGCAAGCGCAGGTTGCCAGATTGAGGACCAACAGAAGCGAGTCTGACGATTGAGCCTAAAGGCTGATTTAAATCGTGTTCAATATAAAAGCAACAGCACGCGATCGAAGAAATATTTTTCATATTAAAAGGAGTTTTTGTTCTAACCAACACCTTGAATTGATATACGGTTTCTATTTCTTGCAGCTGAACAACAGAAAACTGACAGTGATTACCACAGATACACCTCATGTGCTTTATTCAGTGTTAAATGTTAATAATGTGAGTTTGAATGCCATTTTATGTGACATTTATTGCCATATACTGAAAGCAGCAGCAGATAGTTCACCTCAGATCATAAAAATAAAATAAACCGTTTGAAATTAAACTTACAACTGTGACTCAGTGCAAACCAACACACATCAGTGATTCAGCATCTACATTTAATAATGTTAAAGAGGTTTAATATGTATTAATTAGATTATAAACCTTACCATTTCGTGAGTGAGTGCATATTCTGTGCTTTTAAATGGCTGTGTTTACATTTCTGTCATGTTTTATCTGGTGTAAACAGCCAAAATGCTTATTACTGCAAATCTCATCATATAGAGTGTTGTTAGGACACAGGGATACAATTTAACCTGCTCACCTAATGTTGACGCTCCTAATATTTATATTATTTTCTAAATAATAACCTTGTGTGGAACTCTGAATCTGTGTCTCATTTCGGAGTCTGCTACTGTCCACCCGAGGTCACAGACGCATGCTTTGAGAGCCTTCCTGACTGAATGAAATACGCGTTTTTCCAACAAGGCAACCCAGGGTGCTGAAATATAATTGGCTAAACAGGTATTTGGCGGGTTAAATGACCAAAAGGAAGACAGCATTCCGGCACAACATTTTCAAAGCAGAATATCTGACTTCAGTATTGTTTTTACAGATAAACAAAAATGTTCACTTAGCATGTTTCTTAAATATCTGCAAACATATTATGGTATTTTTATGCTTTAGAAGAGTCAAAAACTCTTCTAAAGCATACTTTGGAAGTGCATACTTTGAACAAGCAGCAAAAGTAATTTTTGAGTGTATGTCATATCCATGTCATTATACAAAAAACTGTCCTTGTAAACCACCAAAACCAGTACACACACACACACACTGCCTGACTCAAATGCTGTGAGAACAATTCCATTGCATTTATACTAGAGTTTGTTGTTAGGGAACAACTTTAGGGAACACATATTTACCAGTAACCAATATTTTGTTCCTTCAGTAAACTCCAGAATACTGCTTATTTATAGCAAGTAAAGTAGTTTCTTGAGGTATTTATTGGAGTAAAATGAATACTAGTTCAATACTAATAATAAACAGCCAATATTCTAAGCAGTAAACATGTTCACTATTTCACTATTTAACTATCAAGCAGTTATTTCTGTAATAAAGTCTGCTGTGCACACTTTTAAACACGAAGCAGTAAAAATGCAAAAATTCTAAATATTCACCATATCACAATTGACCAATGTATAGATGACTGGATTCCAAACGTATTAAGACTGGTTACCTGAGGTGAAGACATCTCAAGCTGAGGGTAAAAATAGACGGTGTGAAACAAGAACAGCTATCCTTGCTGAGGCCACTGCGACACACAGAAAAAGTCATATGGAGCACAAGTCTAATGGAAAAATGGGCTTGATAAACACCTCTGGGAAAACATATCCATAAACAACACATGATAGCATGCTAAGACTGTAAACACCACTAAAATCTGACATGAGGTGAGCTGTGACATTAAATCTGAGACTGTAACTCAAACCGTTAAAGCATGAAGAGAAATTCATTTATCTTATTAAATTTATTCCATGAACATTTTAAACGCACACGTACTTACGTGATGATACAAAGAAAAGACAGCATCAGAGAAATATGCTTCTATCTGCAAAATGTATATACAGGCAAACAGAGGCGAGCAAAACCTACAGCGCGGCAATGTCTCCTTCCTTAATAAAAATGTAAACAATAGAAAATGTCAGCATATTCATAACAATATCAATATGAAACCAAAAAATGCACGAAACTGCACACAGATCACATACAAGCATAATGAGATTTTGTTTTCCTCACCAGTCTTCATTCTGATTTGAGCGTACAGTGAATGAACATGTGAGATTTAACATTAGTGTTAATGCTGTTTGGTAATGACAGATCAAATCTAAAAACTATACAAGAGGTAAATATATATAAACGATTTCAAAAAAGTGCTTCATTTAAAAACTTTACGAAATAAGACATTTTCAGTCATATTAAGACTTCAGAGGAAATCTATCGTTTGATCGTTTGTCTCTAATACAGCCTTTAATACTAAAGCAGTAAATATGCATGGGGGATTATTGCCTTGATGTTTTCAAAATGACATTTAAATAATAAAAAAAAAAAGATATTTGATCAAAGGAATTTAAAGGAAGGTGTGAACACATCTTAAGTAAAAAAAAATATATGAATTTCACTTACTGATATATTAGGTAAGCACATGTTTGGTGGCTCTTTTAGACTCATTTTGTATAGAGAAGAGTATCACTTAAACAGCATGGTGTCAGCAAGTCTGATTAACACCTGGACAGAGAAAGAGAACCTGTTATAACTCATTATAAGTACGTATAACTGATTTAATCTAGACATAAATCTAGACTTTAAATATTAGTGCTTTTGTTAAATACAGTTAAAAGGATGATGTATGTTGAATTGCAGTTGAAGTCAGAATTATTAGCCCCCCTTTTCATTTTTTTTTTTTTTTTTTTTAAATATTTCCCAAATTATGTTTAGCAAAGCAAGGAAATTTTCACAGTATGTTTGATATTATTTTTTTTTTCTGGAGAAAGTCTTATTTGTTTTATTTCGGCTAGAATAAAAGCAGTTTTGCAGATTTTCTGAACAAACCATCGTTATACAATAACTTGCCTAATTACCCTAACCTGCCTAGTTAACCTAATTAACCTAGTTAAGCCTTTAAATGTCACTTTAAGTTGTATAGAAGTGTCTTGAAAAATATCTAGTAAAATATTATTTACTGTCATCATGGCAAAGATAAAATAAATCAGTTATTAGAAATGAGTTAATAAATCTTTTATGTTTAGAAATGTGTTGAAAAAATCTTCTCTCCGTTAAACAGAAATTGGGGAAAAAATAAACAAGGGGGCTAATAATTCAGGGGGAGTAACTAATAAAGCACTTAATAACCAGACATTTACAAGTGTGATAGATGTTTGAATAATATTAAAATGATCACAAGTAAAATGTGGTTTTGGCTTCCAGGAAGTGCTATAAACTGTGCTTTCAATGCTTTAAGTTATTGTTTTTACATGATTTTAAGACTGTTTATGTCTTTCAGAGTAGCACATTTTGCTCAAAGTGACTTTGTACACTCTACTGTAAAGGATTGTTTTCTGGTCTACTCATTCCACAATTCAGCTGAAAACTGGTAATCCATGATCTGAGATTATGAATCATTATAAACAGGCTGCTGATAGTGTGATAGTGGTACTTGTTGCTAATAGTTATTGAGATCAGGATCTATTATTTGTGGGGATAGCTGACCCAAGTCATAATTTACTCATTATCTCTACTTAAATTATTATTTTTTGAGTGGCCTATTTAAATGCTATCTCTCTTAAAAATAAAAACATCTTTTTATTTTTCAGTGGCACTGAATAACCTTTTTTTCCATAATGTGAAGAACATTTAAACTAACTTTATTCCTAAAAAATGAATTTTCCTACATAAAAGACCCATTAATTTATTTAAAAGTTTCCGTGGATGTTAAAGGTTCCTGTAACCACAAACACTGATGATGAATCTAGACTAAAACTGTGAAATTAATCTTTTGATCAACAAAACTATACAAGTTTTAGGAAGCTATTAACACTGATACAATTTATCAGTATAAAAGTATACAAGGACATAAAAAATGATTTAGGACTAGATAAAAACTATGATGAACCTGTAAAATGTTAGCTTACTTTTTGAGGAAGGATTCTTGAGGAAGGATAATTTATGCCATTAAAATTCTCAACATAGGCTCATTCTGCAAACAAAGCCCTATACACATTTCTGGACATCGCAAATTATGGCTGCATTTCATCTTTAAAATGAATGCTACGGGGCGGTATGACGCCGTTCCATTTCTCGCTTACTGACCGTTTACCGTATGGATGGCTTTCCCTCAGTTACCAGTTTGTTCAATAGCTCAACGTGTATGGCGACGGAAAAAAAATAAAATAAACAAGTAAATAACAGGGTGAGAATGTGGTAAAATCTGAAAACGTGGTAAGAATCAGACGAGGGCTTTTCTTTTTCTGGATTGCTTTTTAAAACTGCCGGTTGGGTTTAGGGAAGTGGGTCTGCGCTGAAGGGAAGCGCTGGTCAATCGGTGCTTTTGAAAACACTGTTGGTTGGGTTTAGAGAAGGAGAAAGGTTGGTCAGTCGATCAATCAGTCAGTCAGTCAGTCAGTCAGTCAGTCAGTCAGTCAGTCAGTCAGTCGACAGCAGCCTCTGGTGGATTTACGTGACAACAGCAGGCGCGAATGGCACTTGCAAGAGAATTTTAAAATCTGGAAAATCTACACATCAGCCTCTGGTGGATTCGCAAAAACAAAAACAGCAAAAAAACGTAGCTCATGGGACGTTTTGGCACTTTCCAGAAATGTATAAAGCGGCACGTTTTCAGAATGAGCCTGGGTTGAAAAATCTTCTGCCATATCCAGTCTCAAAACTTACAAGTATACTACTAGTACAAACATGCAGATGTTATAGATTTGTCTTTATGCTTATTCAGAAACCATACCAGCGCAGAATGAGTATGTGGATATAGAATGTAAGTAATTCTCAAAAAAAAGAAAGAAAAGAAAAAACTTTTGACTTCCAACGACATCAGTGTGCCAAAATCACTTTTTCTTAAATGCTATAACTGGAATGGGATATTTCTACCAAAACTGTATGTGTATGAGATGAACTGACATGAAAAAACAGAGATGTTTTCCACTTGGTGGCATACCAGACAGAAAAAATCATTTAAATGTCAATTTAAAAGTGTGCAACCGCGAATATACACATGTATAAAAGGGCAAAAGGACACGGCTCATGATTAACCAATATACTGGGACATTTGTAATTGGGAACAAATTAGAAAAATATTGAATAAAAAAGTTGAAAACAAAGAATAAAACAGTTCTCCCAAGTGAAATAGCCTTCCAATGCTGTCAAACTGTAGCAGTTGTGTGTAATCCTTTAAGATATCCAGTTTTCTGAGCTTCTGTTGTTCAGATGACGTTCCACTTAACACCACAAGGATTGTCTTTTAGTCCACAGGGATTGTCCGCTAGTTATACTACTGACTCCTTTATTGTTATTGCATTCTCTGAACAGCTGAGGCCATGTGTAGTGGGTGCAGACCGGAGGATCAACTCACTGGTGAGCTCCACTGGGAGGATGAGCTGTCCTTGTGGCCGAGGGAAGGTCACTGATGCTCTGGTCTGTGTGACCTGGGTTGGATTAGGAGGTTGTGAATTTGGCCGCATTGGCCTAGTTTCCAATTCAAGAACCATGGCGAGTTCTGGATTGCTGCCATACAAGGTATTCATCTTCCTTGCAATCAACCCTTCGGTTTCAGGAGGTTCATTGTCGTTGGGATTCCTAACTTTCCTCTTTGATTGACGCATGAAGCAGGCATAGCGGATGGCACGCTTGAGCAGATGCCTACGGTATATTCTTTGAACTGCAATGGCTGCTCGCTCTTCCTCCTTCCTCCTGAGAGTGGTGACGATTGGCTCAAACGAGGCAGATGTGGGGTTGTTCATGATGAACTTGGCTTCGATGCTCTCCTTCATGGCATCCATCTCAATAGTGTCGCCAAGTACTTCACGGGTCACTGCTAAAAGTATATCCTGAGAGTGGATTTTGTCGCCGCTTACAATGGGCAAGTCCATGGAGATTAGCTTGAGGCGGTTGGGTTTGGCAATTCGTAGAGGCTCCTGCAGGGCATCGACAAAGTCAAACAAGCGGTTGTATTCGATGAACTGCGTAGCATCGACATCAAACTTTTCCCATGTTTCATCAAACATATCAAAGTCATCCTCACAGAGCGGGTCTCCACTCTCCTCTTGAGCATTGTTGAAGTTCTCCAGAATGATGGCGATGTACATGTTCACGACCACCAGGAATGACATGATGATGTAACTGCAGAAAAACATGATGCCCATGCCAGGATTCCCGCAGTTTCCCCGCACATCTGTACCAGGGTTTTCAAAGTCAGGGTCGCAATCCGGAGGGCCGCTGTTTAAAATAGGCAGAAGAAGGCCATCCCAGCCTGCCGAGGTCGTGATCTCAAACAGGCAGATAATGCTGCCACCGAATGTTTCAAAGTTGAAGATGTCATCAATGCCTGCCTGCTTTTTCACATAGGCAAAGTTAGACATGCCAAAGATAGAAAAGATGAACATGATCAGGAACAGAAGCAGTCCGATGTTGAAGAGGGCAGGAAGTGACATCATTAAGGCAAACAAAAGAGTTCGAATGCCCTTCGCCCCTCTGATGAGACGCAGCACACGGCCGATTCTTGCAAGTCGGATGACACGAAACAAGGTAGGAGACACAAAGTACTTCTCAATGATGTCTGATAACATTAGACCTGGGGGAAGAGAAAATGTGGTTTTATTAAACGATGTAAAGCTATTACAGTAAAAAAGTTTTACACAGACTTAGGGTGTATTCACACTTGGCAGGTTTGATTTAATTTTAAAAAACTCAAAAGTTTCAGATTACATTGTTTATGTAGTTCATTTGGATAAGAGTGATCTTATCTGCTTGTTCTCATCATGAGCCCCTTTCACGCATAAAGACGCATTCACATACGCGCTGTTTATGAAAATAAAAGCCTTTGAATATTTTTTTCAGACACATTTACTGTAGCTGCTAGATGTTAGTCAGATAACGTGTCTATGTTCCTTCTTAATGCCAACTGTGTAAAAATTATCGATGAAATGCTTATGATAAACCGCAGTTTGTTTACCTTCAAGCTCTGCTTGACGCATGCACGTGAAGGAGCCGGTTAGCGCTAGCACACACACATATTATAAACATCTCGACAACTGAAAGTGTTCCTCCATATGCTTTCATATAAGTTGTTCACAATACTTATCCATCCACAGAATTTGTCATGCAGTCAAGTGTGTAAACATTTAGCTGCGGTTCGCGTTTCTGCCTTTGGATGTCTCACAAAGCAGCTGCATGAATGCTAACGCTTTAAATAAAAGCGAAACCATCAAGAATAGGCTGATCCCTTCTATGATTACAAATACAAGCGCGGCCATTAATGACTAATTTCTGGTTAATGATGTCAGAATTTACCGGTATTTGGAATGGTTATGTGAATGGTCTTTTCCGGAAAAATTACGAAACATCCGTGTTTGTGTGAACACCTTTTTTTATGAATTTACCAGTAAAGTAAAGACTGTTTAAAAGGGGCTATAGTCATGATGTTGCCCATAACATTTAAATATAGTTATGCCCTTACTATATATACTGTGCTACAAAGTGTGAACACACATTTAAAACTGTTAATATAAAACATTTTTTAAACAATCAAATATTCTAAATCTTTCACAACTATAATTCTATACCAACATACTGTAGGCACATCGTAAAAACACCACCATTTTTGTAGTTTTTGCAAAACTACAAAAATACCTACAATTGATTCATTTTCACATTAATTATAATTACAGGGACAGATTATTGAATAATAAAGGCTCATTCTGATGCAGTTCCTTGTTTAATATTAATGCTACTTGCTACAGAAGGTAATTCACTTATTACAGCACCACATTTGGGCATGAGTCCCATGAAAAAGCCTAATCACTTGAAGAAGCAAACTTAAATATCATGGTTGCTTCATCAAATGCATTTTCATCTCACACTTGCTTTTGCTTAGAACTTGGTTTATTGTAAGAGCATTAGCCTCAACCTAATAAAAACTGACATGTTTATCTGTTTCAGATAAAGCTTAACACGCAGTTTCATTTTGAAAGGGATATGAAACATGCTTGATTAATAATGTGATGAAATTTCCCACAAATGTCAGTACACATGTCTTTCTAATCAGCCTGGATTGTTCTACACTTACCTGCTATAGAAAGGATGACCACAACAAAATCAAAGACGTTCCAGCCAATAGTAAAAAAGTACTGTCTGAGTGCAAACAATTTAAGTACACATTCGCTTGAGAAGACGATGATGAAGACCAGATTGATCTGGTACAGGATGTCTTCTTTCTCAGCACTCTGGTCATCCGTCTCTATCATCATGGTCACCATGTTGAGGCAGATTAGCACCATGATAAAAATATCAAAGAACTGTTTTGATATGAAGTCAAACACCAAACCCTGGATCACATTCTGTTTGGAGAACAGTAGATTGCATTAATAAATATAACTTTAGTTAGTTATGTTATGGTAAATATCCAGCAATAGATCAATTAAAGAATGTTTCTTACTGAGGGTCGAGGAATAGGTTTTGGACGTTTCTTTGCACCCAGCTTCTTCATGGCATTGTAATACTTTTTCTGTTCCTCAGTCATGAAAATGTCTTTCCCTCCAAAGTGCAGAAAAAAAAACAAATATTGATTATTCTTTCAGCTAATAAATGATCTAAAACACAAATTAAAAGAATTTAGAGGTACGGTTTAAAGAAAAAAGATGCTTATCTTTGATTTTTGCTGATTGAAGTTGTCAATGATGACACCAATAAAGAGGTTGAGAGTAAAAAAGGAGCCAAAAATGATGAAAATAACAAAATAAAGGTACATGTAAAGGTTGATTTCATATGATGGCTGCTCGTCCACCTGTTAAGAAAAGTAATAAATGAATGATTTTTAAAACACTTACAATCAGGACCTAAAACTATTTTGCCACACCTGTCAATGACGACTTTTAACAGCCATTTATATATATTTTTACCAGCCATGAAACAAAAGAAACACAATACCTCTATATTTTAGCTTTGGATCTTTGGATTTCATATTTTTATTTTCTTAATTAATTTCTTTCCTTATTTTGTTTCTGTCAGTAATCAGTAACCAGTGATTCTTTTCATCATACTTTATATATACATATCTGTTTCTAAATCAATAATTATGGTCTTTCAATTGATTTTTGTGGAATTATTTGATTATCTGTAAAACAGTGAGAATTCAATGTACTGTAAATGTAAAAATTCCATTTGAGGCCAATTTTCCTTTGCAGTGGTAAATGTTCATGGTGGAAAGCTTGTTATTTTCTTACCTCTCTAGAATCCACTGCAGCATACATGATATCCATCCAGCCTTTGAATGTGGCCTATGTAAAAAGAGGTACTTTCTTCATTCAACATGTCAAATAAAACTCTCTGATTCATTATGGATTTGTTAATAATAAGTTACCTCATTATCTTCTGATGCGGGTAAAGACATTAAAATGCATTTACTCTAATGTAAATATGCTTAAACTCTGTTATTATTATACAAGATGTATACATTGCATATCTCACTTTATTCAAAGTCTAACACTTCATTTTGTATTAGAAATCCTTTTTTTTTTTTATCTCAAAAATCACCTAATTTTATGTAAAACCAAAATGGGTTTTAAATCTCGCATTTGACTACTCTATATTTTCACTGCACTTTAAGGTTTTTTTTTTTTTAAAACATCAAACAAAACCCACATTTCCCTCATTTATGATTCTGGTCCCACTTTATATTAGGTCACAATAACTAATATGTACTTACACTGAAATCAATCATTTTCTACAATGTACTTTTTGTGTAAATACATGTTTTTATATTCTAATTATGCTTGATTACATACCTGTATGTAATTACATCTCTAGTAAATTTTTGTACTTACATTAGTAAGTATCCTATTAACCCACAGTTAAACCAACCCATACCACCAAACTTGTCCCTAATCCTATACATATACCAGAAGTGTTCTGTAATACATTATGAACAGTAAGTAGTTAAGGCTACCTAATATAAAGTGGAACCATGACTATTTATGGCCATGTGTATAAACAGAATTCAGGAGAAAACTCACAATCTGCAGCAGAGAGAGGTAGCCGAGTCCCACGTTGTCGTAGTTGACCTTGACATTGACCCATCGCACCTCGTTGGTGTGCATCAGTGCCATGCAGTCACTCTTGTTGTTGACCACATCCATGGGGATGCGCTCCTCCGTGGTGGTGTTGATGCAGTGGTAAAACTTTCCAGCAAACAGATTGACCCCCATAATGCTGAAGATGAGCCAGAATATCAGACACACCAGGAGCACGTTAAAAATAGAGGGAATGGCACCTACAAGTGCATTCACTACCACCTGTATGGAGTAAGAACACCATAATGAATTAGACAAAGGTGAGTAATCAATATTTATTTTTAAGAGTTCACACTTAGCTGATGATTTATAATAAGCTTGTTTGGCATGTTGTCCCGGGGGAGAGCCCTGAGCTCAAGACATCCACGAGCCCAGGGCTCCCTCCCGTTCGCAGGGTGAAAGGGGAGATTGAGCTCAGGTAGATCTCAAAAACTACCCCGCTAATGTGGCTAAAGGTGAACTGCTTTAAGAAGGAAATACTGATGCTGGGAGCTAGACTATGGTGTCCATTTGTCTTTTTTTGGTTTATGCATGACGCATGTCTTTGGACGGTGGGAGAAAACCGGTGAACCGGGAAGAACATGCAAACTCTGCACAGAAATGCCAACTGGCCAGGCAAGGACCAGAGCCTGCGGTGTTCTTGCTGTGAGGCAACAGTGCTAACCAAAGGGCCACCGTGCCACTCAATCTAGGTGAAAGGAGGAGGAGAAGAAGAGGAAGGGGGAATTCTTTTAGACGAAGATGGTTGTGGAATAAAGTCTATGGTTATTTATAATGAATCATCTGATTAGAGGATCATGTCTTAGCTAATGCGGGACTGGCTGTGGTCAATCATAAGCAAGTGATCCTCTCGAAATTAGTTTATGAATAAACTTCACTTAAAAAGGTATATAGAAAAATACTTTTCACACAAAAATGTTAAATGATATGCATTTATTTCTCCAGTTGTTTTCTTCACCAGTTTACAGGTGAACTGCATCCAGTGACCTATTGCTCATGCTGCCATGTTGCTTACATTACATACAAAAGACTGAACAATGTAATGGCCTGATACACTCAACCAGTGATCAATAGCAAATGTTTATTTAAAATGTTTAGACGTTAATACAGAATAGTAGATTTTCTGTATTTAGCTTGCCAACAAGTGTCAAAATTAAGAAAATTCTTCTTTGCAGTGAAAATAATAACTTCACCAATCGTTCTGTATTCATCCTTTTAAAAGCAATATGCTAAGATGAACATTAATTATATCATACTATAGAGAATCCCTCTTCCTAGTAATGCTGTCCTTACTATCACACCTATTTAATTGACAACTGTATATAACCTGTGTTAGCAAGCACAAGTCTTAAAACGATAGTTCACCCAAAAATAAAACTTTTGTCTTGATTTACTCACCCTTCACCACTCACAAACCTGTTTGAGTTTCTTTCTTCAGACAAAGAACACAAAATACTATATATTGAAGAATTTTGGAAACTGTTAGCCATTAAATTGCATAGTATTTTACCCAACTAGATGTCAATGTTTACCAGTTTTTTTCAAAATATATTATTTTGTGTTCAGAAAATAACAGAAGAAAGAAACTCATAAAGGTTTGGAACCACTTGACGATGAGTAACCTTATATTTTTGGGTGAACTATTCCTTTAACGATTGCTACATAAACTGAAAAATGGTATTACCGTCAAATGTCATTTAAAATAAATAGTATAATCAATACAGTCACACATCATATCAAAGTCCACTAAAAGGTTGACCAAGGTCAGTTTCAGAACATTATTTAGTAACGAGGAATCACAAACAACTAAACATACACGGGTAAAGAGAGAATCATTCCTTACCCTCATTCCTTCAAATCTGGACAGGGCTCGAAGTGGTCGGAGAGCTCTAAGTGTCCTGAGAGATTTGATTGCCCCCAGCTCAGAGTAGCCCAATAAATTGGCCGTTAAACTGACCAGAGACACCTAAAATAAAATAAAAAGTTTACAAATCAATAACTTTGACAGCTTGTATTTGTTAATATTGTATACGATGGAGGTATTTGGCACAAGTCAAAAAGGTAACTCACATCCACAATGAGGAAGTCCAGCCAGCACCATGCGTTAGTAAAGTAGGTCTTGAAGCCATATGCTACCCACTTCAGTAACATCTCCACTATGAAAATATACGTAAAGACTTTATCAGCATACTCCAGGATGATCTTGATCACTCTGCGCCGTTCAATGTTGATATCCTCAAAAGCCTGGTGAAGTGAAAACATTGATACGTCAAGCTATGGAAAGTTCCATAAAATTATTATTTTATTCTAATTGAAAAACACACCAGTGCTCCACTGCTTAGGAGGATCATAAAGATGATGAAGGTCTCAAAGTAGTCATGCTCAACAATAGTGAAGCATGTCCTTCGGAGGTTCCACCACTTTTTCCCCCATCCTTCTGTGATGTCAACACTCAAACATGCCCATCGCCTAATACAACCTAAGTAAAAAGAGAGAGCCATTAATAAACAGATAATAAATGGCATTTATGGGCTTGATTTAAAATGAGTGCAGTATGGTCATCAATGAAGAAAAATGAATGCAAACCCTCTGTGAAACAAGCCTCTGGTTCTTCAGGCTCTGGTTCCTCTTCTTCTACCTCTTCAGGTTCAGGCTCAGGTTCTGGAGGCTGGTAGTCCACTGTGCTACAAACCGAAGAGTCACCATCATTAAGAGTGGCCTGTGTAGCACATAGCACAAAGAAAGGAGAGAGAACAAAAAGGTGAAAGACAAAGTGTGCATATCTAATATAAAAACATGTTTAATTAATCCTGTTATTCTCTACGAGTTGAATGATTAAACTTGATGAGGGCAGAATATTCATGTATAATGAAAATTTACTTACTTCCTGCATTCCAGTTTTGTAGGATTATTCTCTAATTTTGAGAAAGTTTTGTCATTAAAATTAGATCACCATTTTAACCCTCCTGTATGTTTTGGAATTGTGTATAAACTGTTTGGCCTTCAGGTAAAAAAAAATGACATGTCTTAACTAAACCTCTAAAATAAAGCAGCTAAATTTCATTTCAATTCACAAATATATATTGCTTGAAGAAACAACCTCATCTTCATCACAAACTCTGGGAATGTCTAGGTTCTCCATCATCAATGTGGGTTTTTTTTATCCATGTTTAATCAGAGGACAACACTCGTTTTTGACTAAAGTAAAGGATATATTTCTCCAAAGTCTCCAAACTTTTTTTTTTTGTTGTTAAAATGGTCAACATGTCATTTATTCATTCATCTATTTTTTTTTTCAGCTTAGTCCCTTTATTAATCTGGGGTTGCCACAGCAGAATGAATCGATAACTTATCCAGCATGTGTTTTACACAGTGGATGCCCTTCCAGGCGCAACCCATCACTGGGAAACACCCAGACATTCCCATTTACACATATACACTATGGACAATTAGGTTTACTCAATTCACCTGTACTGCATATCTTTGGACTGTGGGGAAAACCGGAGCACCCGGTGGAAACCCACGCGAACACGGGGAGAACATGCAAACTCCACACAGAAATAACAACTGACCCAGCCGAGGCTCGAACCAGCGACCTTCTTGCTGTGAGGCGACAGCGCTACCCACTGCGCCGCCTTAACAGGTCATATGATGCACAAAATAATTTCTCTGTTTATCTAGCATACCTAACGGTTTTTAACCACAGAACACATTTTATTTTTCAAAGTAGTGCACACAGCACACTACTGAGCGCAACTGTTGGCTTCTGGAAGTAAAAACTCATTTACTGCTCTGAGGCAGTAAATTAATTGTGTACATGGTTTGTTGAATCATTCGGTTCACATTAATTCACACTATTTAAAACATTTGTGTGTAATTGTGAAATTCATGCAGAAAAACTACATTACCCAAGATGATGTGCAGAAACATTCACAAATCGAAGAGCAACAGTAAGCAACAAACAGCAAAATATATAAAAATATATACAGTATTTATCATTCCCGTGAACCACTGTGATTTATGTAGTTGGTCTATCTATGCTATCAAAATATTGCAATATTTGCATATCTATGATTTTTTTGCATTGGACTTTGTATACTGTTTTTATTTTATGGACACAACCAGCAACTTTAATTGTTTTTTTTTCTTCACCAATTCAGTTTTTCTTCACCAATTCAGTCATTCTCAATGCTTCATGGGATTGTAGTTCTTTTCCTCATTAAAGTTCTCAAGAACTAACATTACAGGAAAAGGTAGCAGGCACGAATGCACTTTATAACATTACTACAAAATATCTTATGTTATGTGAAGTACACATATCATATACTCATAGTCTCATACATATAGAAGAAAATACTTCTAAAACATCTGATGCCACTAATTCTATATAATGATGAAGTTAAACTGGACTGCCTTACCTTTGCATCCTCCTCATCAGAAGATTCATCAGAGTCCTCATCCTCCTCCACATCAGACTCACAACGGGCAATAGGTACAGTCAGTGTTGGAGACAAACAGTTGGTCAAACCATCTGCCATTTTTCCCTCATCAAGGTGATTTAAAGCATACAGTTCTATGTCTCCCTCCCCTTCCTCTTTGGCATTCTCAGGAGGTTTCTTTCCCAGAATTCGTTGCACCATACTGGCAACTAAGGCTTTGACCCAATCGATACCCCTGGTGATGCGGCCGATGGCAATCTGAAGGTTGTTCATCTCTCCATCATCATCACCTCCAGACAGGTTATCTCCACTGAAGGAGCTGAGCAGCAGGGCCAGAAACAGGTTCAGCACCTGGAAAAACAAAGGTAAGAAGGAGGTTTAAGGATAGAACCATTTAAGACATAAAAAACGTTTCTTTAACTTAAGTGGTGAAACTAGCAATAACAATATCAAGATCAAGGGGTTGATAAACCATAATAAAACATCTTATGTGCTATCTACTTAAAATACAATGGTAATAAAATTACATGCACTATTTTCAGCTGATTCGAATGTCATCACTTGATTGAATGGGCGTTATCAGTGGTTATCAGCTGATAGATATGAGTCAGTAGGGGCCTTCTGCACCTACTAGTAGGCTCAGAAGGCTATTATCCTCCATCCACATGGTTAATCAGCTATAGATCACATACGACTGCAGTCGGAAGTTAACGAGAACTATTTATATTATTTATTAAATTTCTCATTAATTGTATTTTTTGATGTCTACCCCAACCCTAAACCCAACCGGCACAGTAATGTAAAAACAGATCTAGATCTGGAGTCTTCTCTATTAGTATAGCTGATTAACAGTGTTGGGCAGTACTGACGCTACAAGTAGTGACGCTACTAGCTTAGCTACATTTCTCAGTAGCATGGAGGTAGCAGCGCTACTTTCTAAATCTAATAGCATTTCAGTAGCAAAGCTATTATTTTAGTCATGTAGCGCAGTAGCATCCACACAAGCTACATTTACCAACTGCGGATCAATAGGTGACGACACCGACATTCATGGAGCTTTGAGGCCAGTGTCTAGCAAGTAAAGGCTAAAGTATACTATGTAATTACTATTAGTTCATGATATTAATAATGATACTACATTATGTACTGTAATTCATTAATGAAGAGTTGTAAATATATATGCAATATAATGCGTATTCCTAAATGTTTCCCTTTAATAAATATTACAATAGTTTTTAAATGTGTATCACCTGCTTTTATTGGATTTTTAGTTTTTGCTGTTATACACTATAAATTGTTTCTGTTTAGTACAGCATATTATTTACAGTAAATAATTGAACTGAACAATTATGCCTCATGTTTTATTTACAGTTTTATTGATCATTAAGATATGATTGACTTGAATTTAAGTTGCTTTAGTTTAAAAGTGAAAATTGCAAAAATAAATTAGATGTAGCTTAGCTACTTTTGCCAAGTAGCTTTTAGCTTGCTACATTTCCCAGAGGGTAGTTTTTAGTGTAGTTAAGCTACATTTTAAGTAGAGTAGCTAATAGCTTAGCTCACTACATTTTTCAAGTAGCTTGCTCAACACTGCTGATTAACCATGTGGATGGATGATAACAGCCTACCAGTAGGAGCAGAAGCCCCCTATGGCCCATATCTATCAGCTTATAGCCACCATCAGCTGATAATGCCCATTCAATCGAGTGATAACATTCGAAGTGAATGCTATTTAAGTAGTTTGAATATACTATATAATACTTGAATAAATCATATAAAAATGAAAAAACTAATTGCCCTCACAGGTGATGACTTTACTGTTATTAGTGGAACGCCATTGGCATTTTTAATGCAGGTGTCTCAGTCAAAACTGCATAATTCAACTTAATCTCACTTTCTCTCCTCAGTTTTATTATTGGTTCCTCAAATCAAGCCTAATAATTCCACTGGTTTGCTTAAAAAAGAAGTGAAATTTATCTTTGGATTTTATTAGTAAAATGTTCTTAATAATTTATAATAAATCCAGGATAAACATTTTAAAACAAAATATCAACATTATTTTCAATGATCACTGTATAACTGTACTGAGAAGTCCATAAACTGCAGAAGAAATAACCCTTTTAAACCCACAAGTAATCCTATAATTTCAATTAAAATGTATGCAAGGAAATCAGGGAAATTTGTGAGGAATCAGAATCAGTAATTTACTAGAATATTCCATCAGTGCTACATTTAAAATAGAGTAAGCTACTGAAACCCTTGCTGCACTGATTATACGTATTCAGCTTGGTCCAACATTTAAATATAATCTTGGCTAGTAATATTCAAGTGTAATTAAAGCTAGTTTCACAAATAATTGGTTTTCAGGTTATACATAGAAAGTATCAAGTTTAGGTAGGCTCTGCCGTAATGAAGTTTCAATAAATATGCTATGTTGTCTGGAAGCCTTGGACAGGGATGCTATCTTTAGGATCTAAGCACACTAGACATAGCGCACAGTTACAGCAGCTATGTCAGACCTGTTTGCAAAAGGCATTGAAAATGTAATAATAATTTAAAAGGGCCTTATAATGTTTAAAGCATTGTTAAGATGTTATATTATACAAATTGTGTATTGAGAAACAGTATCACATATTTGTGAAGATAAAATGACAGAATTCCAAGAAAAAATGCTGCAAGAGAATGCAGTTAAATCATTTCTTTTTTGATGATGTGGATATTAATTTGTCAGGGTATATGAGGGTATTTAAAGCTGCTGGCCAAAACAAGAATACATCATTACCAATTAATCCTCCTTAGTCAAGTTTCGCAATACTATATTAATCATAATAGTGTCATGATACTATATTAATTCTAAGCACACGTTATTTGGCAGCCAGTCACAATCTAGTGCAAAATATGCAGACAATGTATCAGCCTAATGTATGAAATGTATCGAGCTTCTTGAGAAACACACAGGCAGAAGCAGGTGCTGTAATTTTCACATTGCACATCTGAGATACACGCCAAATGAGGCCACTGATATTTGGTTTCCCGTGTTACACTCCTCTACTCCTCTAGCCTAGTTTTTTTTCATCCAGCCAACTAAACTTAGAGCGCAAACGCAACTCATGTCAGTGCCAATGCTGTTTCCTTGCTCTCCATGTGGTGTTTTTTTTTTTTGTCTGGTTTGCTTCAGGACACTCCATTAAACGTCCACATGAAATCCAAATTCAATCATTCATTTTCCTTCGGCTTTGTCCCTTTATTCATCAGGGGTCGCCACAGCGAAATGAACCGCCAACTTATCCAGCATATGTTTTATATAGCGTATGCCCTTCCAGTCGCAACACAGTACTGGGAAACACCCATACACACTCATTCACACACACATTTACTGTATACACTATGGCCAATATAGCTTATTCAATTCACCTATACCACATGTCTTTGGACTGTGGGGGAAACCGGAGCACCCACGCAAACAAGAGGAGAACATGCAGACTTCACACAGAAATTCCAACTGACCCAGCCTAGACTCGAACCAGCGACCTTGCTGTAAGGTGACAGTGCTAACCTGAGCCACTGTGTCGCCGGAAATCATTCATTCAATCATTTTCTTTTCGGCTTAGTCCCTTTATTAATCAGGGGTCGCCACAGCAGAATGAACCGCAAACTTTTCCAGCATGTTTTACGCAGTGGATGCCCTTCCAGCCGCAACCCAAAACTGGGAAACACCCATACACTCTTACATTCACACACATACACTATGGCCAATTTAGCTTATTCAATTCACCTATGGAGAAAACCCACGTGAACACGGGGAGAACATGCAAACTCCACACAGAAATGCCAACTGACCCAGCCGGGGCTCAAACCAGTGACCTTCTTGCTGTGAGGTGATCATGCTACCCACTGCGCCACTCTGATGCCCTCGCCCGAAATTCAAATTTATAATGTTTATTTTCTAGCACACATTGTTGAAAAAAATCTGTTTATTTTTGGTAATCTTTAATCCAAATCTGAGCATTTGTTCTTGCTCTGAAATAGCACACAGTCCTTCTGTGAAGATCTGTTAAAATCCCCTGTGAGTGAAAAATGAGAGAAGGAGCGCAAAAATAAAACCCCACCCCTTACTCAATATTTTGTTTCAGTTGGAAATGCATCATCATACTAAAAAATTCTGGCTCAAATTGCAAATAAATGCATTTTTTCTTCAAATTTAACATCTAAATGAGTATTTACACATGATGATTATGCTTTGAGGATTATGATAATCCCCACAGTCGGTTAATGTTAGTAACAGTCTAATTTTCCAGGATCTGTAGAAACAAACAGTTGCCACAATATGTTAAAGTTGGACACCCCTTAACACAAACAACAAGTGAAGTTTATTTATAAATTAATTTCGAGAGGATCACGTGCTTATGATTGTTCTTAGCTGGTCTCACATCAGCTCATGATTGACTGATTCACCAATCAGATGATTCCTAACTCACTGTAAATAATAAGTTTCTTATCTCAGTATCTTCATCTTAAAGAATCCCCCCTTCCACCCCTATTCCCTTTCCAGATGGGTGACATGGCGCCGCAGTGATTAACACTGTTGCCTCACAGCAAAAATGTCTCCAGTTAAAGTCCCTTCTAAACCAGTTGACATTTCTGTGCAGAGTTTGCTCATTCTCGTCGTGCTCATGTGGGTTTTCCCCGGGTTCTCCGGTTTTCTCCCACAGTCCAAAAAACACACAACCTAAGTAAATTGAACATACCCAATTGATACCATAGCCAAGCTCTTATCGAGTACACCTCTACTCAGCCATCCTATGTCTGTCATTAGCCACAAATAAGCCATGGGGAGTTCATCGAGATCTACCTGAGCTCAAACTTTCCTCTTGCCTTGCAAACGGGAGGGAGCCCCGGGCTCGAGGATCTCATAAGCTCAGGGCTCTCTCCCTGGACAACATGCCAAACAAGCTTTATTATCAATCATCAGCTAAGTGTAAACTCCTGAAAATAAAAATAAAATATTGGTGAAGAAGAAATAATTTTGGGATTTTAGATTGAGAAAGTTGATAAGCTTATTACAATTACATTTTAAAAGAAAGTAACTTTACTACAAATGTCTTTTTCTTAATGTATTGTTTATTTCTTTCTTTTTTATGGTGTCCTTTTGAAACATTTAAACATCAAAGAATCTTGAAAATGTGAAAAATATAGCCTCTGTGTTTCTCAACAGGCTGTGTGCTTCTTGTGCATCAAGCAAATAGTTCATTCCTGTCATGTCCTGAACATAAGTTCAGAAAAGGGTAACCACATGAAGAGTGTGTGTGTGTTTGGGTCTGTGTTTGTAAGTGTGGGTGAAGATGTCTGTTGAATGTGAGCCATGTTGAGTAATGATGCTTTTGTTAGCACGCTAAGACAGACCGTTTCCTTTTCTCTCTATGTATAACCTGAGAGGAAGTGTACTCAGTTAGAAGCTCTAATATGGTAATCATGTGCGCAGCTGCTCATCTGAATCTCCTTGTTTTGCAACAACACATAAAAGAAAGCTAGTTTTCATGTAAAAAGTTAAGCATGATGTATTTGTATGATGACTTTCACAATACACAGTTAAACATATTTATAGTAATATAGTTTGGTAGCACTTTAGAATGTGGAACACATATTCCCTATTACTTATAAAATTTATATGTTGTTAAAACTTAAGTTAGAAGTAGCTGTTGTAGCCATTTTGTGGTAACCCTTTACAATAACAGTACATGAATAATGATGTATTAATATGTAAACTAAACATTACTTTATTATGAATTAATGTCGAATTAAGGTGTGTGGTGATCATGAACTAACATTAACTACAACATGATTCACAAGAGTTCATGTTTGAATAATAGCTACCTTAATTACTTGTTAGTACATGTTGTTAATTAATGTATAAATTAAGATTTAAGATTAAGCTAAATGTAACCAACATGAACTCATGAGCTGTTAATGTATAATTATGTTGTGACTTTACTTGGAGGGGCACATCACCATTAACTCATTATTAACTGCTCATGAACACCTGTGTTTAAACTGTTCACGTTGATGTTGACAGAACACTTTTCTATTGTTATTCAGTGTAAATGCACTAGTTGGACGTGCATAAGGAGTTCATGAGTAGTTAAGGATGAGTAAATGGTGATGTGTCCCTCCAAGTAAAGTCATGACATATTTATATATTAACAGCTCATGAGCTCATGATGGTTAAATTAAGCATAAACTAATGTGGTATTTAATACATTAACAAACAATCATGTACTAACAAGTAATTAAGGTAGCCATTATTTACACATGAACTCATGTGACTCATGGTGTAGTTAAATTTAGTTCATGATTAGCACATACATTAACTCATCAGTAGTCCATAATAAATGTTTAGTTTACATATTAACACATCATTATTCATGTACTATTATTGTAAAGTCTTACCAGTTTTGTTATGGGTCTGGAATAGCATTACCTAAAGCGGAATTAAGCATTCATATGTGCTTTATACAAACAGCTAATATGCAAGCCAATGAGCAATTGGTCCCTATGCTAAAGTGTTTCATATAATTTAGGTTTTGCAATGATACAAGCATCCAAACTGCTGAAATTTGCTATATATTGTACAAAATTATTTCTCAAAGTTGTAAATAAAAAAATATTATTGGTTTTGTTCTGCAACAAAATGCTATCTAAGTCAGCTTCCCACTTGTGTTATTTGTCGTTGAACTTTGAAATATGTTTCATTGCTCTATGGTGGGACATTGTATGATAGCACACACTATCCTTCGGCTTAGTCCCTGATTTATCAGGGGTCGCCCCAGAGGAATGAACCACCAATTACTCCAACATATGTTTAATGCAGCAGATGCTCCTCCAGCCACAGCACAGGGAAACATTGTATGATAGCATATAAGGATTACAATACAACACACTTTGGGTCAGATTTACTAAACAGTAGTGCACAATGTGAACCATCTTTTCATTAGTTTCATCATTACCATCATAGATTTTGTATTTTCTGAATCCACAGTTCTAACAAACATTTGCAAACTGCATCTCAAACTGGTTGGAAATATAGTGTGAGGAAAAGCACTGCACAGCATGTGTTTAGTTAAATCCTGATGATAGTTTTTAACACACCAAAAAGAGATTCTGCAGAAGCAAGCTGTTAGTAAGTATGGTGCTTTAATGTCAGTAAAAACGTTAAGAGAAGTGAGTGTGATGTTCAAATTGAGTGTGAGGTTCTATTGAATTTCTTCTTGCATATGAATGTTTAAATGTTATGACCAATTAACACCTGGTTATACAGAGAAATCAGACCTGAATGTCAACAACAGCCGGCCTGCCATCAGCTGTGCTGAAAATCCTCTGTGGTTGGCTTGGTTGCTATACTAAAGCTTCAGATCAGTACAGCTTCAGTGTAACAGTTATAAAGATTAACAGCTTAGCAGTGACAGCAGATGTCTAACAATAACAGTGGTGCATTTGAGTGTGAAAGAAAATAGCATATTAGACCTGCGCAACAACACAAATGATTCATAGAACAAGGGGGTGCATTGCTCCTTTCTCACTCCTTTCCCTTAAACCCAAACGATAGTGTTTTCAAAAGCAAGTTCATTGCAGTTTCATGCTTTTACCACTATTTCATAGTGCTTTTCGTTTTTGGGGGGCATTGCTACTGTATACCTGGTTAGACCCTAACTTTACAAACTTATCTGTTTGGTAACCATAGTCATTTCAATTAGGGCCACATTTAGTAAAGCCATTACAGAACACCATTTCCTTAGTTTGATATCCTAACTACAGATAAAAAGGTGGTATTACAGAAAAAGTCTTAACTTTAGAGCAATCCGAAAACTGTCCATCAAAATGAATGAACACTAATGTTAAAAAGCTACAAATCTAGAATTGTGCTGTCAAACAATGGGATTACATTTATTGATGATGAAGAACAAAGATATTGAATGGTAGAAAATCTCTTGGAGAACAATGAAAATGTCTTACATTTTGATGACAAACCACTTATAAGTAATTACAGACTGCCACAAAACGTGATATTACAGTTAGAATAGGAACTACAACCAGCATTACAGAGACCAAGAAATCATCACAGAGCATCACCTGTTATAATGCAAGTCATTAATGCCTTTTTAATGCTTGTTTGTTTTTTCGCTGGTTTTCTTTATCCATGCTGTTTAGGCTAACTCATTGTCAGCTGGCGAGTGTTATTTGCTTGGTAACAGACCTAAAAGTGGATTGTCGAACTTCCCCAACTACAGATAAGATATGATTTCATAAGATAAGAATCCCAAATCAGGCGACGCAGTGGCGCAGTAGGAAGCGCTGTCGCCTCACAGCAAGAAGGTTGCTGGTTCGAGCTTCAGTTGGGTCAGTTTCTGTGTGGAGTTTGCATGTTCTCCCTGCGTTCGCGTGGGTTTCCTCCGGGTGCTCCGGTTTCCCCCACAGTCCAAAGACATGTGGTACAGGTGAATTGGGTAGGCTAAATTGTGCGTAGTGTATGAATGTGAAGAGTGTGTATGGATGTTTCCCAGAGATGGGTTGCAGCTGGAAGGGCATCCGCTGCGTAAAACATGTGTTGGATAAGTTGGCGGTTCATTCCGCTGTGGCGATCCCGGATTAATAAAGGGACTAAGCCGAAAAGAAAATGAATGAATAAATGAAGAATCCCAAATTAAGATTTGATCTGTAATACAAATTGTGAAAAATCTGTATTTACTGTAGCATATCTTAAGTTAGACCTAAGATAACCAGAATTCTGTAATACACCCTCTGGATACTTCTTTCCAGTCAGAGTGTTTGACTCTTATTGTGTTTGTGCAACTTCTGTGTTACTTACCACAAGGTTTCCGATGACCATGACCATCATAAAGACTATTAAACACATGCTAGCTCCTGCCACCTCCATGCAGTCCCACATGGTCTCAATCCACTCTCCACATAAGATCCGAAAGACGATGAGGAACGAGTGGAAGAAGTCATTCATGTGCCAGCGGGGTAGCTCGCAGTCCTCTGAGATCTTACAAACGCAGTCCTTGTAGCTCTTTCCGAAAAGCTGCATGCCCACCACGGCGAAGATGAAGACAATGATGGCCAAAACAAGTGTTAGGTTCCCTAGGGCACCCACTGAGTTGCCAATGATCTTAATCAGCATGTTGAGGGTGGGCCAAGATTTAGCCAGTTTGAAGACACGTAGCTACTTCCAGCACATCAGAGATGGACGCAAGAACACATAGAGTGAAAAACAAAATTGAATGCAAAGTAAAACCACATAACACTTTTTGTAGAGTATCTTCGGCAATGTTGCAGTTTAACAGATATCAATAACAGGCCATAAAAAGATAATGAGAGTTTGAGTTTCAGACTTACCAAACGAAAGGACCTGAGTACAGACAATCCCTGAACGTTGGCCAGCCCCAACTCCACCAGGCTGAGTGTGACAATGATGCTGTCAAAAATGTTCCAGCCCACCTGGAAGTAGTAGTAGGGGTCCATAGCAATAAGCTTGAACACCATTTCAGCTGTGAAGATTCCTGTGAATACCTTGAAGAATGAAGTTTAATGTTCTGTGAGAATGGGAACATAAATAATCAATTTAAACTTCTTTAAAAACATTTGAAAGACCTTGTTGGTCTTCTTGTTTCTTTACTTACAAGTAGCATGCACTTTCTAAAGGTATATTTCACCCCAAATTAAAAACTATCCAATAATTTACTCACCCTCAAGGTTTTGAGCTATGAATGTGTCTCCCTGTACTTCATGCATCATACGTCGACTCAGCGATCAGCCAAGATGTTGTCAAGAATTCGCATATGTCAGTGATTTGAGTCTATAATTTAAATATGTGAAATAATTTTGTTAAAAAACACATCAATCCACTTCATAAAACGTATTAACCCCCTGGCAGAAGATGGATTCGATTGAAGATTTGTTTGTTAGAAGGCCATCTGAAGGTCATTATACAGCATGGAAGAGTCAGTATAACATTTAAAACTGCGTTCATCTTAAAAACCGGTGTGTTTGACATCGGTGTGTTCGATGTCAAACACACCGAAGATGGCTTGAAGATGAGTAAATTCTGGGGTCATTTTTTATTTTTTGGGTGAACTATTCCTTTAAGTTAGTAAAGATTGGTGGAAGGAAAATATTTAATGCATGGAAAGCATTTAATTCATGCTGGGAACAGCATACAAAACAAGATCTAGCAAATAAGAAATGTGCTATATATGATTTACAATATCATCAGTATACAGTAATCAAAGTGCTGATGCAACACTAACCAAGTTGCCCACTGAAAGGACATGTTCAAAATGTGGACTCATAGGGTAGTGCTCCATGGCCATGAACAGTGTGTTGAGCACAATGCAGATGGTGATACCCAGATCAACGAATGGGTCCATCACTACAAAATGAACCCACTTCTTAAACAAGATCCAGGGAGCGCAGCAGTCCCATTTAAGGAACATATCCGCAAACTTATACCAGCGAGGGGGACAAGGCCTCTGGGCATCCTCCAACCCTAGAGAGACAAAGAGAGAGATTGAAAACCAGCAATATCATTGTTGCAGCCCAAAGTCATTAGAGATATGTGCCCCGGGCTACATTTTTAAAACTGAAGTTTTTCACAAATCCCCAAGAAGACATTCTGTGTATTTTTCTGCAAATCTTAAATACGTTACTGGGCTATGTTTGCTCATTGTTTGTGCCATTTTCACATGTTTGTCTCACCACACATCCATAAAAAGCCAGTCGGCTTGTCATGCGTATTTCAGCTTGCCATCGACTGACTCATCCACCTCCTTTCCCTAAAACCAACTGATTTTCAAAAGCAAACTAAAAGAGAATCCATCCATTTTCCTTCAGCTTAGTTTCTGGTTCATCAGAGGTCGCCACAGTGGAATAAATCGCCAACTATTCTGGCATATGCTTTACACAGCGGATGCCCTTTCAGCTGCAACCCAGGACTAGGAAACTCTCACATTCACACACTCATACACTATAGCCAATTTAGTTTATTCAATTCACCTATAGCGCATGTCTTTGGACTGTGGGGGAAACTGGAGCACCCAGAGGAAACCCACGTCAAACTCTACACAGAAACGCCAACTGACCCAGCCGGGACTCGAACCAGCGACCTTCTTGCTGTGAGGCAACAGTGCTAACCACTGAGCCACTGTGCCCCCTTCTAGAAGAGAATTGCGATAGCAATTTCACACTGCTTTTCTTTTTTGGGGGGTTTTGTTTTAGCTGGTTTCCAAAACCATCCTTCCCGCCCCCTAGCTTTCCTTTTACACACAGAATGCAGCCAAATGAATGCCAATGCACATATGTGATTTTCCTAAATATGTAGCCCTGGGCATGTTTCCTCAATGACAGAAATAAATGAACACCAGAAGAGAGCCAGCAATAAATTCTACAAGCCCCTAGGCAGTCCATAGCTCTGAAATAGCCCAGCGATTAGCACCACTAAGACGAAGTTAACGGGTTGTTCTCCTCTGACCTTTGCTTAGTTTGTCTCGAGCTTCAGACAATAGACAGTATCAAGCTGTTCTGCCAGATCATGGAACACAAATAGAAAACTGCACTCTCAAGATCAACTTTAATAATGTAAAATTGTCTCTGTAAGCCCAGTGCATTTAATGTACATTTCCACTACTGGAACTGGGTTTCTGAAATGCTTCTGGCTACTTGGCATGTCAAATCAAATCAAATCAAATCAAATCAAATCAAATTAAATTAAATTAAATTAAATTAAATTAAATTAAATTAAATTAAATTAAATTAAAGAATTTAATTGAACTCAAGTCAATTTAATTTAATTCAATTCAAGTTTACTTGTAAAATGCTTTTCATAACAGTCATTGATCAACAGTACAATTACAAAGGGTGCACGTTATTACATTACAATCAAAAAGTTAGTCAATGCACTATTTTTATATCGGTCTGATACTATGTTTTCATTTCAAGGGCTTTCCAAAACTATTGTGCATCCTTATAATGAATGCTTCTAAATATCCTCCTGTTGTAGGTGTCAAAGCTACTTAATGAGATATAAAATGAATTGAATGTTAATATGCAGTTAAAAACTCTTTAAGCTAGGTTACCCTCCATAGTTGCAGTGAGTACACTGAGAGCACTAGCCGTTCTCTTGGAGAGTTTGGGCTGGTCCAAGTACTGCATGCTGTGCTTGGAACTCAGAGACTTCTGGTCCTCTTCAGCTGCTAACTGAAAGATACATAAAATAATATGCATGTTCAAACATGGTAAAGGTTTCTTTTGAGTTTTTTAAATAGTGAAGCAATTACAGCCATGTCCTAATTTGTAGTTCACATTACCTCATGTAAACAGCACAGTACTTTTTTGAACTTTTGAACAAAGATTTTGAAACTATCTGAGAAATAAGGTGATGCGAAAAGTATATTGTGAAAAAATGAGAATGCTTTTGGCCACGGATGTATATAAACCTATTTTACAACACCTAAAAAACAAAATAAGGAACCCTAGTACTAGTAAAGTGTGTTCACAGTTATGCAATAAATATAATTATTATTCAAATATCTCCTCTGACATTAATGATAATGTTAAAATAGATCACCTCTTTGTTAGAGGAAACTCTGTTAACAACAAGGCGAGGTACTATTCGGCCATTACAGTCCTTTATGACATCTTCATCCGCAAGATCATGCAGGGAACCTGTCCGGTTTGACCCTCGACTTAGTGTTTTCTGGCTGGCCAAAGATGCTTTACTGCCTGTCTGTAATTTATGATAGAAATTAATGAATGAATGACACACACACACACACACACACACACACACACACACACACACCACACACCACACACACACACCACACACACACACACACACACACACTCACACACACTCACACACACACACACACCACACACACACACACACACACACACACACACGCGCATGCACACACGCACGCACGCAAGAACGCACACACACACAAACATATTATTGTAATGAGTAATGAATATGAATGAGTATAAATATAAAACAATGGATAATGGGTTTTTGCAACTGAATTTTTGGATTGAGTTCTCCATTTGTAATAAATTATCTATATTTAATGCAAAATAATGTGGTAGTCACCTGACCTCTTGGTTCTTGAGCTGCTCAAGTAATCTTTGAAACTCCTCTTCTTTCTCACGAGCCTCGGCCAATGTGGCCTCGTTCTGCTCGTCGTATGCCATCGCAACCACAGCCAAGATCAGATTGATGAGGTAGAAAGAGCCCAGGAAGATGACCACCACGAAGAAGATCATGTAGGTCTTTCCAGCAGCACGAAGGGTCTAAACAAGATGTGGATGAATTTTATGAACTTATACCTTTTTAACAAATGTACAGGTAAAAATAACTAGTAAACAGACCAGCTGGAAGAGATTCTCCCAAAAGTCCTGGGTCATGAGTCTGAAGAGGGCGAGAAAGGCCCATCCGAAGTTGTCATAGCTTGTATAGCCATAGTTTGGGTTTCGCCCAGCTTTCATACACGTGTATCCTTCTGGGCACTTCCTATGAAAACATCCAGAACAGTGTCATTGATCTTTTTCTCTTCAAAAACATAAATAACTGTCGCCTTCATTGATTTTACAAGAAGCTATTTGGAAATATTATTTCATAGACAGACAATGTTAAACTGCATGTAATATTAATTACTGCTAAATAATACATTTTCAAACGTACCCAGCATCAGAGCTGTTGCCACATAGTAAAGCATCTAAACTTCCTTCCAGAAAGTATTGGTTTTCTGCAAAACATAACAAGTTACAATATATCTATTGTATTTATATATTAAAATGTTCATATATTAACATTGGAATCAATGGAATTTCCAAATGAGTTATTTGCACTATTATAATATATTATTTCCATTAAATATTACTGCTCTAAGCTTCACATTAAACAAACAAAACATAAACTTCTAATAAAATCATAAACACTACCATAAAAAAAGAGATGTGAATAGAAAATGTTTATCAAAATCTTAAACCGCTTTCCCTTTATTATGTAGAACAGTTCTAAGAACAGTTGAGTACAGTTCCAGAAGAATTTTCATATGAGCCTGGTACGGCACGGCACAAACACAAACTCAAAACTGTTCTCAGTTCAGAATTTTTGGCATGGTCGAACAGCCATGCTGAACCATGCTGGTGGCATGCTAAATAAAAGCGCATTATTTATTTTTTCCTGTAATTTAATGAATTAAATATGAAGTCCAAAACAACCCTGAAATATATGATCTGGTTACATTACACTTGCATTACCAAGGCAACTACTGATGCATTTGCAGTACAGTACATTTCAGAGAGAGCTCGATTATCAGCAGCACAGTGTAAAAGGAAAGCATACCCACAGTGACTGACCTGTATTGGCATGAAATAAAAAAGGAAAAATGGAACCTTTTGGCCCGCTAGTGGAAAATCGTCTTTACTATTTATTTATGCTTTATTAATATCCTGCATTAACTGGAGTGCTATGTAATGACAAGAGTAAAAGTTGGAAATATTTAATAACCTTGACCTGACTTCACCTTCATTGCTTATGTAAGCTTTGAAATCAAAAGAATCGGTAACGTTGAGGTTGGTGTCATTGACCATGTTGGAGTTGTAGACGTCAAAGATGGTGCTGTTGAGAATGGGCCAACGGATGCACTTGTGGCGCAGATTTCCCATGAACAGCTGCAGTCCAATGAGGGCAAATACAGCCAGTGCAAAGATGGTTAAAATCATGACATCTATCATCTTCTTGACAGATTGAATCAAAGCCCCGACAATGGTTTTTAAACCTGAGCAAAAAGATCAAAGAAATTTTCACAAAAAAAAAAAAAAAAAAAGGAATTAGCATACAAAGACATAAAACAAACAAAAAAACACAACTGAAAGCTTTAGTGTGATTTTTCACACTAAGGTCACTACATACCAGGAATAACTGTGATTGTTTTGAGAGCTCGAAGCACACGAAATGTCCTCAGCGCTGACACATTACCAAGGTCTACAAACTCTGTGATGTACCTGCAAGCCACAAACAATCATGGAAATGGCCAACATCACTATATTATGCATTGAGAGATCCTAAAAAACAGAACACACAATGTATGCACCACCTTTAAAATACTTATACACTATTGTACAGTACATGCTTTTTCAAGGTTTAGAACATCAGTCCCCATTGCAAAAGCATGGAAAAACAAGCTTAGTACATTTCTCAGATTTTGTATTGCATAATACAAAGTTGTACCACTTTAAAATGATGATATATCTGGTTTTTAAATCTATAATTGTGTTTATGTGTTAGCTGTTCCTGGCAGGGGAAAGCAATTGATTTTAATGTTATATTTAATAGATCTGTCAACCACTGCGGCCAAATGGCAGCATTAGCTGACAGTCACTGAGAAGGTGTCTGAATGATACTAAGCATGTAGAGAGTATCGCTTGTGTGAACATTGCAAAAAAACTAGATCAATGAACCTCAGCTTCGTAGTAGCAGCTCATGATTTGTTTACTCACGCCATGCTGATCACCATGAAATCAAGCCAGTTCCATGGATCACGGAGGAATGTAAAAGGTCCAATGCAGAAGCCTCGCGATAAAACTTTGACTGTTGCTTCAAAGGTATATATACCAGTAAAAACATACCTGCAATAACACATAAACAAATACATGATGGGAAATTAGCATTGTTTTTGAAAATGAACTGTAAATAAAAAGATGCTGCAGAGTCACAATTATAGTACTAATATTAAAAGGATAGTTCACCCAAAAATGAAAATTCTGTTATCATTTACTGAATTTGCTGAAAACCTGTAACCATTGACTTCCATCATATTTGTTTTTCCTACTGTGGAATTACATTCTTCAGAAATCTTCTCTAGTTTTCCTTTTTTTTTAGTTGCAACAACTTGGGGTAGAGTAAATATTGATTAAATTTTCATTTTCAGTTGAACTATGCTTTTAAATATATAGTATGAATCAGTTATGACAACTCAAACATCTTCACAGCATTTTTCTAGAATGAATGGCATATATTTAAAATACAGATAAATAAATAAACCAGTACAAAAAATATATTGTTAATTCAAACAGATATTTTCTTTTTTACTGCCAAAATTATTTTACCTTTTAAAAAAAAAAATAATTTTAAAAGATTATTTGCTAGTATTCAATAGACTCAACAAAAATAAGACACAAAGCAACTCTTACTCTACAGTTTTACTCCAGGCTGGAGGGTTACTCATCGTCATGAACACGCAGTTGGACAGGATGGTGATCATGATGAACATGCTAAATAACGTGAAGTACAGTCAAGGTAAATATGGCAAACATCTAATGACTCAATAATGATAAACTTTGCAAATGAAGTGAAGTGAGCCTTGTCAAGTACACTCTCAGAAATAAAGGTATAAAAAGGTATAAGGTATAAAAAATGTCACTAGGGTGGTATCTTTTCAAAAGGTAGACTTTTGTACTGTACAGATGGACATTAGTACCTTTAGGGTACACTTTTGTACCTTTAAGGTAATTGGATGTACACATTTGTACTTTTTAGATATGAATATGTACCTTTAAGAACCTGTTAGGAATAAAAATATACCTTTTGAAAAGGTACTGTCCCAGTGACAGGTTTTGTACCTTTATTTCATAGAGTGTATGGTTTTACCCAAACTCGAAATTGGTCCTCTGCTTTAAACCCATCCAAGAGCACACACACATTTTGAGTGAGGAGTGAGAGCACACACACACAACTGCACACAATGAGCATACACCTAAAGCAGTGGGCACCAGGACAGGGAATTGAACCAGCAACCTTTGAGTTACCAGTCCAACTCCACAACTGCTCCCTAAGAGAATATTATTTCTAAACTAATTTCGTGAGGATCACGTGCTTATGATTGAGTGCGGCTGGTCCCGCATAATCCAATTTATGATTCACCAATCAGACGAATCCTAAGCCACTATAAATACCCTAAGTTCCATATAACAGCCATCTTCATTTTGAAAAATCCCCCCTGTCACCCCTACCCCTCCTCCTTTCCTAGATGGATGACATGTTGGCCTAGTGGTTAGCACTGTTGTCTCACAGCAAGAACGTCACTGGTTCTAGTCCTTACCAAGCCAGCCGACATTTTTGTGCAGAGTTTACACGTTCTCTCCGTGCTCACGTGGGTTTTCCCTGGGTTCCCCGGTTTCCTCCCACCATCCAAAAACATGCAACTTAAGTTAATTGACTAATCCAAATTGGCACCATAGACATGCACCTAGTAAGTAGTTAAGAGTTAAAAGTTAGTCTTTTAAGAGCAATCACTATCTGTTCATCAGCTACTAGAGCAGGGGAGTTCTCGAGATCTACCTGAGCTTAAACTCCCCTCTCGCCTTGCAAACGGGAGGGAGCCACAGGCGTGAGGATCTTATGAGCTCGGGTCTCTCTCCCGAGACAGCATGCCAAACAAGCTTTATAAACAATCATCAGTTAAGTGTAAATAAACTCTTGAAATGATGATTGTTATCAAATGACTGCACAAAAAGGATATGAATGTATAAGAATTCTGATGGCTCCTCTTCTGACAATACTAAAAGGACTGATGCAAAACATTGCCGGTTCAGAAGAGAACCTGAAGATTGTGTTTCCCTTGGTTATGACAATGAAAGTCTGCAAAAGAGAAAGAGGTTACACACACGTTGGAGAACACAGTATAAACAGAGATCACTTTATCTAACATAAATTGGCACAAGACTGACTTTCTGTGTTTTATAAAAGGGGTCGATGTCTTCCAGAGGGGTGTTGAGGAGATCCTCCGGGGGGTCGCCATAAATCATGGGCAGGCATTTTCCCGCCTCCAGATCGCTGCTCGGTGCCTGTGGTTCCTCCTCGGCTCCCTCTAGTTCCTCCCTGGCGCTCCTCTCCTGGATAAGTCTCTCGATCTCCGCCAGTGACTCTGGGGTGAACCGGCGGAACACACTGGTGCCTGTGGGAGGGAGCAGGCGTGCCATCTTGGCATCGCGAAGAGATACCACCTCAAAGGGGAATCTCTACAGTAAACTCCTAAAGAGAGGAAGAAAAAATATATTTAAATTGCGATGACTGACAGCGCTGCTTGAATTGCATAGACCACACACACAAAAAATCCAGTCCAAAACTTGCTTGTATTTGTCTGCTACAGATGTATTGCAAAATAAGCAGAGTTCAAGCTTCTCTCTGAATGCAGTTTACAGTAAAGCCACAGTCACATTAGACTTCTATGGCTACTGCAGTGGTGGTAATATGTCGCACAATGTTAAAATATGTAATCTACTGCACTTCATTAAAACACTGCAAATCTGCAGACAATCCAAAACAAACAAAAAGCACTTCAGGGTTAATTAATATGTTGGTGATCACTGAATAAAAGAATTTTAAAGGTAAACAGAAAATAAAAGAGCCTACAAAAGCGCAGTTTTTTTTTAAATAAGCCATGTCAATAAAGTGGTTTTGAATTTTTTTCATTTATTTTTCGAGTGCCTTGAACTGATTATTTTTTTGTATAACTTTAAAATGATTGTTCTTTTAATTCAGTCCATGTCTTCACATGGTACAGTTAGTTAAGCAGTCAAATCACATTTATCCATTTATATACTATTTATATATTCTATATATTTTCAGCTCCATTTAGTTCAGTGTTGTTTCATTTTGTGTTCAGGAATTTAGAACAGCCTGAATTTATACAAACTGCAAACCATATTAAAACACACATGAAGCCTTGGGTCTGAAACAAAAGCCTTTTTATAATACACTTCACGCAATAAATGATGCACAGGGGGAAATTATGGTGGTCATATTTGTAAATCAGTGAGAACTTCAAACAGTAAAGCAGACGATGTCCATAAACGCATATACATTTTTATCTTCAGCACAATGTATTTTTGATGTTCAAAGTGCTGGAGTTTCTGCTGTGATGGACAAAACATACAGAGCATCTGTACAAATGAACTTCTATCGTGTTGTCATTATGGGATTTGTCATTATGGGATGTTTGTAGGATTTTGAGGAGCTAGTGAAAAGAGGAATTGAATAAATTTTGGAATAAGGCTGTAACACAACAAAATGTAGAAAAAGTGAAGCACTGTGAATACATTCATGTTGAACTTTACTGTATAATACAATGCAAAACAATGATGACTTAGATGTACAAATGAAATTCCTCAAAAGCTTTTAATAATTTTAATATGATTGTTGATACATTTGTGTTTATTTCAAAATAATTAGCATAAGTTACTAGCAAGTTAGTATTGTATATGAATCAGATTTGACCCCAAACAGATATGAAGGTGGATGTTTTTACAATTACACTAAAAGTCATTTATTTCATAAAGTATACACTAGATGACTTGAAGGCATTAGCTAGATTTTATTTTAAGTTTTTAGCTGGTATTGTTGATACAGTAGTTCAGATTCCTTAGTAATTTGAATGTTACATTTGATACAGCAGACATCAACACAATGCGTTCAACCAGAGTTCTGAATCTGATATTATTATTCTGTAAGTCGCATCAATAGGTCAATGATTGTGATGATAAGCCAAATAACATATTCTCCCTCCCTCTAGTCTAAGACATGACCACAATCAACCGAAACTCTCGTCTGCCACACTTGAGACTGTACCACCTGCAGCAACCTAAATAACTGTCAAAGCAATGACAAGACACAAAGTGTACAAGTCAGTCTCATAGAGCAAGACACTTTCCCACAGTACCAAGGACAAGGAGAGCCAAACATTACTCTAGAACATCATATTACTTATTAACTTAGCAGACACCGTCTCTCAGGCCAACTCCCATAGATCATGAAGACTTCACAGAGACACAGCCAATGGCAGGCAACTATGAGTGTGTCAGGCAGCCATTTTGTATATATAACACAATACTGAATATAAATAAACATTTATAAAGAACTAATTATAAAGTACATTTATAAATAACAATTTATATTTACAAATTTATAAATATATATAAAGAACAAAATGGACATCCATGTTGGCTATCTTTTGGCTCAAACATTAGTTTATAGCAACAGCAAGGCAAACACCCTGAGGGTTAATCCAATACAAGAAAATTTTGAGTAGCTACATACGCAACTAAGACTAGTGAATCAATTTTCCACATTTCTATTATCATCATCATCTCTTGCTTTTGCTCTACTCTGACTTACTAGGTTTATTTTTTGGGTGAAGACTGTTTGTACAGTTTTGGACACCATACAAAACTGGCTGTAAAATTTACTGGCTGATTATTTGGATATCAGACAAAACAGATTGTTTCCAGATTGCGCTTTAGCAATTAGCTACTTCCATTGAAATTATTTTGTTCACAAATGTATATATACAAAAATTCATTCATTCATTTTCTTCGGTGTAGTCCCTTTATTAATCTGGGGTCGCCACAGCGGATTTAACCACCAACTTATCCAGCATATGCTTTACACAGCGGATGCCCTTCCAGCTGCAACCCATTACTGGAAAACACCCATACTCTCTCATTCACACACATACACTACGAACAATTTTAGCTTACTCCATTCACCTATAGCTCATGTCTTTGGACTTGTGGGGGAAACCGGAGCACCCGGAGAAAACCCACGCCAACACAAGGAGAAGACGCAAACTCTACACAGAAATGCCAACTGACACAGCCGAGGCTCGAACCAGAGACCTTCTTGCTGTGAGGTGACAGCCCACTGCACCACCATGCTGCCACACACACTACGGTCAATTTTGTTTATTTAATTCACCTATAGCGCATATCTTTGGACTGTGGGGGATACCGGAGCACCCGGAGGAAACCCACGCCAACACTGGGAGAACATGCAAACTCCACACAGAAATGCCAACTGCCCCAGCAGGGACTCGAACCAGTGACCTTCTTGCTGTGAGTCGACAATGCTAACCACTGAGCCACTGTCACCCCATTTGCAAAAATATAAATAAATATTAATTCTAGGTTTAAAAACAAAACAAAACTTACTACAGTTTTCAAATTTTACATTTCTCAGAAATTCTCAGACTGCAACTAATGTAGCATTACACACAGTCAAGGAGCCGCTAAGGAGATGCTATTCACTTTGTCAGATGTCTGCAAGAGGCTGGTGAAGTCTGTGAGAGACTAGTGATGTCTTGTGGCCACAGATGAGCTGAAGTCATTCATATACATATATATATATATATATATATATATATATATATATATATATATATATATATATATATATATATATATATATATATATATATACTGTACATAGTTGAAGTCAGAATTATTAGCCCCCCTGTTTATTTTTTTACCCAAGTTCTGTTGAACGGAGAGAAGATTTTTTCAACACATTTCTAAACATAATAGTTTTAGTAATTCATTTCTAATAACTGATTTATTTTATCTTTGCCATGATGACAGTAAATAATATTTACTAGATATTTTCAAGACAGTTCTATACAGCTTAAAGTGACATTTAAATGCTTAACTAGGTTAATTACTGTACAGTATGTTAACTAGGCAGGTTAGAGTAATTAGGCACGTTATTGTACAGTATAATGATGGTTTGTTCTGAAGACTATCGAAAAAACATTTTGCTTAAAGGGGCTAATAATTTTGTCCTTAAAATGGTTTTAAAAAATTAATAACTGCTTTTATTCTAGCCAAAATAAAACAAATAAGACTTTCTCCAGAAGAAAAAACATTATCAGACATACTGTGAAACTTTCCTTGCTCTGGTAAACATCATTTGGGAGATATTTAAAAAAGAAAAAAAATTCCAAGGGGGGCTAATAATTATATATATATATATTGCTGTTTCATAAATTTGATCTCTGTGTTTTCCATGAAACCAGTGGTTTTTGTCGTGTGCTTTGTATTTTTTTTTAATGATGAAGATTATAGACCACATAATTTCTGAAAAATCAACTCAAGTGTTTAAAAGTTGTTCAATGTACATTTTCAATGGATACATATTTGTGTAGTTATATATAATTTTATATTCTTTTTTTTTCAATGACGTGCATGTGTGCAAGTTGAAGGCATGCAGATATACAGTACGTACACCGCTGAGAATTCAGTCTTTCTCTGTGGGGGCCCAGCATACAGGCAAGAGGGACTGGGAAAGTGGAGACAGACGCACACTCTGTATCGCTCTCATGCACATCCGCACCATACAAACACTGATATGGTGGCCGCTCAGCTGCCGTGGGCCATCATGGTTGAGCATCGAGTTACAGAAGTGCGATGACTCTGCTCATTCCACCTTTACTCGCATCGCACCAATAAACAGCTCAACAAGCCAACTCAGCTCTGACCCACAGCTCTTCTCCCAACATCTACACCACTGCATGCATCCTCAGACTCCTTTAACCATCAAAATCAGTCCCTCCCCTTGATCCTTCCACCTATTACAGCTCACAACTGTTTCCATCTAAACTCTCTTCTTTAAAAATTCATCAATACCATTTCTACATCCCTGTTTCTAAAGGACCATTTTTAAAAGCTACCAAAAGCACATAATATGTCTCCTTCAAGAGGTTCCTGCCAAAAAATGGGAGGACGTTCTATGCAATTTTTCCCACCGATATTAAGCTTCAGTGTGCCATTCTGGGTGGGGCTTCATGCGACCATTAAGCTCTCTCATATCACTAGAGGATGAGAAAGAGCACTACCTCCTCCTCCACTTTTTTAAAGTCTTCATCAGGTCAGGGGCCCAGTTTCCCCCAAGAGTTAAATATACTTCTAGTGGAGTATTTATTGAAGATATTTCCTGATTGCATTATAGGATATCAGGTCTTCAACAAGCAGATAAATCACTAGATAATTCTGCAACCTGCTCATGTTCTTTTTGTAGCTGTTCTGTAGGTTCGGTGTCTAAAATTATTATTAGTATTATTTGTATTATTATTATTATTATTATTATTATTATTATTATTAATAACAACAACAACAACAACAACAACAACAACAACAACAATAATAATAATAATAAACTACCCTACAAATTAATGAAAAGGATTAACAGTTATCCATGCACCAAATATATTAAAGCTGTCACAATTAAAGTCAAATTTTAAAATGTAAGAAAAGTGTCAATTTCAGGGCTGCACACTGTATCGTTTCAGCACTGAGCTTATAATAGCCAGCCACCACAATTCAGAACATGTTATTTGTGAAGTCTGCGCAAAGTTGAACTCTAATATAGTGAAAGGTGTTCATTTGGATGTGTTTCTAAACACCTGTGACTGCGTGATATTTCAAGCGAATTTAAACCAATAAGTTATTAAGTTTAAGCTTTAACAAAGATTAAATGTATCATTCATTCATTCATTTTCTTGTCGTCTTTGTCCCTTGCGGGGTCGCCACAGTGGAATGAACCACCAACTTATCCAGCACGATTTTACGCAGCGGATGCCCTTCCAGCCGCAACCCATCTCTGGGAAGATTAAATGTATTTATTTATACAATAAAGACTGTAGTGTTATTTTAAATATGACTGAATTTCTGTGCCTGAATACTGTTAGAATCCACAGAAACCCATTAATGATTTATTTAATTTGAATCTTTTTTAATTTGCTTTTATGTAAAATGCTTCTAATTTTATTTTATGCAGATACTGTCCTACAAAGTAATCTCAATCAATCAAAAATTATGATTTTCATACAGTGTTACAAGTCATCTTTTGAAATTATATTTCGCACAATTGCAGACAAAAAAAAATTGCAATGCCTATATTTTTCAACATCGTGCAGACCTAGTCGATTAGCAGTGCATTTGTTAACCAAAAAAATCCATTGGGAAGATTATACATAATTTGGACATCTTTTCATACTAAACAGGTCTGATCCTTTTTCTAGTTCATATACTTAATATACTTTTGTTCTTCATTTAATTGGAAAGGCTGGTAGTAGGTAAGGATTAGAAATACTTTTTCAATTATAGCAATCTAACAAACTACTATGTGTCAGTTTCCAACTGTGATGCTATCCACCAGTTCTAACTGTAATATTTTGTACCTGACTCTGGGACGCCTTGCCAGATTAATCTGGAAATATGCTTATTTAGATGAGAGAACACATATAAAAGAGGGGTTAATGGAAGGATCTGTTCTTTGTGTTATTAATTATAAAGAGAGTCATGTCAGACTACACTACAAAAAATGCTTTTCTAACTTGGTGTTTTTGTAATATTTTTAGTCAAAATATCTAGCAATTCTTAAATCAAGTAACATTTTCTAGACCCGGGGTTAAACACAGTCCTGGAGGTCCGGTGTCTTGCAGATTTTAGCTCTATCTTTCCTCAACACACCTGCAAAGATGTTTCTAGAAAGCCTAGTAAGAGCTTGTTTAGGTAGCCCAGGTGTGTCTGATTGGGGTTGGAGCTAAAATCTGCAGGACACTGGACCTCCAGGACTGAGATTGAGAACCCCTATTCTAGACAAGCAAAAAATATTTTCCTTTTTTCAGAAATAATGTGAAAATTAAATGAGTTTTTCCTTAAAACAAAGCAAATAATCTGCCAATGGGGTAAACAAAATAATCTTGTTTTGCTTATTTTGTCTGTGTAGCCAGATTCTCCAAATGCAGAATTTTTTATTCTATTAATAGACATTAATAATCATTACAATTTACTTAATAACAAAAAAAAAATAATAATATTAAGAGCAATAGTAAACAAAAATAATTTTAATACAATCATAGCTAAATGGTACCTTTTTAAAGAGCTCTTATTCATTAGAGCAATTGTTATTGGTTCTATCAACAATTTTAGGGGGAGCATGCAAAGATATTATGACAAGCACAACTCATAACTGACAATCATTCTATAATTAAAACAGTGTTAGACCAAACCCTTATAAATAATCAAGCTTGTCCTTGCTCCATTATCTCTTGACTTTCAGCATCCCTCTGTCACTCCAACTCGACACTTTAAAATTCAATCTTGAACTTGAATAAGTGGGACAGAGTACACACTGTGTCCCCCCCCCCCCCATATAAGTCATATAATTCTAATGTCTAATTAGAATGTGTATTTTTTTTACCAAACTAATAATGAGTTTGGTAACAACACACAGATAATAACTCATAGCAAATATCCATCAGCAAATGCCTTAAAATAAAACAGACATGTGTTATAAAAAGGTAGCATATGCTAATTTTCAAGCAAAACAATTCCAAGATGATGTTCATTCATTTTCTTTTATGCTTAGTCCCTTTATTTATCAGGGGTCACCACAGCGGAATGAACCGCCAACTTATCCAACATATGTTTTACGCAGCGGATGCCCTTCCAGCTGCCACCCATCACTGGGAAATACCCATACACACTCATTCACACACATACACTACAGCCAATTTAGCTTATTTAATTCACCTATAGCGCATGTGTTTCGACTGTGGGGGGAAACATTTACACCAACACAAGGAGAACATGCAAACTCCACACAGAAATGCTAACTGACCCAGCCGGAGTCAAAAACGGACCTTTTTTGCTGTGAGGCGACAGCCACTTAGCCACCGTGCCGCCCAATTCTTTTACATTTTATTCCTAATTGCTGTTTAATGGAGAGAAGATGTTTTTCAATAACTAATTTCTTTTATGTTTGCCATGGTGACAGTACATAAAGTTTTACTAGTTATTTTACTGGTATTCTGCTTATAGCGCAATTTAAAGGCTTCATTAGGTTAATTAGTCAAGTTATTGTATAACAATTGTATAAGAAATGTTTTTTTTTTCTTTGGAGATATAATATTATTGAACTTAATAAAAAAAATGAAAAACAGACTTTTTTTTTTTGCCAAAATAAAACAAATAAGAAAAAATATTATAGGAAATATTGTGAAAATTTCCTTGCACCATAAAACATCACTTGATTAATATGTGAAAACGCATAACAATACTGTTGCTAGTCAACACTGAAAATACTAGTCTTTTTTGTATTTGTTTTTTGTGCACAATTATTTTCACATTCAAATTGCTGTAAAGTTACATACATTATTTCACTGCATTAGAAAAAAAAAATCTTATATTTATCTCATATATATTTTAATATATATTAAATATTTTATCTCAGAGCTCGCATGTGTTCGTTTTTCATGTGTCGCTCAAATAAACATCTACCCTGAAGACAATTAATTAATTCAAGCTTAATTAAGACATAACTATACTATATCCTGACTATATCCAACTGTGTGACCTCTTGACACCAGTTCTTATGTCTATGTGGTAAGTTGTAAACAAATGATCAGCAGCACAAACAAGGGATTTTATTACTATAGTGTGATGACATGAGGCGTGCTCTTGGTTTATGTCTTTTTAAAGGGTCATATGGCATGCCTCTCTTTTCTGCCGGGTCCACATAACCTTAACCAGCTCTCAAGCCTCTAAAGTATGCTGGAACCTTACTCGTATGTCTCAAATTCACTTGCAACTGAAATCACTATGCAAAATGTGCTCATTTCAAACTAAAATCTCATTGCAATAATTACAAATCAATCAACATATATAAGTTATTCTTATAATAGGTTTTACACTTTTAAAACAAACAGTGAACAGCTTCTATATATTTAAGGCTTATATGTCAGCAGAAAGCTGCAGTATATCAAGTATGCAAGTAGCACCACAGATTCCCTCATGTCATTTGAAGCCAGTATACTTTTCAGTCTTTGGAGTAACATTAAAGTTGAAATTTTGCCTAAAAATCCAAGCTGCTTGTTTCTTATCATTGGACAATTTCAAGCGGCTGTCAAGTTATAAATGATGCAAAACAACAACAACAACAAAAGCCCAAAAGCATATTTCTGCAGTCACATGTTTTCTTTCTGCTGTTTGAAATCAGAAACACGGATGCCAGAAAAAACTAATCTCTTTTGATCTAATCTGATGAATGAGTTTTTAAAAAGCCCTGAATATATGTGTAATGTCATTTAATGCAGTTTGCTAATTCAGTGATTCATTCTCTGATATTTCTCACACCAAAATATTAGCATAAAAAACAACTCACAATCCACTGCAGAAAGCAAAACCTGCATTTCATTTGTTAAGAATAAACAGCTCAGCTCTGCCTGTACCACAATGTACGCACCGCCTTGCATTCTACCATCAGTTTTTTTCTTTCAGTTTTGACATACATGTTGTGATGAGTAAGATGAAACAATATTCACTTTTTAATTTTAAAAATAAACATTAAAATTGATATTTTGCCTAAAATCTATGCTGCTTGTCCAGTGATAAATGATGCAAAAAACAACAACAAAACCCCAGAAGCATATGTCAGTAGTCACGTTTTCTTTCTGCTCGTTGGAATCAGAAATATGCATGCCAGAAAAAAAATATTCACTTTATTTTGATGGTCCCTAATGCATTTTGTTGAATTTAAGATACATTGCATCTACATGCCAACTAATTCTCATTAGATTATAAGTAGACTTTTAGGTTGGAGTTGAGACTATGGTTAGTGTAGGTTGACATGTACTTGCAAATTTTCTAATAGTCAGTTAAATGTCTGTTGAAGGAGCCGTATCAGCAGATATTAAGCTGACAGTCTACTAATACTCAAATGAGAATTAATTGGCATGTAGTCGCAATGCAACTTTTAGTCAACAAAATGTGCAAAAGTGACCATCAAAATAAAGTCTTACCAGAAAAATAAAATAAAAGTCTTTTGATCTAATCTGATGAATGAGTTTTCAAAAAGGTCTGAATTTATTTGTAATGCCTTTTAATTTGGACAGTTCACTATTTCACTGAATCTTTCTGATATTTTTTTCACACCAAAATATTAGCATGAAAACTAAAAGAGAACTGCATGACATATTTACTCACAATTGACTGTAGGAAGCAAAACCTGCATTTCATTTGTTTGAAATAAACAGCTCAACTCTGCCTGCACCACAATGTATGCACCACCTTGCATTCTGCCATCAGTTTTTTCTCTTAATTTTGACATAAATATTATAATGAGTAAGATGAAACATTATTCACTTTTTAATAAAAAAAAAATAAACATTAAAATTTATATTTTGGCCAAAAATCTAAGCTGCTTGTCAGGTGATAAATGATGCAAAAAACAACAACAACACAAACCCAGAAGCATATCTCATCAGTCACGTTTTCTTTCTGCTCTTTGGAATCAGAAATATGCATGCCAGGAAAAATGGTATGACTTTATTTTGATGATCCTTTTAATGCATTTTGTTGAATTTAAGTTACACTGCATCTACATCAGGTCCGTAGCCGGGAGGGGGGGTGGTTCAGGTGGTTCGAAAGACCCACCCTTCACTGACAAAGGTCCAGAATTTGTCCCATACATGAGCTCATTTGTCCTATTTTGACTGCTGTGCCATCATAAATAGTGAAAATAACCCATCAAAAAAGGTTTTAAGACCCAATCCCTCGTTGGCTGTCGCTTCAGTGTGACTTAATCAGTTTCGGCCAGTACTATTATTGTTCATGAGATCAACATCCAGCTGTGCAAGAAAACATACAATCTGAGGTAAGGGAAGTCATCTTTTGCTACTGTGTTGTTTTTAAATAGAGAAAACATTTTAAGTAAATTTTATTCTAAATCTTGGACCTTATTCTTGAAAGAAAAAATGACCAACGAAAAGGTACGAAGCACCAAAAGCAGCCCATATTAAAATTAATTTTAATACTATTTTAGCTAATGCTGTTATCCATGAATTTTAAAATGTACGTTTTTTTTGTTATGATGACCATTCGACAATCTATTTCAGCTAAAATAGTGCTTAAAATGTCACTAAAATGCAGTATTTAAATCTAATTATAAAACAGTAGCCAAAAATAAGGCCTATAACCGCAAAAAGGTCCAAAAATAACCACCCCTTTCACCAGACTGGCTACAGGCCTGTACATGCCAACTAATTCTCATTAGATTATAAGTAGACTGATAGGTTGGAGTTAGGGTTATGGTTAGTGTAAGTTTCTTATAGTCAGTTAAATGTCTGTTGAAGGAGCAGTATCAGCAGATATTAAGGAGACAGTCTACTGATACTCAAATGAGAATTAATTGGCATGTAGTCGCAATGCAACTTTTAGTCAACAAAATGTGCAAAAGGGACCATCAAAATAAAGTCTTACCAGAAAAATAAAATAAAAGTCTTTTGATTTAAACTGATGCATGAGTTTTCAAGAAGGTCTGAATTTGTTTGTAATGCCCTTAATTTGGACAGTTCACTATTTCACTGAATCATTCTCTAATATTTCTCACACCAAAATATTAGCATGAAAACAAAAAGCGAACTGCATAACATATTTACTCACAATCCACTGTAGGAAGCAAAACCCGCATTTCTTTTGTTAGGAATAAACAGCTCAACTCTGCCTGCACCACAATTGCATTCTACCATCAGTTTTTTTCTCTCAATTTTGACATACATGTTATGATGAATAAGATGGAACATTATTCACTTTTCCTATTTTAAACAATAAAATAGACAATTGAATTTAATATGCTCTATAATATGTAATATAATCAATTTAATGTAATCACTATATGTAATAATCACTTTGATAATTCATTTGATTTGGACACTAAAATAGGAAAACACATCTTTGACGTATTGAATCACTTTTTTAAAATCTAGTATGCACCACTTCTGATAAAAGACTAGCAACAGATATCCCGTATCATGCAATGCTATCATACTGTACGTCATGACGCCACAAACTCCGGATACACAAAGGTGTGTGGTGACTATAAAACAGGTCAAATTTATGTTTGCACCTTCTACACTTCTACAGTCTCCTTTTGCACACATTAAAAGACAGCGGTAGATGGATCGCCAGATCACATGGTTTGACCGGTGAAAGAAACATAAAACCAACACCTTCTGCGTCCAAGAGCATGTGATGCCCAGTACTCGTTCACACACACAGAGACACACACATGCTAAACAACACATCACCTAACTTAATAAAATGTACAGCAAGCAATTACCATGGCACCATACTTGTTCCATCAATGATATACATAGTGATGTCACGGTTTAGCTCTAATCAACAACATACTATCCACTAATCAACCAGTGTGTGCCACTGAAACCACAAATTTCCATCTGGCCCATTTCTATCACAAGAAATAGTCCATATTAAACAACATTAAATTTAGTTTGTTGGCACCTCTGAAACAGGGTTAAGTACTTGAGATCTATATCCTGCAGATGCGAGAGCATAAAACTGAAGGGGGGTTAAACAAAATCCGATCTGAGAGCTTCTTATGAGTATCTCGGGACCAACAATCCAAAAGTCTCCATCATCCTACACCTCTGATCAGGGTAACATGGATTAACAGTGGAGGAATGGTGGGGTACAACTGAGCACTACGAGCATCACCAGCCGAGCCGTGAAATGAAGACCGAGACTATATTTAACTCTGACTCCATACGCTGTTGGATGGGGGGAAAAGAGTACTGCTACACAGTCAGCATCTGCTGGAACAATAGACTTGAGAGCATTAGCCAAAAGGAAAAACTTTGTAGGGCTCACATACCTGTATATATACATGTAGAGAAGTATGATGGAAAGCAAATAAACAAGAGTGATGAAGTGAAAGAGAAATAATCTGAAACAAGATATCTAAATAGATAGACATGCTTCAATACTGTTATTCATTTTTTAATTATGTAAATGTTTTAAAAGAAAGACCAATGGCGTGATTTTGAGACAGCCTCTCTATTTAAATAGCTTGCTAGGGAAAATTGTCTTTTTTTTATTCAGTTGTCGTTACATTAAACTATTTGCCAACAGAATGCCATGCTTTACTAGTCAGAATCAAATATTTTGGATAGAAATATTTTTAAATCTTTTTAACTTTTTCTCACTTTTTCAATTGGGCATCTTTATAATTCCAGTGTTCTCACATTTTTTAAATCATGTCAAATCACAATTTTAAACCCCATTTCTTCAACATTATAATATGCAGTCACACTAAGCTGTTAGAAAAGTCTGTCCAGACATGGTCACCAGCATATTAAATCAACACTGAAATCAAAACCTTTGGGGGCCAAAATTAACATGTAGCTTTACATATACAGACTGGAACCAACTGACATGCTTTGCTCTAGACCACAGCTTTACCTTTCACAGTGAGGTAAATATTTCCACAAAACCTTCAGTCTTTGGTCTTCAGTCTTCCAGCTGAAGTCTGTCTCTCTAACCCGAGGCCAGCGCGAGCTCCAGGGCAGCTGTTGCTGACGCGTGAACGTCTTGAATGAAACCTGAGATTGAGCCGCAGGTATAGAGAGGATCATCATTGGAAAACTCGCAGTTATGAGGGTCTTGGAAACACGCTTTTTACTTTACCTTTCCTGAGCAGGTGCTTTTCTGGGTTGTTATATAGTAAAACGATTTTTGTAACGTCTACAAAGAAGGATTTTCCATCAGAGGTAAAAAGAAATACAGCCTGAATAAAAAATAGACTGTATAACAGTTTAAAGCAACAAAAATAGCTAACGGGAATATGTTGTAACATTGCAAATATTTTTACGTTTAAAACTCCACAAATAGTGTATACAAAAAGTAGCTAGGCGATCTCAGTTCAAACTGATTTTTGTCCGTTAGTTTGATAAAAGGCGCGAAAACCACGCTCAGTGTTTCAAAGCAGAAATCGATTAAAATTGAACCTAAATTATATTAATACGATAAGCAAAGCAATACATTATTAAACGATTAACTGAATCAGTGCATCCTAACCCCATTTGTTGCTTTTATGCTAAATAAATAAATAAATAAATAAATAAATAAAGTCAAACAATTTCAGGCCCCTAACTACTTTATAATCACACAAGCATATTTTATATACGAAACATAAAATTATTAATATATTAATATAGAATTCTCTCTCTCTCTCTCTCTCTCTCTCTCTCTCTCTCTCTCTCTCTCTCTCTCTCTCTCTCTCTCTCTCTCTCTCTCTCTCTCTCTCTCTCTCTCTCTCTCTCAGGCACACACTGCCAAACCTTTAAAGTAGATCAGGCTGCTGAAGAGAAATTTAATATACTTGATCACTCATAATGTTGCAGATGCTTCTTGGAAATGATAACTATCATCGAATTGCACAACATTTTTTTAAAGATAATCCTTATTTCCTTATATACAGCAGATTTATACACTGATTAAGCTGAATTAATATACAGTGCGCACTATTCAAATTAAGTTACATGGGTGGAAAACTCATGTTTGAAAACTGATATTGATGACGTAATGCGTCAAACTGAACATGTAGCGCCATCATCTGGTGTAAAATATGTAATAAAGAAAGAAAAAAGAAAGAAAGAAATAAAAACGAAGTCAAATGATTTTTTACTTTAATCATCATGCCGAAATTGTCACAGGTTAGACAAGTGTGGAAAAGGAAATGAATTTCGATTTTATTTTTAATAATAACAGATCATTTAACAGACATTTAATAAGAATTAAAACTATTTTGATACATAAGTCATGCTTAAATATTGTCATCACATCAGATAAAATATCAGAAAACGCCTTTAAATAAAGGCCTACTACGCCACAACTGACCAACAAAATTAATTCACACTCTGCTAGAGACAATTATATTGAATTACTTTTACATGACCACGATAGTAGCTAAAAACAAGAGGAATATGAATAAAATAAATAATTAAATAAAGTCAAATGTGATATATAAAAACACACAGTTATCATCACAGTCTTTAAAAAAACAGCAAGTTTAAGTGCATAATAAAAACATGTTCTCAAATTTATGCAATAAAGTCTTGAGTTGCCATATGGAAAGTGTTGATGTCAGATCGGGACTTGTATTTCTCAATCTCTTTCCGTATTTCATTTTGGACCTGTGAAATCCAATAATAAAATAAAGTCATGAAATATTTCTTTATATTTTCAAATGAAATGCAGTATAATTTAAATTATAAATAATGCACCTACTTCGCTGTTCAAGAAGCAGTATAACAGTGCCACGATGAAACCCTTCAAAGAAATCCCAAAGTTAATATTTTGATGTTTAAAATAGCTAAATTGAGGTATTTATTGAGACATCATGAATGTGCTTGTAACACTAGCTTTTGTATTTGAGGTATATTTACAGTAGAGGGCACAGTATCCCTCATCAGGCTCCAAAGAAGCATGTCTTAAATGAACGGTTCACACAAAACCACCCACAAGAATTTCTTCAATATTAGAAAAGGATTTATGAAATGATGGTCCTTGATATAAATAAAACAGGAAAAACAGGATTGATACCTGTGGATCCTAAACTGTGGTCTATTGAAGTGAAGTCATTATATTGTGCAAATGGCATTAAGCACATTCACAACAATGTGGAAAAACCAGACAAAACTTGCGCCGCTCGAGAAAAAAAGGGTGAGTAAAACTACAACAGATGCTAATTTTTAGGAGAACGAATCTTTTTTAGTTTCTTCATCTCGCTAACTACGTGACAACTTAAGTAAAGAAAGCTTATTAAAGTCACAGCTATTCATTTAAAGCATATTTGATATTTGTTTTATACTGTAGGCCTGAGTATAGAGCAGGTATAGGCAAACTTGATCCTCAAGGGCCAGTGTCCCTACAGAGTTTTGCTCCAACACTAATCAAACACACCTGAACAAACTAATCAGTGTCTTCAAGATCACTAGAAATCTACATGCAGGTGTGTTTGATTAGGGTTGAAGCAAAACTATGCAGGACACCGGCCCTCCAGGATCAAGTTTGCCCATCCCTGGTATAGAGTATAGTTTGCATGACATTACAAATACCTGGAAGGAGCCCAGCACAAGTTCAAAGAAGAGTCTCGCCTCTAGGCCAACATGTTCAGGAAACAAAGCAAATACAATGTAATGCACTCCGAAAAGAGGGATTAGCAGAAGAGTTGATTTGGCCAGTCGTCTGCAGAACACATTAGAGTAATAAAGAAAATATTAGATAAAACAAATCAAAAATAGACATACGGTGTGAACGTACCTTGTGTAGGTCTGACTACTCATTAGATCTCACCTGTAAAATCGCTTGTTTCCTCCATTTGATTCTGGGGTTTTTGTTTTTACAATTATAATCCTGCTTATATTAACAAACATCAGAAAGTTCACCTATAAAATGTAAAATTAAAACAATGTGTAAGAATATATATATGTTGAGCAATATATATATATATACTGTATTTATAATATCCTGCAAGGTAAAACGGTGGCTCAGTGGTTAGCACTGTCGCCTCACAGCAAAAAGGTTGCTAGTTTGAGCCCCGGCTGGACCAGTTGGCATTTCTGTGTGGAGTTTGAATGTTCTCTCCGTGTTGGTGTGGATTTCCTCCGGGTGCTCCGGTTTCTTCCACAGTCCAAAGACATGTGCTGTAGGTGAATTGAATAAACTAAATTGGCAGTAGTCTATGTGTGTGAATGGGTGTATATGGATGTGTCCCAGTACTGGGTTGCAGCTGGAAGGGCATCTGCTGTGTAAAACATATGCTGGATAAGTTGGTAGGAAAATGTCAAAGGAAAATGAAAATGAATTATCTTACAAATGACCTTGGATGTTGCAGAAAATATTTAAATTTGCATCATAGTGCACCAAATCATAAAGACTTACAAATACAGAAAGCAAAATGGGAATTTTGATGATCCACCAGTAGCCACTGTCCAAATCATCCCAGCACCTACCAACATAAATACATAGCCATTCATTATACTGGTCGCCAGGGCTTGACAATAACTTTTCAATTAGTTTTTATTTCACATGACTTTTCAGGGCTCAAAATTAAGGATTTACCAAATTTAGCTCTGACCATACCAAAAATGAATAATTATTTCTTAGCCACAAATTTTAAATATGTCAAAACAAGTAAAATATAGTTGTATACATGCTCTTTTTATTCAACAAAACTTTTCTTTAAAAACAATTGACATTTAAAAAAGAATTATTGTCATGTATCTAAAATATGCACACGCACAGTAATCTTTCCTGGCTAAAAGTCCCAGATCACCATGCAGCATAAATAGGGAGTTCATCTCATATTAAAGCAATAATGTTATTGTAAAAAAAAAAATAATTAAATTATATTAACAAAAATAACTGTAAGCAAAAGAAAGCAGGTAAAAAAGCATACAGTGTGTGATAATGAAAGGATGATCATACGCACACGGTTAATGTTAGGCCTGTTAATAATCTGTTCAAAGAATAATCAAAACGAAAGCAGTGACCGCTGCTGCTTACAAAAGGATATATATAGGCTATATATTTGAAAATCTTGAGCTCTTAAAAAGCAGCAGGACTGTGTGTGCACGATCATAGCTGTTTGTCCAGTCTATTTCAAAGAGAACCGATCGCAGCAGTTGCATTTCCTCTAGGCACAGTTGCTTCGCGCAAGTAAATGGGAGAGCGTGCGCTTTTTAACAGTCGCGCGCATCACATCACCCTGCTTTCTTTAGCTTGCGCTAACACTCTTATTTTTGTCAGTCATGCTGCTTCTCAATTCTAAGATCACATTTGCACGAATATTGGGCCATCTTTATAGTCTAACCCTGCTTTTAAGAAAACTACAATTTAAAAACGATTTCCAACCAGCCAAAGTGGCTAGTGGGAGCAGCTGTGTAACCCGAGCTGAAATCTACCCACATTTGGCGGGTTGGGGGGTGTTAATGTCAAGCCCTGCTGGTCGATACAGATCACCTACACAGTTTTTCCCCAAATGGTCTCCAAACAAAAATCTCATCCTCACCCATTATTGTCATATGAATATTTGAGGAATGTCCAGATTGTTACTGTGACAGATGGAGTCCCTGTAAAACAGAGAAGATAATTTACCAACTTTCAGAATAAGTTACACTGTTAACAATTTTCTGTAGAATCTACAGTAATTTACTGGCAGCAGTTCACCAGTAACTTAATGTAAATATATTACAGCAAAAAAACTATTTACATTTACAGCACCATTTATCTTGCTGTATGTATTTAAATAATTGTTTCTACATCTTTTCTGTAAAATATACAGTTATGTTCACGATGCAATTTTAAAATACAGTAACATGCATAACTTGTAACTGCATTACAGCTATATATAATCAGCAGTTTATGTGTAAAATTAACTTCTTTTAAGATCAAATGTGGTTTTACCCCAGCCAATAAGTGTATAGCACCAGAAAAATGTTCTTTTGTGAGCAAAGGTGAACGTAAGCAGTGTCTGAAGGTAAAGTCCCTCAACAAGCAGCCAGGAGAAGTTTGATAACACGCAGTATTGGAAGAATGTCACTGCAGCCTTGCACAAAACCTGGAAGAAGAAACAACTGTTTACAACAGTGGTCACCACACTCAGTCCTGGAGTGCTGGTGCTGTGACATTGTATATTACATGTCAGATTGTGCTATCAATATAGAAGTTAAATGGTTTTAACTTTGGGGTTAGGGATTGGGGTGGGTAAGGGTGATATTACAGCATCATATCACAATTCTACATCAAAAATTACATTAACACAATCTGATGGGTATTTCATACAAGATGTGACACCTAATTTCTGAATGGAGGGTTTGGACAATCTGATAATGTCCAGCAGATTTTAAAAAATACTTTAGTATTTTATGGTAAATATTACTATAGTATTTTTGAACTAGTCAAAGAGCATGTCACAATCACCAGCGACCCAGCCTGTTCAGATTGCTGGAAAACTACAAATCTGCCAGCAAAAGAACTACAATACCCAGTCATGCCCCACACACAGACAACCGGTTCCTGATTCAGACTGATTAGACTCACACAGCTGATGCTGCTCAAAGACTGATTACAAGGACTTTAAAAACAGCACAAACAAACACATTGTTGCTGAGTCTTGTTAATCTGTATAGTGAAACATTACGATGTGGTTTCCCTTGCCTAGTCTTTGCTTTGCTTGTGTCACCAGAGGTGTGACACTGACAACAGGGTGCGGATCCACATGCAGGTTTTTTAGCAGGATGGTCAGCCAAGCAATGATCAACACAGGAGCAAACAGATGTATAAAGGAAATCCAGAGTCGTAGTTGAAATAACAGGCAGATGGTAGTGGTGGGCAAAGCGAGGCTTCATGAAACACTGAACCAGTCGAAGCAAATGTGTCGAAGCTTCGAAACGTTTCGAAACCTCACTCTACGGTGACACCTAGTGGTCATTTTTTTATGTATTGCACTGGAACAGCTTCAGCAAAGAACAGTTGAGCAAACTGAGGTATTAAACCCCACTTTCCAGGCGCAAACTTTCAAGTGATTTAGTGGAGCGGTTAGGGTTCCTGACTATCATGTGGGGATAGTGGGATCGAATCCAGACTGAGTCAGCTATTTTGAAATGCTTTAATATCACTTTGAGTTGCTCTGTTCTTGTATCGTTCTGGTTCAGCATTGGTCTGACATCTGAATAAACACTTTGTGAATAAATATGTCTTGTTTTGGTCATAAAACAGGGTTGTTGCTAGTTCAGACGTGGTTGTGGCCAGAAGATAACAAGAATTATTTATATAATATTCGAAACACTTTAGTCACGTGAACGGTGTGTTTCGGATCATGCTTCGGTGCAGTGTTTCGAAACACTTGCGCTTCGGGATCTCGACACTGTGTCGAAACGTCAGTTTCACGTCAGCCATTCCTAGCAGATGGTCACAAGGCAGGCGGCAGACAGGAACAAAAAGACAAACTAGGCGAGGGTCAAAACATGGCAAGACAAAGAAAACGCGTTGTAATGTCACTAGAACAGATAACAAGACTCAGCAACAATTGAGTGTTAGTGTGCTGTATTTATAGTCCAGGAATCAGTCCAAAAGCAGCTTCAGCTGTGAGTGCCTAATCAATAGTGACTTGGAGCAGGTGAGTGTATGTGTGTGGCATGACTGGGTTTTGTAGTCCATATGAGGCAGGATTTGTAGTTCATGTGAATGTGAGTGTATTTACCAACGATTTCTGGTTGTAGATCGCTGGTGATCGTGACAGTTTGTTTATTCCTGTATGTTCCCTGCCTTTTGACCATCTGCCCTTTTACTGACCACGACTCTGGATTGCCTGTGTACATCTGTTTGCTCCTGTATTGACTGTTGCCTGCCTGACCATAATATACATGCATTTGGATCCACACCTTTGTTCTCAGCGTCACTTCACATTACAGAGCACTATACTGAATATATTATAGAATTTATAACACTTTGTTAATGGATTCTACAGCATACTGTAATATTAACTATAGTGAACACATAAACTGTAATAAATACTATTCCATTCATTCATTCATTTTCTTTTCGGCTTAGTCCCTTTATTAATCTGGGGTCGCCACAGTGGAATGAACCGCCAACTTATCCAGCACATGTTTTACGCAGCGGATGTCCTTCCAGCTGCAACTCATCTCTGGGAAACATCCATACACACTCATTCTCACTCATACACTACGGCCAATTTAGCCTACCCAATTCACCTGTAACACATTTCTTTGGACTGTGGGGGAAACCGAAGCACCCGGAGAAACCCACACGAACGCAGGGAGAACATGCAAACTCCACACAGAAATGCCAACTGACCCAGCCGAGGCTCGAATCAGCGACCTTGCTGTGAGGCGACAGCACTACCTACTGCGCCACTGCGTTGCCAAATACTATAGTATGCTTTAGTTTTTACTACAGTAAACTGTGGAGTATTGTAGTATAATATACAAATATAGCTGCAGAAAACTACAGTATTGGGCCATTTGTTTATGTTATTAAAGTTGTTGTATTACCAGAGCAACTATAGGATTACTACAACAGATTAATTCAAAGTACTATAGTAGTGTAAAAAATACTGGGTTCCACACAATAGATTTGTCTTGGGACAACATGAAGAAAAAGTTGTTTCTACCCAATTATGCTCCTTTCTGCAGACAAACAATATTTTTGAACTGTTTCAGTCAGGTTTCAGGCCTCATCACAGTACAGAAACTGCATTAGTAAAAATAACCAACGATTTACTCTTAGCTGCTGACCAAGTGTGCATCTCACTATTAGTTTTACTTGATCTTAGCGCCGCATTTGACACCATTGACCACAATATTCTCATAGTCCGCTTAAATTCTACAGGTGTCCAAGGTCAGGCCCTTCAATGGTTTAGGTCATACTTAGCTGATCGTTACCAGTTTGTGAATATTAATGGACAGCTTTCACAAGTAAGGCCAGTAAAGTACGGGGTGCCTCAAGGATCAGTTTTAGGCCCTTTGCTGTTTACAATATACATGCTTCCCCTGGGAGACATTATTAGAAAACACGGGATCAACTTTCACTGCTATGCAGACGATACTCAATTATACATTTCAACTAAACCTGATGAGATGTCTGAACTGTCTAAGCTAACTGAGTGTATTAAAGATGTTAAAGACTGGATGACCAACAATTTTCTTCTCTTAAACTCAGACAAAACAGAATTACTACTTATCGGGCCTAAATCCTGTACACAGCAGTTCTCACAACTCGACCTGCAACTAGAGGGATACAAAGTTAGCGTTAGCTCTACTATAAAAGATCTGGGTGTCATATTAGACAGCAATTTAACTTTCGAAAATCATATATCCCATGTCACAAAAACTGCCTTCTTTCATCTAAGAAATATCGCTAAATTGCGACGTATGCTATCTATATCAGATGCAGAAAAGCTAGTCCATGCTTTCATGACTTCTAGGCTAGACTACTGTAATGCTTTGTTTGCTGGCTGCCCAGCATCCTCTATTAACAAACTTCAGCTAGTACAAAATGCAGCTGCCAGAGTTCTTACCAGGTCTAGAAAATATGATCATATCACCCCAATTCTATCCTCCTTACACTGGCTGCCTGTTAAGTTTCGTATTGAATTTAAAATATTACTCCTTACCTAAAAAGCTTTAAATAACCTAGCTCCTGTTTATCTAACCAACCTCCTGTCTCGCTACAACCCAACCCGCTCTTTACGATCTCAAATCACAGGGCTTCTGGTAGTACCTAGAATATCAAAGTCGAGTAAAGGAGATCGAGCCTTCTCATTTATGTCCCCTAAACTCTGGAATAGCCTTCCTGATAATGTCCGAGGCTCAGACACACTCTCGCTCTTCAAAACTAGATTAAAGACCAATCTTTTTAGCAAAGCATACACTCAGTGCAGTACATAACGGTATGACGCATGATGTGCCCCACACATTATTTTGCTTTTGTGGTATGATTTTGATTTTGTGGTGTGAACAGCAGCTACGCTAATTATTCTACTTATTCTGTATTTCCACCTGGGGGTACTCATCTCGAGGCCCTCAGACTATGCAGTGCCACTGATGCGATCTGAGACCAGCGACGAGATGATCCCAAGGTTTTCTGGACCAGGCCGTATCCTGAGCAGCTGCTGTGGTGGTCATCGTGGAATGAAAGCTTGAGACTGACTCCTGTGACGCTCCAAGGACAGACGAGTCTTCGCTGAGGTCCAGCTTCCTGCGCCTAGACTGCAGCTCTGCACAAGACGTTTGGCCATAGGAGAAATGGTCGTGCCCAACTGAGCCAGGTTTCTCTCGAGGTTTTTTTAAATCTTCGCTTTCGCCAATTGGTGAAGTTTTTTTCTCGCCGCTGTCGCCACTGGCTTGCAAGGTTCGGGATCTGTAGAGCTGCGCATCGATGGATTTGCTCTTCAGTGTTTGGACTCTCAGTAGTGATTATTAACCCACACTGAACTGAGCTAAACTGAACTGAACTTAATCTCTGAAAACTGAACTGACACTGTTTCAATTCACTATAATCTTCCATGTAAAGCTGCTTTGACACAATCTACATTGTATAAGCGCTATACAAATAAAGATGAATTTAATTTAATTGAATTGAATTGAAGGAATTAAGTTAACTTATTATTAGTTTTTACATATTTAAGTGGATTGAACGTAAAATCAATTAAGTTGCCCCCTACAACTCAATAGTTGTATTGTTTCAGCTTATTTTAAAATAGTTAAAAGCTTATTTTAAATTCGTAAAGTAGCAAATATCAATTTTTTTTTATCACATTGGTTCCAAAACACAAATGTATATGCTAGAAAGTACCATAGTATATTTTTCATATGGGTAATCAAAATGCCTGAACAAGCTAATCAAGGTCTTAATACGTATTTGAAGCTTTCAAGCAGGCATGTTGAGGAAATTTGGATCTAAACTCTGCAGGACACCGGCCCAGTTTGATGACCCCTGGTTTAGAACATCTGATTTATCTATATGACATTTTTACATTGATCTATTAAGTCATTTCTTGTTACCGTGGAGACTGTGCAGTGATTGACAGTCTCATCAGCGAATAAAACAGCATCTTTCACAAATACTGCCAAAGCCCTCAGGATGAATGTGAAGAAGAGGTTGAGGTGGATGTAGATCCGTCTGCACAGAAGCTTCCTGTGTGATTAATGATTAACGTGATTATTAGTGATTAAGACTATTGGTATTGATATGAGCGTTTCTTGAAGTAAATGTCATATAATGTCACCACGTGCACCACAACAGACAGAATAAGACACTGAAGCAAGAAGTGAATGTTGCAGTACCTGAAGATACAGAAGATGAAGACTGCAATGCAGAGGGAGCTGAGGGACATGCCATATCCAACTGTGTAGATCAGCTTAACCTTTGCAAAATATTCACTCTTCCACAGTGAAATGCAAAATAACAAGGTTAGAACAGGGTTATTGTAGTTAAAAAATATTTTAATTATTTATTAAATAACTTAAAAATGTATTATATTGAATCTTGAAATTGCATTATTTCAGGTGCTGCCTCAGAAATATTAAACATTTACATTGTGATTATTTAAAATGTAAATTAAAATTAATCAAATGCATATGGACAAGTGAAACACACAAAACCTCAAACTAGCAAAAATCTCAAAATATTGGAAAGAAAAATACTAATATCAAGACAAGCAAAAAACATAAATCTATTAACAAAGTCTATAATAGCTGATAATAAGAACTACATTAATATGGTTTAGATGACTTGACTTGGGGTGGTTTATTCAGCTGTGGCAACCCCGGATTAATAAAGAGACTAAGCCGAAAAGAAAATGAATGAATGAATGACTTGACCTGGCTCATTATCGGTTTTTATATAATCTATATTATACATTTTTTTCTAATATAATTTCTCTGAACAATGGTTTATGTTTGGGGCAGGACTTCCGGGATTTTAACAAATAATACATTTAACCACAAAACTATGTTACTTGCATATTGTTTAATCCAAATTAGATAAGGTTATTTTTGAAAAGTGGGCGTTACGGTGGCGCAGTGGGTAGCACAATCGCCTCACAGCAATAAGGTCGCTGGTTCGAGCCCCGGCTTGGTCAGTTGGCATTTCTGTGTGGAGTTTGCATGTTCTCATCCGGGTGTTCCGGTTTCCCCCACAGTCCAAAGACATGCACTGTAGGTGAATTAGATGAACTAAATTGGCCGTAGAGTATGTGTGTGAAAGAGTGCGTATGGGTGTTTCCCAGTGTTAGGTTGCAGCTGGAAGGGCATCCGCTTGCGTAAAACATTTGCTGGATAAGTTGGCGGTTCATTCCGCTCTGGGGACCCCTGATTAATAAAGGGACTAAGCCGTAAAGAAAATAAATGAATAAAGTGGTACTGATGACAAACACATCACACTGATTTTTGAACATATAGCGCCATCCTCTGGTGTCACTTCATTAAAAAACTGATTTTTCTTTTTAATATTAACATAAAAGTAAAATAGTAAAGTGTTAAGCAAACAGGACATTAAAATGCTTATACCACAGTGGTAGGTGTAAAATGTTTCACAAATGAGGAAAAAAGTAGTTGCCCCAACTACATATTTGACCACATAAGCCAGGCCAATAAATAATATAAACCTAAAAGACAAAATATAATCCAAGTGGCTTTTTTTACAGACAATTTGATTAAAATTGCTTTTTTGCAAAAAGATTCGCAAGTGATTTTTAACATATAAGAAAATTTTCCCAATATTTCCTACTATATTTATGTTTGGTATTAAAAAAAAATGTTTTTAAATGCTAAGGTCAATATTATTAGCCCCCTTAAGATTTTAGTTTGAATGGTTACAGAACAAACCACTGTTGTCCAATAACTTGCTTAAACTAACTTAGTTAAGCTAATTATTAACCTTTAAATGGCAATTTAAGCTGAATACAAGTAAGTTTTTAGCAAAATTAGTGAAATAAAAAGTTATCATGGGAAACACAAAAGAAAAAAGTTTTTTAAAATTAGTTATTAAAAATAATTTGTTGAAAAATGTGTTAAACCACACTTGGGAAATATTTCAAAAAGGAATTAAAAATTAACAGGAGGGCCTTCAACTGTATCACAATATTTAAATCCAATTAGAAAATAGTGGGGTTCATGAAACGTTTTTGAAAATAGATAATACTGACATTTAGAGATTCTGCGTGGCTCAAAAAAACATTCATTAATACAAAAAGATCCAAGAATAAACATAGAAACACAGTAATCCATATAGTTCTGTTACTTTCAAATAATGCACTATCAAATATAGCCATAGCAATTCCCCAAGGTTGCTTACAATGTGTCCAATCTCTTCCTCTTCTGTGTTGTTGTCCTGAAAGCAGGCAGTGTAATAAGGCACACTCACATTACTCCATCCCTCACTAGAGCAGGTGCGGCTGATCGGCTCTAAAAACATCAGTCGAAAAGGCTTATTTTACATTTAGGTCATTGTATTGGTGCATTGGTCTTTATGGCCACAGTTGTACAATGCAATAATATTAAGTTACAGTAACATAAAAAGTTAATTTGCTGTTTCGATGTGATATGTGATGTAAGAGAAGATTTACCGTGAGATTTCAGGAGAGGAGGAGGGCAAGACACTGAGACTCTTTCTCCTACACTGACAGCAGGCCAGCAGTTCACACCGTCCCACTCAACTAGACAACCTGAAGACATCCACAGTGGTGAAAAATTAAACACTGAGGTAATTCTTTTTCTAAACTTTGTAACATATTGACATGTCAAATAACAAGATTGCAATAGCAGGCTTTTATTCTGCATTTCTAAGTTAAAATCTTGACATATAAACTAAAAATTGCAACAACAAAAAAGTTCTCAGATAAAATCAAATCTGAATTATAGTTTTGAAATAAACAGTCATTTATAATAAACAATACTATAAAGATATATAAACTCAAAACTGTGTTATTTAACATTGGAATTTTAAGAATTTGATAACTTTAGAAATTCCAGAAATATGAACTCTGAAGTGTGAAGGAAAAGTAAAAAATGAATATATCTTGCAATTGTGAGATGTATACTCAAAATCGCAAGATATAACCTTGCAACCGTGATAAAAAAGAATTAGAATTGTGAATGTAACTTTTTAAAAATTTCATGCCATTGATTACACTCAAAAAATTACTTTTGCTGCTTGTTCAAACTACTTAAAACAACACAATTCTTTTTTAGGGACAACTTAATTGTTTTATGTTTAAATCCACTTAATTTTGTAAAAACGATTAAGTTAACTTAATCGATTTCTGTTGGGACAACATGAATGAATTGTGTGGAACTCAGTTTTTTTTTTTTACAGTGTATTTAAGAAGACAATACATGTATCTATTAGACCACAGATGTCAAATCCAGTTCCTGGAGGGCCGCAGCTCTGCACGGTTTAGTTCCAACCCTGCTTCAACACACTTACCTGTAGGTTTCAAACAAGCCTGAAGGACTCAATTAAGCTGCGGTCACACTGGACTTTACTCCCCATAGACTTCTATTCATACGCACGCGAATGCGTCAGACCGGAAACGCAGGGTCATTGGTCGAGTTTCGCAGGTTGCTGCAGTGCAAAGTTCAAGCTTGGTGAACTCTGACCAGCGAAATCGCATCACTTGACTGCGTGAGATCAATCCAGGATGAAAACATGACCTCTCTGAACTGAAATTTAAAACATGAAGCAATCGCTCGCCTTTTTAATGTCTAATCATCTTGTTTAATCCCACCCCTTTTCGCAGCGCCGTACGACAGAATTTCGCAAGCTCAAACTCTAGTGTGACTTCGGCTTTAGTTTGATCAGGTGTGTTTAATCAGGGTTAAAGTTAAACTGTGGAGAGCTGCGGCTCTCCAGGAACTGTATTTGAAACCTGTATTAGACCATTATTCTTATTTCATTATGTATATGTTAATATAAATTAAAGGAATAGTTCACTCATTCATTCATTTTCTTCGGCTGAGTCTCTTTATTAATCTGGGGTTGCTACAGCAGAATGAACCGCCAAATCATCCAGCATATGTTTTTACACAGCGGATGCCCTTCCAGCCACAACCCAACACTGGAAAAACACCCATACACTCCTACATTCACACACATACACTACAGGCAATTTAGCTTATTCAATTCATTTATACTGCATGTCTTTGGACTTGTGGGGGAAACCGGAGCACCCGGAGGAAACCCACGCCAACACAGGGAGAACATGCAAACTCCACATAGAAATGCCAACTGACTCAGCTGGGGCTCGAACCAGCAACCTTCTTGCTGTGAGGCGATCATGCTACCCACTGCGCCAGCGTGACACCTGGGATAGTTCACAAAAAAATGTTAATTCTCTCATCATTTCCCCCCCTTAAAATTTTTTTGTGAACAAAAAAAAAAGAATTATAAAATGATGTTTTCTATTTTTCACAGAAAATCTACGAGTGAACGAAGGTCAAATCAAAGGTTTAAGATATTTGGGTGAAATCTTAATTAAATGTGATTTCTCCAGTTTAAAGTATCAGTGAATATCTGACTAAGCTCACCTGCATTGGTACCATTAATGTTTAACAAAGACTTCGTTAAACCCATTTTGACCAGACATTCAGCTTCTTTCTCTTGCAGATGCAACACTATCGAACATTCAGGATGAACTGTCTTCACCTGGAAAACACGTGTAAATGCATGCAAGCTGTTTGAAAAACTCTTTTGAAATGCACTTTAGATTTAAAGGTATTAAATTTGACTTACCCCCTCACATGTAACCGTAAGAGTCCAGAGCATGAAGGCATGATTAAAGTTCATGACGTTTCTTCTTACAACAACAAAATTCAAGTCTTAGATAATAATTCTCAGTCAGTTTGTTGACTAATAAGACGTAGCCTTGTTGCTTAGTGTTTTTGTCAGTATACAAATATCCCAGCGCTCATTCAGAGTAATTCTCATCTATCTCTCCGACCTGTGTGATGCAGCATATGGTGAGATATACCCAGATGGTACAGCCTACTTTCTGGGGCGAGTAGGGCCCTTCTGACCTCACACTGTTAGTGTCATTGTTTTAAAACTAAATTTCATAATACCAGCTGAAATAATGTTTCTTTCCATCTTAACAATGATAACATTCTACATCTAACAAGGCATTCATCCACTTTACCTGCTTGCATCACTGCACTAGGGATGCTAAATGAGTCTTTTAACCAGCACCATTTACTGCATGAGTGAACTTAAATCATTTCTTCTGAGTTAAATGGATGACATTACTTTAGAGGTATGCAAATGACCTTAGCTACACATTTTAATTACATTTATAAAATGGATTCAACTAGGATTCTAATGCAGTGTATGTCTTTTGGAGGATTCGGGATTTAACTGATTAACTGATTGTCTGTTACTGCATGAACACCCGTAATGTTTATTTTGTATAGTGTAGATGGACCATATGTCACACCCTGTCCATCTATTTTTAAAGCGTGTCTTTTCCCTGAAGAGCTGAGGTTTGTGTAGGCTGAAAGCAAACAATCATAAGCAGAAACATAGTCATACAATATTCAGAGACAGAGATGACATCAGAACTAGATTTAAGTCTTGTACACTACAACAAGTACACAAGTGCTGTATCCAAAATCGACCCTATACCCTTAATTCAGAGATGCCCAATCTTGTTCCTGGAGATCTAGCTTCATGCAGAGTTCAGCTGCAAACTTAATCAAACACTGTCTTTGATTACTAAGGCACACCTGCCTTAAATAGTCTACATGTGCGTCCCAAATTGCATACTTATGCACTATTCTACGCCATTTTGTAGTATAAATAGTGAAGGTAGTGCGTTCACACTGAAAACTCAAAAAATAATAAGTGCGCTTTAAATACCCAGATGATGGCGACGCAGGGGTGCAGTACGTAGTGCTGTCGCCTCACAGCAAAAAAGTCGCTGGTTCGAGCCTCGGCTGGGTCAGTTGGCGTATCTGTGTGGAGTTTGCATGTTCTCCCTGTGTTCGCGTGGGTTTCCTCCGGGTGCTCCGGTTTCCCCCACAGTCCAAAGACATGCGGTACAGGTGAACTGGGTAGGCTAAATACCCAGTCCGTAGTGTATGAGTGTGTATGGATGTTTCCCAGAGATGGGTTGCAGCTGGAAGGGCATCCGCTGCGTAAAACATATGCTGGATAAGTTGGCGGTTCATTCCGCTGTGGCGACCCCAGATTAATAAAGGGACTAAGCCGAAAAGAAAATGAATGAATGAGTAAATAGCCAGATGATGCACTTATTCAACCGCTAAAATGAAGTGTGGAATGACGGACACTTCAAGCACTCAATGACCACACGTAGCGAAAGGGGTGGAGCTTTCGGGCACCAAATTTCTCCTACGAGAGTGATTATACCTCTTCCCGATGGTGAATGTGGTTCTACTCATGGGAGGTATTATTTGGTAGTTTGGTCATTTATTTCACTAATTTGGCAACCGTCAATTGTCATCAGGGAAATGGTTTGAATTTCTGCTAAGTAAAAACTATTAGTGTACCATTTGGGACGACACTATATACATATACTATGCTGTTGAGTGTGTAAGTGGATAAGTAAAGTGGATAAGAGCATAGTGTATAGTGTGCCATTTGGGACGCAGCTTACTTTAAAAAAGCAACTATTCGTTGTGGTGTCCAAAACCATGGTGGACATTCTAAAGTGCACTCAATCAATCAATCTATTTCATCCACAGTGAATCCACCTCACATCCTACAAAACTTTAAGAACTTGAACTTAAAGAATCCTCCATACATTAACAGAATATTAGCTAGGCAGTCATTGTTTCATAAATTTATGTCACATTATTAGAAAATAATTCAGAGTTTCAGAGAGAGTATATGAAAGTTCTCAGGGCCAATGTCTGAAGCTGAAGACATAAAATGTTTTGTAAAGGCAGCACAGTTGTTATTGAGATCTTCTTGTTATTGAGTTGTCATTGTTTGGGGTTACAGATAAGCTTCAACATTTGTGTCTATTAAAAGCATGCCTGTGAACAGAATCCCTTCTTGTATTGCTGTCATCCTTACTGGTTTTTATGAAGATGATTTTAATGATGTTGCCACATAACAGAATATGTTTTGCACATCTACCCATTCATTAAGCTTATTGTTAATACAAAAATTCACTTGAAAGAGAGTTCAGGGAAGAATATGTTTGATGATGCTCTATACAGATGAGAAAAGGTATGTGAAGTGGGGAGGGCTTTGGATCCTGAGAAGTTTATTAGATGCACTGGAGTCAGTGCATTCTTTCCTATTTTAGAAATGTGAGTAATGTTGGGAGGTGCATCAGATTTTGGAAAACAGACCGGGGTATATAATATTGAGGGCTTCAGTACTCATTGTTAAACAGCAGTCAAATATTGTCAGTCATATAGTTTTTCTGCATTCACTTGTGATCACACCATTATGACTTCACAAAAACAAGCGCCCAAAAAAGAAGGTCTAAAGGAAGATCCAGCTCCCGGAGCAACAGTTCCAGCATCAGCTGCTTCTTCACCAACTTTAACACCAGAGTCAACTACAAAGGCTGAAAAAGACATTTCTGCACCTGGTCTAGACCCAGTCCAATCTCCAAATCCAGTGAATAATGCAGCTGTAGTAAGTTTCTGTTTTTTTTATTTTTTATTTATGCTATTTATTTTTACTTGGACTGATGAGTGCGCATTCATTAACACTGTAAGGTTATTAACCTTTTTCTTATTATCATTTATCTAATTAATCATTTGAAAAGTTCAAATACGGCACAACAAGTTATTAAAGTTTTTAAAACAGTGGTAAAAAATAAAGATTTAAAATGACTATTTTTTTATTCTATTAAATAAATCTAGTTACAAATACATACATGACAAGATTTTTTGGTAAATTTTGTTATACTGAAAATGTAAATCACAGTAAAATCTGTAAATCACAGTAAAATGTATGGTTATTATGTATGATTAAAATGTATGATTATTATTTTTTCAGAAAAAAATAGAAATATAATTCAAACGTGAACCATTTTTAATGTATGGAGAAACCACAGCTAAATTTAAAGCCGAGATGCTGTTTTATTGACCTGACCCCCCCTCCCTCCACCCCCCAAAAACAAAATCAATACTTTTGTCTTTGACTCATTGATTCAATATCAGAAAATATATTTTTAAACATTTCTGCCTAAAAACAAATAATGTTCAGACAAAGTGGATCTCTAATTTAAATATTAATGTGCTTAACAAAGATTTTAATAATTCTAATATTTTTAATTTCTGGATGATTTCTATTGATTGAGCCACAGGTTTTGATAAGCTGCACAGGGCATGCACAGAAAAAAATACTACTTCATGGCATGATTCCCGTCGATGTCCTTTACATGGATCTACACACACCTGCCACTGAGATCTGAGGTTGTTCCACTACACTTCCTAAGTTAGACTCTCCAGGGATACAGATATGTGCGATATGATCTCATAAACAGACTGTACTTTGAGGGGAGATTATTGTTGGTGCCAGGAAAAATGGCAGCAGAACAGCTGCTAGACTGTTCCTTAACATATACTGTATGACACTAACATCTGTGCAGAAAAAACATGTCAAGAATGTATTTTAGGTCCACATTTACCTATAGGCCACCATTATATTTAACTTATGATCAATTATATTGGTGCAAATACCATTTATTAAAACTTTTTTCTGTGTTTCAGGTACATTTCAATGCTCAACAGCTTGAAGGTAAGGGCCAGTTTAAAAGGTCATCTGATCAACTTGGCTTTAAAGAATTAATTTATTTTCTTAATGTTATTTTTTTTTTTACAGAGTTTAAAGAGGCTTTTCAGCTGTTTGCCAGATCTCCCTCAGGAATATCACTCGCTCAGTGTGGGGATGTGATGAGGGCTTTGGGGCAGAACCCAACCAATGCCGAAGTCTTGAATGTTCTAGGAAAACCAAAGCCTGAAGGTAGACATACTGTATGATTGGGGAAGAGCAAATACTGCATGACTTTTCAGGACACCAATGATTTCATAAAATTTAACTGAGTCCATTACGTTTTATAACTGTCCTTGGCTTAAAGGTATAGTTCACCCAACATTGAACCAATAGGGTACGCCTGTTGAACACAAAATAATACATTTAAACAAACGTTGGTTGCCAATTCTTCATCAGAAACTCCTGATTTCCATACACTCTCAGAAATAAAGGTACAAGAGCTGTCACTGGGGTAGTACCTTTTTGAAAGGTACATATTTGTGCTTAAAGGGTCCCTATTAATACCTCGAGGGTACATACTAGTACCTAAAAAGTACAAAAATGTACCTCTTGAAATGTTAGGTACTAATATATACCTTTGAGGTACCAATATATGCCCTTTAAGTACAAATATGTACCTTTTGAAAAGGTACCACCCCAGTGACATCTCTTGTACCTTTATTTCTGAGAGTGTATAGGGGTGAAAATGGAAATCAATTGGGTTCTGTCAACTGTTTGGTAACAAACATTCCTCCAAATACCTTCTTTTGTGTTCAGTGGATAAAAGTAAAAATCCATTCATATATGGAACAAGTAGAGGGCCAGTAAATTATGACAGAATCCCTATTTTGGTTGAATTATCTGTTAAAGGGGCTCTTTGCAGAATATTGATACACTTGTTATTACACTGGACGCTGGTGACCATTGTGTGACTGGAGTATGCATTTTTAGTGGACCCCAAAAGAAGATATTTGATCATTTCTGTGGTTTCTTCTTTCTTCATTAGGAAAGCAAGTGAATACAATGATTTCAATTTTAATCATTGGTTGAACTATCCCCTAGAAGAAATTTTTTATGACATCAAATAAAATCGATGAATCTGCTACAGTAATTGCTTCGATTTAATTTTGTCATTTAGAGATGGAATCCAAACTGATCGACTTTGAGACTTTCCTGCCTATGCTTCAACAAGTTTCAAAGTCTACTGAAAGTGGCTCATTTGAAGATTTTGTGGAGGGCCTTCGGGTCTTTGACAAAGAAGGCAATGGAACGGTCATGGGGGCTGAACTCCGCCATGTACTTGCAACTTTGGGTATGGAATAATTGGAGGGAAATGTCCTTATTCCATGAATGCTGAAAACATTGGCTCATTGGAACACTGTTTTTTTTTTAGGTGAGAGACTGTCTGAGGGTGAAGTGGATCAGTTGCTGGCAGGGCAAGAGGACACAAATGGTTGTATTAACTATGAAGGTAAGAACAGTACCTCAAGACTTTACTGATAAAAATAATTACTAGTAAAGCTTCTTATATTAAAATTCATTCTATTGTTCTTTCTCCATAAGCTTTTATTAAACATGTCATGGCAGGCTGAGAAATAATTTCTGGTAAGTTCATCTAAACAAGGAATTGCCAACTCTTGTTTATCACAAAATATTAGAAATTAATTCATTTGGCCCCATTCTCAACCCAATTTTCAACCCAAATTTATTTAAAATATGAATTCTATTTACATTTTATACTTTAACTCAAAGAGTTTGTCCATATTTCACCATTTGTAGAGTTTACATGTTCGCAATTCCCTGGAAGATAAATGCTGATAGGAACAATAACATATTTTGCTAGTAAGTACATTTTAGACTTTAATTCATTTCGCACCATTTCTGTTGGCCTATAGGTACAGTAGCAGCTTCACAGGCATGTTAGCAGCGGTCATCTGAAGGTCATCTACAAGAGTCATCAATGAAACCGAGTTCTTGTAAAATATATTAAAATCATCATGTTCATCAACCACCATCTTAAGCTTTTTTTATATCAAGTACAAATTATCAGTGCAACAAAAAGAGGCAAAAATGCAAACTCTGTATACGGTGATCTGCTTTACACTGGGGTCCCAAAGAGAATCAACACAGCTGTCAGTGGATAAAACCTTGGCTTTGGTTATGCTAGTGCACTGAACTTGCTCTAATCCTCAAATGTCAGGAACTTTTACCAGGCACATGTGATAAACCCAGACCCTGTATCACTGTACTTCTCTCAGTGCATATCCTATGAAAAGCTCTGTACTATAGTCAATATTACTGTCACTGAAAGAGAACAACACTGAGGTGTATTCATTTACAGCATTACATGCTAAATAAATGTGTTGAGTTTAATTTTCAGAAAGATCTGAGTACAAAGCTATTTGTGAGTGTTGTGGGAAATATATGATTACCTATATGAAGTTAATATATTACATAAAACCATAAAGTAAAAATTGATTGATAAGTAAACTTACATTACTATTATGGCAAGATCGGGGCTGTCACACTTTTCGGACAGCATTCTCAACAAGGCTACCCCTACTAAAACACCCCAGAAAACTGTTTTGACATTCTGACATTACTGTACATGAATGAATTTGTCACAATTGTTGCCTGACAGTATTTAAATGAGCTAAATAAACCTAAGTGTGATTCCAAGTCACTCTTTTGTTAAGTGTCAATACATTTTGCCAACTGAACGTGTTTTACATTAATTTATAAACCTGTGCCAACACATTCATTCATTCATTTTCATTAGGGGCCGCCACAGCGGAATGAACTGCCAACTTATCCAGCAAATGTTTTACACAGCGGATGCCCTTCCAGCTGCAACCCAGTACTGGGAAACACCCATACACTCTCACATGCACATACATATACACTACGGCCAATTTAGTTTGTTCAATTCACCTATAGCGTATGTCTTTGTACTGTGGGGGAAACCGGAGCACCCAGAGGAAATGCACGACAACACGGGGAGAACATGCAAACTTCACACAGAAATGCCAACTGACTCAGGCGGGACTTGAACCAGCAACCTTCTTGCTGTGAGGCGACAATGCTACCCACTGAACCACCAGGTTGCCCTTGTGCCAATACTGTTTATTTAACTTCTTTTTGGAGTGTATTTTTAATTTACATTTTTCTTCAAATTAATGTTTACTTACAAGGTTATGTTTTACTTTCAAAAGTGAACAAATTTAACAACATTTGAATTATAATGTACTGTAAACTATCACTTTAATCTGGTGTCAATCGAGAGTGACTTGTGTACGATGTGTCATTTAGAACTGCCTCTGCACCGCAACAAATATATATTTTTTAAATAGTCACGATTTTTAATATTTGTTTTGTTTTGTTACATACAAAAATAACCAAGCAGGCTAAAACTGCACAAAGTAAATTTTCCAGATGATAATACTAAGCATTTTGATTCGATTATATGAGCATTATTTCATATATGAGGTTATTTCATTTTTTATAAGCTGCATTGTTTCATGACTGTGCTATTGAAGAACACCAGGAGTGACTGAAGGAATACCTTAATACTCTTACAGGTGCATATTTATAGTTGTATTAAGCACAAATAAAACTACACAAATTAAAACATCAAATGTATGTAAACAAAACTGAAAATAACAGTCTAGCTGACCTTCAGATGTTCTAACTCTTTATAACCTGCCATAAGATAGCCTACATATCCACCTGTGATTAGAATTTTAACAAATTTAACATTTTTATACAAAATTACAACATGGCTACTGTTAATAACCTATAAGAATTGCTACTGCACGAGTCTTGCTTTTCTCACAAAATCCACTCATGGTTTAGAAGTATCTGTATTTGAATGGAAACAGCATAAATATCATTATTGTATTTAATTAAAAAATGGAAAACAACCTGAAATTAAATTCAAAATAAAGTGATTAATTTACCAGATAAGACGAATACTTTGTGGATTTGAATTTGCATACATATACTATTAAAAGTCTAATCTCACATATTATCAGTTTTTTTTTTTAAATAAAGCTTGTTAGATGAAAAAATAACCCGTGAGATGGTTAAAAACAAAAAAATATATGACCGGATATGAAATAGGCTACGTCTGCAAAGTGCATAAATTGAACCTACGATCTTCCCGTAATTTTTAGGTCTTGTCAAGTTTGCGAGCCAGTTTTCCTCCGTTCCTCTCCGACGCCATTTGATTGTACTATGACACGTCGTTACCATGCAGGGCACTGAAAAGATGTGGAACATAAAAATTAGGATGTTATTGATAGCACTGTTGATAAATTGGGAATTTGTAAAATCGACAATAGCCCATCTTAACAAAAACGATGTAACTTTAGACACAGACCGAGCCAATGAGTCTTTCAACGCCAAGCAGCCTCCGGTAGATGTGGAAAGGTTGCGTTTGAGAATAGACGATGCATATGAGGATTGTAAACGATATCGCAACGCTTCAGCGTCTTCAGGTGATCCGAACAAAGACTCACTGCCAGAGTCCAATTTCCACTGCCATGCATGTTGGCCGGACCACAGTTTGGATGAAAAATTGGGGAACGAAGACTCAAGCCGAAGTGGATTGAATCCCCCGCAAAACGACGAATCTGAGGACCTTCTCAATGAGCCGGTGACCTGGAGATATTTAAAAAGTAAGCCGAGCTGATTAAAAGTTGATTTTATATTTGCACATTCAGGCCTTCTCCTTTATAATTTCGTTTCAGAAAAGATTTCTTTGCAAATTCTAAATAGGAAAATTGTTTTATCACTCTGCTATCAAAGTACAACATTGTTCACAGTCAATTAAATAGTGCTAACGTTGTTTGAAGTCATAATTAAGGTTTCAGACCTTATATTCAAAGTAACGTTAGCGTGGTAAACAATATAGGGACCCCGTCACAAGTTACTGAACGAATGTGCGAATATAAAACCAACCTTACCTCAATCTGATTAAAACATGGGTTGCGTACGCGTTTGCCTAACTAATCACAAATGCACTTATTTCATCAAGGACATCTGAGCAATTTGGATCGAGTCGTGGTGTCTGATGTCTACCAGCCAGTGTTTAATTGTAGCAATGAGATCCTTTGGATCAAGTTTGCCATGACCCGACACTCGAATCCACGCCTGATTGTCAGTAAGTACTGGTGAAAATTCAACACGACCCTATGGGCGGAATAAGGTCGATTTGAGATTAATTTGATATAAACAAAAGCAACGCAACGTTTTTGGTTAGTTGTTCTTTTGTGCTTCTTCCCCTCTATACTTAAATGGTTCTGTGTTTATTTGATAAAAATTCTATAAAACAATTTGAAATGTATTTATTTACATTTTAAAATGTTTTATTTTTTTGTGTGGTTCAAAACATTACGATCACACTTTATTTTGATGGTCCGTTTGTTGAATTTAAGTAGCATTGCATCTACATGCCAACTAATTCTCATTAGATTAAAAGTAGACTGTTGGGTTAGGGTTAGTGTAAGTTGACATGTACTTGCAAAGTTTTTTATAGTCAGTTAAAGAGCTTCTATTTTGCATTAAAAAGGTCATATTTTGGTTTTAGGGGTCTCCAATAACATGCTGATATCAGGCCCGTAGCCAGCCTGGTGAAAGGGTGGTTCTTTTTTTTCAAAAAGTGGACCTTTTTGCAATAATACACCTCAGTTTCTATTTAACTATGAGATTTAAATACTGCATTTTAGTGACATTTTAAGCAGGCCTTTTTTTCCGCTGGATTAGGTAGTCAGATGTCATAATAATCACACTTTTTGATATACTAAAAATATTTCCAAAAAAATTGCAATAAAGAAATTAAAACAAGACAAATTTTAAAAATACAAATTTATTACATCATATATCATTAGGAAAAAATAGGAATCTGTTAAAATTTTAAAGTAAAAAAAAACTGTAGCCCTCTGTCAATTATTAGACAAAAAACAAACTGGCCAGCACATTCAACTGTCCTCAGTCACAATTTGGCCATTTCAATAAAAAAAATAATAATTAAAACATAATAATAAAACAATAATAATTAATTCTTCAGAATGTTTCTAGCCTCTTTGTCAAAAAAAAAAAAGTACATTTGAAAATTCCTGATTATCAACAATAGCCAAAATATATTCAAATTATTTTAATATGGTCCGCTTCTGGTGCTTCACACCTTTTTATTGCTCATTTTTTATTTCAGGAATAAGGTCCAAGATTTAGAATAAATGTTACCTGCAAATGTTTTCTCTGTTTAAAAACAATACAGTAGTGAAAGAGGACTTCCCTTACATCAGATTATAGTCCCACCGAAGCAACAGCCGACAGAGGATTCCGTTTGGTTTTTAAGCCTTTTTTCATGAATTATTTTCATTATTTATGATGGCACAGCAGTCAAAATAGGACAAATGAGCTCATGTATGGGACACATTCTGGACCTTTGTCAATGAGGACATGTGTTAGAACACATGTTTTATGCTTATAGTAAACATGTTTTTAATAGAGTTTTGACTGTAAAAGCGCACCATTTTCATCTGGAATGCATCCGATTGCTTAAACCACTTCAGAAGGTGATCTGGGATTTATATCTGATCAGAATAAAACGAATGAAGTGACCAAACGGCCTCAAAAACACAGACGTGACTGGATTAGCACCTCTTGCCGTGAAGTGGCATCTGACGGCTGAGGACTCCGCTTGCCATTTAAGCCTTCGTTGGACAGTTAAAAAAAATAATGGCAAAAATAGGGAAAGGGAGGTCATGTACAATTAAACGCATATTTTGCAAACTACACAAAATGAGGCAACAATTTTAATCACACTTACATGTTATGATCCGGAGGAAGAAGAAACTGGTCCAATTGAACTGTGAAAGTTACTGACAAAGTCCCATACATAATAGTCTCTGCTGCTCCTTCAATAGCAAACGGCCGGCAAATCCCGCGCTGCAGTGTTGGTTATTGTATCAAAAATCAGGAAAATGACAGGAAAAAACACAGCACACAGTTGACTATACTGTGGTATTGTTGTGAAAATGAACTTTAACCCTTTATTCCCTGTAGCCGAATCTCCATCTGTCAGTGATCATCTTCGCATCATGATCAGTCCCGTGATCCCCCGCGCCTCCGCTAGAGTCTGAAGTGAAAGCGCGTTCACATTTTACCGGAACTGGAAGTACATATTTGGTGATGTAGCGTATCGACATCGACGCGCTCAAACAAAAGATCCGAACCTAACTCGATTCGTTTATTCGACTCTGAGTCAACTATTTCGCTAAAGAATCAATAATTTTAAACATGCTGCACTTCAGATTTAAACCTCAGCTGGATGTTTTCCTTCACTTAGAGCTGTTACACACTGCATGGAAGGTCATTTTCAAAAACCCATAATAGGGGCTCTTTAAATGTTTAGCAGCAGTATCAACAGATATTAAGCAGACAGTCTACTAATACTCAAATGTACCATCAAAATAAAGTGTTACAAACATTACTCCTTTCATTTAAGTGTCAAGTAATCCTTCTGAAATGATTCAAGTATGCTGGTTTGCTGCTCAAATATCAATTATAAAAACAATTTATCTTTTTAATAGCATTTTGAAAACCATAGATTCACCAAAAGTACCATTACTAGTCATTTAAAAACTAGTTGTTTTGACAAATGAAATTGATTAATGACATTAGACATTTTCTCAATTTTATCTGCCCCTTTTTTATTTGTTCTGTTTATCTGTGAATCCTGAAAAGTACATTGTGATGTTTTCCACAAAAATTAGGCAAATTTTAGTTTGTTTGATGACTAAACTCATTGTGCCTTGCTACTAATACGATTAGTTCACGCGGCTGCCATTTTAAAACACGAAAGCGAGGCTGCGGTGGGAAGAAACCCAAAAGTATAGGATCAGCACTGTAAACATTGCAACCTCATGCTGTGGACTACAAACCTCCAGCTGTTGCTGCCATTTAAAAATGCAGAAATGGTGTAAACATCACTTTAATATCATTCAGTTAAGTTTAATTTAAACAATTAAAAACCTATTAGGCGTCAAACAAAATCACACCGTGGGGACGCTTCCCTGCTTTAGTCTATGTAACCCGGTGAGCGATAAAACAATGCAGTCATCTGTAGCACACCCTCGTGTTGTCTGTAATAGTGTTGTCCAGGTACTGAAGTTTTAAAAACGTCCATTTCCCGCCAACATTTATGCGCAGCTGAACGCGCTCTTAAACACTGCTGATTTGCCATAGTATTCACCAGTGCTCAACAGAAATGACTGTGATTGGCCGTGAAGGTCATCAGTTTACCGCTCTTCACCGAGTGCAAACACTGATACACGAACACTGGAGCGTTTTAAAGCCGTGAAGATCAGCGGATCGCTCGTCTGTGTTTGCACTCGGTAAACTTCAACGATGTACAGTGAACTGATGACCTACACGGCCAATCACAGTCATTTCTGTTGAGCACCGGTTGACACTATGGCAAATCATGTTGCGTTCAACAGTGCTTAAATGTTAGCGGGAAATTGATGGTTTTTATAAATTTCACTTACGAAATTCAGTGTCGTCACAGGTTTTATATAGTAAAAGTTTGTTCATTAACTTGAGTTTGATAAATGGCATCTAAACTGTTTGTTTGGGAAAGAAAACATTACCTAACTAGTGCCATTTTCCTTAAATTAGCTCTGATATCTCTTTATTTTCACTTTCCATTCAAAACGGACCTTCTGGTCACTAGGAAGACGGTGAAATGATAAATTTGTGTTGCTTAAGATATACAGCCAGGTACACAACATTCATCTGTGACACAGGCGATACTTGCGGGTTTCTTCCCACCGCAGCCTCGATTTCGCTTTTTAAATGGCGGCTGCGTGAAATCAGTCTATAGTAATTGGCTGTTCACATGATGCTGCAGATGTAATGATGCTGAAAATTCAGCTTTGAAATAAAAGAACAAGGTATCATTTGAAATACTTTAATAAAACAATTATATTAAGAAAACTTCATGTTTGCAAACTCTTGACCATTGTGTAAAGTCATATTTAAAACAAATAAGCAGCTAAAAGTGCTATGAGTGGTCTGATTACCTGCAAATTAATCTTCCTGCTTGGGGTCAACCAAGATGGAATTTGTCATTTTAAGTCTTTCCTCAGCAACTTGAAAATAAAGATTGCAAATCAGTGTTTGTTGTTGGAATCAGTGGTATTTAAAATGTGCAGTTTACAAGTAAGCATTTACAGTTAGTTTCTCTGAATTGCTTTACATTTTTATTGCAGATTCAGAACAGAATGCCTCACTCTCCCAAAAGCAGTGTCGATGCATCAAAAAGAATCAAGGCCCCTCAATGCTGTTAAGGATCTATTTCAAAGGCTGCTTTGCTCAAAAATGGGTAAGACATTCTCCTTGCAGAAGCAAGTTAAATTATGTATTCTTTAAAGATTAATGTACAAAACTGTATATGAACTGTATTTTATTAAAAAATGGTTCACCAAATTGTTTTGTATTGTCAGGCTTGCCAGCTTTTTGCCAAAGAAACAAAAACGTATCCCAATGACTAATCAAAGCTAGCTAAATAATACCAAAACTTAAAATATGGCCTTGCCCATTTGTTAAAAACATTTACACCAACCTATTCATTATACACATTACATTTCTTGTTTAAAAAAAATGGTTTATTATTCATTTTATATCTTTTGTTGTCATAAGAAATCTTGATACTCATGTGCCGTCCGGTTGAAATATAGTGGACGTGAGCAAATACAGAAAACTGGCTGAAGTGAACCCCAAACTTATTAAATGAAATGAATTTTAATTTAAACATTCATGATGTCCTTTATTAAGTTGTAAATTGTCTCACTTGTATAAATTATATATATTTTTGAGGTTTTTTACTAACAATCCAAACGTGTCCTTACTGCAGCCTGTAGCACTATGATGTACTGGATCAGGCCCAATATGTGGTGGACTTGTATGCATGAGTGGTTGTTGCTAGAAATGAGAATTATTTATATTAATTATGAAATTACCTATTACGTTGTGTTAACGTCTACACCTAACCCAACCCTCACAATTATTAATGTCTATACCTACCCCTACCCTAAACCCAACCATCACAGTAGCATGGACATTACCATAGTAGGCATTACAGTGTCCAGTACGTTTTGGACCTGATCCAGTACATCATAGTGTTACAGATTGGCTGCATCCGAAATCGCGTACTTCAATACTATATAGTATGCTAAAAACAGTATGCGAGCCGAGTAGTATGTCCGAATTCATAAAATTCGAAAAACAGTATGAGAGAAGTTCCCGGATGACCTACTACTACCGGCAAGATTCTGAAGTGTGCATCCCATGATGTTTCGTGAGAGAATTCATGTTTTTTTCTCATTTCTCATTTAGGGACCCCCTCGAAAATGAGATTGTTCATTTCAAGGGGCTATCCCATTCAATAAATTCAAATTAGTAGTATATAAATTTGGTTGAGAAAATATTTCATCAGTATATGGTTGGGTTGAAATGTCAAACTTTTAACCTGTTGAATAAAATGCATCTGTCAACAAGTGGTGAACATTAGAGCTAGGCAACTATGCCTTATGTTTCTATGTACATTAAGGCTGTTTCTCAATTCCAAGAATGCGGAGAACGCATTCTTGTGGAGATCGTGCCAGGTTACCCGTAAAAACGACTGGGAGACCATGAGAACAGAGAGTGCATCCTGTGAGAAATGAGATGCTGCGTTCTTCCTGATGGTCATGTGACTTTCATGAGTTTTTTTTTTTTTACTGAAAATTATTTAAACATAACAGCATTCATACGACAATTTATTGTTTTTATCTTTTTTCAATATATATATATATATATATAATAGAGATGCTCCGATCAGCATTTTTGGGGCCGATCACAGATTACCGATCACTAAAATCATGATCTGCCGATTGCCGATCACAGAATGGCAGGTGAATGGCCATTCAAAGTCAGTAAATAAAGTGTGCCATCTTTCTCAAATAAGGGAGAGTAACTTAAAATTATTCCAAACAAAGAGGGGTCAGGCAGACCAACTCACATCAGATCAGCTTAATGGGATGTAGCCTCTTAATACATTGATTACATTTTATTATTGGCAGCTAAATGTAAAACTTGTTACACCAAAACTGGCAAATGCCACAAAGGACAATATGGCAAGTGTTTTTGTCAGTTATTATTATGAACGTCTGATGTAGTTGAGGAACCAAGTAGTAAGCTACTGTAAGCCAATGCCGTCCTTCCTAAATAACAAGGCAGAGAAACAAGAAGGAACAACCAGATGAACCAGTATCTAATGAATAAGTACTAGTACATTAAATAGATACTAGTATCTAACGATTAAGTACTAGTACCTAATGAATAATTACTAGTATCTATGAAATTGGGTACTAGTATCTAATTAATAAGTACCCATGCTTGATGATTAACTAGCAGTACTAGTCCCAGTTGGAATACATACTAGTCAAAACTGAATAGTTGATATCTCAGTGAGAGATCCCATAGAAATCAATGGAAAAAATAAAAATTTGTTACTAGTAACAACAAAATAGTTACTAGTCACTATTAAAATAAGTATTAGTATCTAATAAATAAAAACTAGTATCTATTTAATAAGTACTATCTAATGAATAAGTACTAGTATCTAATAAAATAAATAGTGTATAATGAGTAAGCACTAGTATATTTTAAAAAGAACTAGTATCTAATGAATAAGCACAAGTATTTAATGGAAAAGATACTAATATCTAAAAAAATAAGCACAAGTAACAAGAAAATGGATACTAGTACAGGTTATAGATTAAATGTAAAAACGGCTTGCCATACATGCACAGCGAGCTGGAGAGTGTGCGCCACACACACACACATTGGACAGGCGTCTGCATTCCAAATGTCAGGTTGTTCGTAGAGACAAATAAATTCCGTAATTCTGAACGTGATGTCTTTCCACCTCGTACTATCCCTGCTGTATGGTTCACATTGTTTAAATGCATCACTCACAGTCGCCTGCTTGAGGGATTCTCATACGCGGCATATTTAGTTGTGTGGCGTGTTCTAAGATGCCTAATCATGTTAGTGCTGTTAAAATGCAGTTGCTTGCTTGAGGGATTTCATCACGACATACACTGCAAACGGCTAACTTTACGTCTTTATTGGACACTTTGATAAAGACGGGAACTCATGTTGCCAATAGTAAGCTCTGCTGTTGTTTACCTGTGCGCCGTGCATGCACGTGTGAAAAAGTCGCGCGAGTAATTTATGTCAAGTGTTCTGCGCTTTTGGGGTTAGCCGATCAAGCTATTTTTAGCCAATATCGGCCGATCGTGATCGGTGGTCGATCAATCGGAGCATCACTAATATATAACATGCACAAAAACCTTACAAATATACTTTGCACAATAAATATAAAACAAATTTTAATATGAATTTCAGCAAATAATCTCCCTTAATGTGTTTATGCTTTTATTACGATTAGGGCTACAACTAACGATTATTTTAATAATTGATTAATCTGTCGATTATTTTTTTGATTAATCAATGAATCGGATAAAAAAAAAAAAAAAGCATTTATTTCCAACCCTTTATTCAGAAACAAAACTAAAATCTACAGGTTGTCCTTGAACATGCCTGAGCTGTTATAATAATAATAATAATAATAATAATAATAAAATAAAAACTAGCTTGGTAGTTTTGTCCTGTTTTTAATCCAAATATAAGAATACCCCTTAAATCAAGATGCATACTAGACACATGAAATAGCGTAAGAAATTGTCTTGATTTCTAAAAAAAACTAAGCTGTTAAAATTAAGCGATTGTTTACTTAAAACAAGCATAATTATTTGCCAATGGGTAAGAAAAATTATCTTAATGAGATCTAATCTCAAACAGAAGTTTTAAGCATCATAATTATCATAATTTTCTCATGTCATTTTTCTTGTCTAGTAATCTTGATTTAAGATTTTTTAGATATTTGTACTGGAAAAAAGACGAAATTACTAAGTAAGAAAAGCTTTTTTGCAGTGTAACTATACATGACAAAAGATGGAAAAATGAATGACCCAATAAAGGCGAGTGAATAAAAACATGTCTTTAGTCTTGCAATGCAAAGTGCAAAGTAACTATGCCACCGCTGCTTTACTTCTGTTATTAACTCTTTCACTGGTGAGTTTAAAAGATTCTATCTGGCCCTGGGAGTGAGTTTTGTTAGGCGATCATTATTTTAGAACGTTCACCATTAATGTTTCCGTGGCGATGCGTCATGTTTGTCACGTGACACCACAGCCACAATAGCGCTGTGTGACAGATGTATGCCTTTTATTATACTTTTCCATTTTAATACAAAATGTTCACACGCTTGCTCATGTCAACTACCTGATATTCCAATTCACAAAAACGTGTAAGTGAGTGTTTTGTTGTTGTTTAAAAGATGTATAAATGATCTTGATCGTGATCTATAACGTGAGATGGCATAGCCATGTTTACTTGCGGCCGTGCATTTGCCTCATTCATAAAAGCAGAACATGCAGGATTCAGCACGTAAATTCACTAGTTACTCCCAAAATCCATGCAAGCAAGTGGCTGGCCAGCTGGGAGAAGAATAGTTTGAACTTTGCAACTTTCACTACACCTACTCTATCTGATATGAATAATACACATCGGCAAATTATATTTGAATGGATTTTTAGACTTCCATAGACTTTCTTGTGTGCTTTACAAACTCTAAATGTATTGTTTTACTAGTACTTGTGTGTATTTACATGTCTAAAACAGAAAATAAGCATTGTGTGGTTAAAAACACTGCATAATTGTGATAATATGATGTGCTTTCTCTGGCTCAGCGCCAGCTAATGCACCAAAGCTCAGTTTAAAATTTTTCACGGCATGATTGTCAAGCTGGATAACAAGTATTTATATTATACAAATACGTGTCCACATTCAGGCTTTTCATGCAGTGGGCTTCTTACCCAAGCAGCTTGACAACTGATTGTTTGCTAATAAAATGTAAAAATGTTTACAATTTTTAAATGTTTGAAATTGTCTGTTTAATCCCCTAGACTCAGGGCAAAAGGATGTACTACTCTGTGAGAGTACTTTATTTTGATCGTCTTCTAATGAGGAATTTCTCTGGCACTGCTACCTGTCATGCCATCCTGCCATATGATATACTTTCTACAGAAGAATTACCTGAAGTTATTTGTGGAAAGTTATCTGTGATTGTAAAATTACCAAGCAAAAATGTTGAAGATGTTAAAGTTTTGGGTGAGTATTTGTCATTAAACGTTTGTCCAATTCCACGTTTTCTAAAAGTTGTCCATGAGCTTATGTAATGTGCATAAAAATAATGAAAACAAAGATGCGAACTGGCACCTTAAACATTTAAGCTTCTTAAATATGAACAGTAAAAGATGCTTCATGTCAATCTCTGTTCTAAAGATGTTTCCAGGCAATTCCCTCATCTAATCATGTGGAAACATCAACATGCTGTGATTGTCAAAGTTAAACGCTCAGAGGTTAAGGTATGACCCTTTCACAATTTTTTTTTCTTTGATTTTTCAATGTATTGATTTATTTTTTTATTTTTAATTTTTTTTTTGCGAAAGGGTGACGTTCTTCGGCTGGGTTATCTTGATTTGACTGGAAAATCACAGATGATCAGAGTGTCCTGTGTTCACCACATGATCCCTTTCAAAAAGGGCAGCAGAAAACGAAGACAAGACGTATTTGATTTTGATTGGGAATTTGATTCAGTTCCGACGGATTCCTTTAAACCAGAGATGGCAACATTCACTGTCCCCTTACAGATCATCCAACCTGGGATTTCTTCTCCTTCAGAGTCTAGATCTCCTAGTGCTGTCACTACTGAATTACTTGACTTTCCTCCTCATACAGCAGAAACTGATTATCTAGATTTTGATTATTTGGATTTGAGCGAAGACCATGTCAACCCCTCTTTTTTTTTTGAGCCAACTGAGCAAAATCTTGATACAGCTCTGACAGCAATAACACAAGCAAGCACAGACATATCATCAAGCACCCCTGTGCATCCAGACCCCACTACAGGCACCATTTCCATTAGGCCACCCACTGCATCTCTTGATACAACCCATAAGACAAAAAACTGTAATGGATCTTGTAATGTTAATGCCATTGAAGGTTTTGAGAATGATTCTGTACTTTGGGAATTTGAAGTCATGCCCACTGATCAATTTGGGGAATTTGAAGTAGCTCCAAAAACCAGCCCGAAGTCACCTCTATTATCAAGCATGCCTGCACACATAGACCCCACTATGAGTACAAGCTCTATTTCCTTCAAGCCATCTAAGTTAACTCTTGGTGTAACCCAGAAAGCTGAAGAATCAAGTGCTGCTACAAAGCCAGGCAGAATCACCAAAACCGCAACTTCTGCTGTTGTTGCCGATGTAGAGTTAGATTTTGATTTTTGGGGCTTTGATGTCATCCCCACTGTTCCATTTGGGGAATTTTCAAGCACCCCTTCAAATCCAGACCATACTATACAAACAAACACTGTTACCTTCTGGCCCCCCGATGTACTTGGTACAACTGCAACTGCTACTACTGATGTGCAGTCTGAGACAGATTTTGGTCTTTGGGGCTTTAGTGTTATGCCAACTGTTACAACTGCTACAGTGGAACCCACTTTGGCAGAAACTACGATGCTAGGTAGCAGTTTGCTTGAAACAACTACCCCAGCCACTTTTTATGAAGAAACAAGTACCCTGGAACCCATTTTGACAGAAGCTACTATGCTTGGCTGGTTTGAAATGACTACTCCAGCCACCACTTCTGCTGACATCATACTAGACACTAGCACCACATCTGACAAAACTACTACTACTTTAAAAGAATCTACTTTCCTGGAAACTGCTACCACTTTAGGAGAAACTACTATCCTGGAAACAACTTTGACAGAAATGGCTACCCCAAGCCCTACATCTGCAATAAGTTTTCCAGTCACCTCTTCTATAGTGGCTACTGCCTTGGCTACAACTTCAGTAGAAACTACTTCCCCACTCAGCTCTTTTGTAGAATCCTCTACCCCTGGCACCACTTCTGCTGAAACAGCTGCTTCCATAGGTTCCACATCTTTAGAAATTACTAGAACAGGTACCACCTCTGCTGAAATAACTGCTGTGTACACCTCTTCAGTAGAAACTACTACAATGGGCACCACTTCAGAAGAAATTACTACAGTCGGCACCACTTTTTCAAAACCTACATCATCAGGCTTCCTTTCTCCCAAGACTAGTACCCCTGGTACCCCTAGTACCCCAAGCCCCACGTTTGTAGTAGCAACTTTACCAGGCACCACTTCTGTAGAGACTACTGCCTGGGGCATCGCTTCAGTAGAAACTACCTTCCCACTCATGACTTTTGTAGAAACTACTACCCATGGCACCAACTTTGCGGAGACCACTGCTTACCTAAGCACCACTATAGCAACTACTACAATTAGCACAACTTTTGGTGAAACTCATGCTCTGCACTCCACTTCAGTAGAAGCCACTACCTCAGTCACCACTTCTCAATCTATTACCCATGACACCGAGTCTGCTGACACAACTGCTTCCCTTGGCACCATTTCGGTCGAATCTACTACCCCAGGCACCACCTCTGTCAAAACAATTGCTGAACTAAACACCACTTTTGTAGAGACTACTAGAACAGGCACCACATCTGCTGAAACTACTGCCCTGTACACAACTTCAATAAAAAACACTTCCCCGGTCATCACTTCTGTCCAATCTACTTTCCATGACATGACACCTGCTGAAACCACTGCTTCCCTAGACACCACTTCTGCTAAAACTAGTGCCCTTCACACTACTTCAGTAGAAACCACTACATTGGGCACCACATTAGCAGAATCTACTTCATCGGGCAGGATTTCTGCCAAATCTACTTTGAGAACTTCTTCTGCACAATCTACTATGCCAGGCACAACTTCTGTTGCAACAACTGCCTTGCATGGCACCACATTTGCAGAAACAACTGATTTCCTCGGCAACGCTTCTGTAGAATCTACTACCCCAGACACCACCTCTGTCAAAACAGTTGCTGAACTAAGCACCACTTCAGTAGAAACTACTAGAACAGGTCCCACATCTGCTGAAACTACTGCTTTGCAGATAGAATCCACTTCAGTAGAAACCACTTCCACTGTCACCACATTTGTAGAATCTACTACGCTCGGCACCACTCTTGCCAAAACATCGGATTCCGTAGGCACCACTTCTGTAGAATCAACTACCTCAGGTGCCACGTCTGCCAAAACAATTGCTGAACTAAACACCACTTTTGTAGAGACTACTAGAAAAGGCACCACATCTGGTGAAACTACTGTCTTGTACACAACTTCAGTAGAAACCACTTCCCCATTCATCACTTCTGTACAATCTACTTTCCATGACATCACACCTGCTGAAACCACTGCTTCCCTAGACACCGCTTCTGCTGAAACTAGTGCCCTGCACACTACTTCAGTAGAAACCACTACATTGGGCACCAAATTAGCAGAATCTACTTCATCGGGCAGGATTTCTGCCAAATCTACTTTGAGAACTTCTTCTGCAGAATCTACTATGCCAGGCACAACTTCTGTTGCAACAACTGCCTTGCATGGCACCACATTTGCAGAAACAACTAGTGTCCTGCACACTACTTCAGTAGAAACCACTACGTTGGGCACAACATTAGCAGAATCTACTTCATCGGGCAGGATTTCTGCCAAATCTACTTTGAGAACTTCTGCAGAATCTACTATGCCAGGCACAACTTCTGTTGCAACAACTGCCTTGCATGGCACCACATTTGCAGAAACAACTGATTTCCTCCGCAACGCTTCTGTAGAATCTACTACCCCAGACACCACCTCTGTCAAAACAGTTGCTGAACGAAGCACCACTTCAGTAGAAACTACTAGAACAGGTCCTACATCTGCTGAAACTACTGCTTTGCAGATAGAAACCACTTCAGTAGAAACCACTTCCACTGTCGCCACATTTGTAGAATCTACTACCCTCGGCACCACGCTTGCCAAAACATCGGATTCCGTAGGCACCACTTCTGTAGAATCAACTACCCCAGGTGCCTCGTCTGCCAAAACAATTGCTGAACTAAACACCACTTTTGTAGAGACTACTAGAAAAGGTACCACATCTGGTGAAACTACTGTCTTGTACACAACTTCAGTAGAAACCACTTCCCCATTCATCACTTCTGTACAATCTACTTTCCATGACATCACACCTGCTGAAACCACTGCTTCCCTAGACATCACTTCTGCTGAAACCAGTGCTTCTTCTGCAGAATCTACTATGCCAGGCACAACTTCTGTTGCAACAACTGCCTTGCATGGCACCACATTTGCAGAAACAACTAGTGTCCTGCACACCACTTCAGTAGAAACCACTACATTGAGCACCACATTTGCAGAATCTACTTCATCGGGCAGGATTTCTGCCAAATCTACTTTGAAAACTACTTCTGCAGAGTCTACTGTGCCAGACACAACCTTTGCTGCAACAACTGACTTGCGTGGCACCACATTTGCAGAAATAACTGATTTCCTCGGCACCACTTCTGAGGAATCTACTACCTTAGGCACCACCTCTGTCAAAACGATTGCTGAACTGAGCACCACTTCAGTAGAAACCACTTCCCCAGTCACATTTGTAGAATCTACTACTCTTGATATCGCGCTTGCCAAAACATCTGATTCCATAGGCACCACTTCTTTAGAATCAAGTACCTCTGGCGCCCTCACTGTCAAAACAATTGCTGAACTAAGCACAACTTTTGTAGAAACTACTAGAACAGGTCCCACATCTGCTGAAACTACTGCTTTGCACATAGAAACCACTTCAGTAGAAACCACTTCCCCAGTCACCACATTTGTAGAATCTACTACCCTTGGCACCACACTTGCCAAAACATCTGATTCTGTAGGCACCACTTCTTTAGAATCAACTACCTCTGGCGCCCCCATTGCCAAAACAATTGCTGAACTAAGCACGGCTTTTGTAGAAACTACTAGAACAGGTCCCACATCTGCTGAAACTACTGCTTTGCACATAGAAACCACTTCAGTAGGAACCACTTCCCCAGTGACCTCTTCTTCACAGTCTATTATCCATGAGATTGAGTCTTCTGACACAACTGCTTCCTTAGGCACCACTTTTGCAGAAACCACTGTCCTGTACACCAATTTAGTAGAAACCACTACATTTGGCACCACATTAGCAGAATCTACTTTACTGGGCACGATTTCTGCCAAAACTACTTCTGCAGAATCTACTATGCCAGGCACCACCTCTGCTGCAACAACTGCCTTGGGTAGTAGTACCGCAAGTACTACTTTCACCAAAACAACTTTTACCCTAGGTACCCCAGCCCCCTCATTTGTAGTAACAACTATACCAGGCACAACTTCTGTAGAGACTATTGCCATAAATACTACTGCAGTAGAAACCACTTCTCCAGTCACCACTTTTATAGAATATACTACCCGTGGCACCACCTTTGCTAAAACAACTGATTATCTAGATACTGCATCAGTAGAGCCTACAAGAACAGGCATCACTTCAAAAACTTCTTCCCCGGTCGCCACTTCTGTAGAATCTACAACCCCAGCTACTTCCTCTGGAGCAATGGCTTCTGTAAGCACCACTGCTATACAAACTACTACCACAGACCCCACTTCTTTAGAAACTACTACAGTGGAAAATATTTTTGGAGACATTGGTGTGCTTGGCAGTGGTTTGATTGAAACGACTATTTCAGCCACCACCTCTGAAGAAACTTCTACCCCAAAAATCCCATTGACAGAAACTACTGTGCTCAGCAGAACTTTGGTAGAGACATCTACTATGCAGACCACGTCTGTCGAAAATGCTTCACCAGTCACAGCTTCTGTAGAATATACAACCATTGGCACCATCTCTGCTAAAACAACATCCTTGGGTAACACATCAGTAGCAACAGACATCACTTCTGCTGAAACTACTGACTTGTACACTAATATAGTAGAAACTACTTTTCCAGTCACAACTTCTGTAAAAACTACTACCCCAGGCAGCACCTCTGCTGAAACAATTACTGCATTAAGAACCACTTCTGTTGAAACTACTACTACAGGCGTAACTTCTGTAGAACCTACTACACTGGGCACCACTTTAGCTGACTCTACTTTATCAGGCATCATTACTTTTAAAACTACCTTTGGTACCACTTCTGCAGAATCTATTACATCAGGCACTACTTCTACTGCAACAACTGCCCGGTACGCTCCTTCAGTAGAAAACACTTTCCCAGTCAACACTTCTTTAGAATCTACTACCCATGGCACCACCCCTGCTGAAACAACTGCTTCCCTAGGCACCACTTCTTTAGAAACGACTGCCATGTACAGCACTTCAGTAGAAAGTACTACAGTGGACACCACTTTAGCAGAATATACTTCATTAGGCACCATTTCTGCAAAAACTGGCTTTGCTACCACTTCCATAGAATCTAGTAAGTCAGGCACTACCTCTGCTGCAACAACTGCCCCTTACACCATTTTAGGAGAAACCAATACAGTGGGCATAACTTTAGCAGAATCTACTTCATCAGGCACGATTTTTGCCAAAACTACATTAGCAACCACTTCTGCAGAATCTAATGTGTCAGGCACTACCTCTGCTCCAACAAATTCCCCATACAACACTTCAGTAGAAACAATTTTTCTAGTCACCACTTCTGCAGAGTTTACTACAGATGGCACCACCCCTGCCAAAACAACTGCTTCCCTAGCTACCACTTTAGTAGAAACCACTTTCCCAATCATCACTTCTGTACAGTCTACTACCGTCGCCGGTACTCCTGCAGAAGCAACTGCTTCCATAGACACCACTTCTGCTGAAACTATTGCCCTATACACCACTTTAGTAGAATCCACTACAGTGGGTATCACTTTAGCAGAATCTACTTCATCAGGCAACATTTCTGCCAAAACTACTATTGAAACCTCTTCTGTTGAATCAAGTACATCAGGCACTTCTGCAGCTGAATCGACTGCTTCACTAGGGACCCATTTTATAGATACTACTAGAACAGGCACCACTTCTTTTGAAACTACTCTGTACAACACTTTAGTAGAATCCACTACAGTGGGCACCACTTTAGCAGAATCTACTTCAACAGGCACAATTTCTGCCAAAACTACTCTTGGAACCTCTTCTGCTGAATCTAGTACGTCAGGCAGTTTGTCTGCTGCAACAACTGCCCCGTACACCACTTCAGTAGAAACAACTTTTCCAGTCACCTCTTTTGTGCAATTTACCACCGATGGCACCACTTCTGCTGAAACAACTACTTCCCTAGCTACAACTTCTGTAGAAAGTACTGCCATGTACACCACTTCAATAGAAACTACTACAGCCGACACAACTTTAGCTGAATCGACTTCATCAGGCAACATTTCTGCCAAAACTACCTTTGAAACCACTTCTGCAGAGTCTAGTGCATTAGGCACTACCTCAGCTGCAACAACTGCTTCGTACACTACTTTACTAGAAACCACTTCACCCATCACTACTTCTGTACAATCTACTACCGTCAGCGCTACTCCTGCAGAAGCAACTGCTTCCATAGGCACCACTTCCGCTGAAACTACTGCCCTATACAGCTCTTTAGTAGAATCCACTACAGTGGGCACCACTTTAGCAGAATCTACTTCATCAGGCACCTTTTCTGCCAAAACTACATTTGGAACCACCTCTGCAGAATCTAGAATGTCAGGCAGTTTCTCTGCTGCAACAACTGCCCCATACACCACTTCAGTAGAAGCTACTATTCCAGTCACCACTTCTGTACAATCTCCTGTCCATGGCACCACCCCTGTTGAAACAACTGCTTACCTAGGCACCTCTTCAGTAGAAACTATTACACTTGGCACCACTTATGCAGAATCTACTTCATCAGGCAGGAGTTTTGTCAAAACTACCTTAGGAACCACTTCTGCAGAATCTAGTACGTCAGGCACTTCCTCTGCCGCAACAACTGCCCCATACACCACTTCTGTACAGTCTACCACCGATGGCACCACCCCTGCTGAAACGACTGCTTCCCTAGGGATCAGTTTTATAGATACTACTAGAACAGGCACCACTTCTGTAGAAACTACTGTCATGTACACCACTTCAGTGGAAACTACTGCAGCCAACACGACTTTAGCAGAATCGACTTCATCAGTCACTGTTTCTCCCAAAACAACTTTTGGAGCAACTTCTGCAGAGTCTAATACATCAGACACTGCCTCTGCTGCAACAACTGCCCCATACGCCACTTCTGTAGAAACTACTACCATTGGCAGCACTTTAGCAGAATCGACTTCATCAGGCCCTATTTCTCCCATAACAGCCTTTGGAGCAACTTCTGCAAAATCTAGTACATCAGGCACTACCTCTGCTGCAACAACTCCCCCATACACCACTTCAGTAGAAACAAAATCTTCAGTCACCACTTCTGTACAATCTACTATCCATGGCACCACCCTTTCTGAAACTACTGCTTTGCTAGGGACCAGTTCTATAGATACTACTAGAACAGGCACCACTTCTGTAGAAAGTACTGCCATGTACACCGCTTCAGTGGAAACTACTGCAGCTGACACGACTTTAGCAGAATCGACTTCATCAGGCACAATTTCTCCCAAAACAACCTTTGCAGCAGTTTATGCAGAATCTAGTACATCTACAACAACTGCCCCATACGCCACTTCTGTAGAAACTACTACTCCAGTCGACACTTCTGTACAATCTATTATCCATGGCACCACCCTTGCTGAAACGACTGCTTCCCCAAGCACCACTTCTGTTGAAACATCTGCCATGTACTCTACTTCAGTAGAAACTACTACAGCGGGCACCACTTCTGCAGAATCTAGTACGTCAGGGACTACCTCTGCTGCAACAACTGCCCCATACACCACTTCAGTAGAAACTACTACAGTTGGCAGCACTTTAGCAGATGCGACTTCATCAGGCACTATTTCTGCCAAAACTACCTTTGGAACCACTTCTGCTGAATCTAGTACGCCAGGCATTTTCTCTGCAGCAACAACTGCCCTGTACACCACTTCATTAGAAACTACTTTTCCAGTCACCACTTCTGTACAGTCTACCACCGATGGCACCAACCGTTTTGAAACAACTGCTTCCCTAGGGACCAGTTCAATAGATACTACTAGAACAGGCACCATGTCTGTAAAAACTACTGCCATGTACACCTCTTCAGTAGAAACTACTACAGATGGCAGCACTTTAGCAGAATCGTTTTCATCAGGCACTATTTCTGCCAAAGCTACTTTTGGAACCACTTCTGCAAAATCTAGTATGTCAGGCACTACCTCTGCTGGAACAACTGCTCCATACATCACTTCAGTAGAAACTACTACTCCAGTAACCACTTCTGTACAATCTACTATCCATGGCACCACCTCTGCTGAAACGACTGCTTCCCCGAGCACCACTTCATTTGAAACATCTGACATGTTCTCTACTTTAGTAGAAACTACTACAGCGGACACCACTTATGCAGAATCTTCATCGGTCCCCATTTCTGCCAAAACTACCTTTGAAACCACTTCTGTACAGTCTACCACAGATGGCACCACCTCTACTGAAACGACTGCTTCCCCAAGCACCACTTCTGTAGAAACTACTGCCATGTACACCACTTCAGTAGAAACTACTACAGCTGACACCACTTTAGCAGAATTAACTTCATCAGGCCCTATTTCTCCCATAATCTTTGGAGCAACTTCTGCAGAATCTAGTACGTCAGGGACTACCTCTTCTGCAACAACTGCCCCATACGCCACTTCAGTAGAAACTACTACTCCAGTCACCACTTCTGTACAATCTACTATCCATGGCACTACTACTGCTAAAGCAACTGCTTCCCTAAGCACCACTTCTGTTGAAACATCTGCCTTGTACTCTACTTTAGTAGAAATTACTACAGCGGGCACCACTTTTGCAGAATCTAGTAAATCTGGTACTACCTCTACTGCAACAACTGCCCCATACACCACTTCTGTAGAAACTACTACCGTTGGCAGCACTTTAGAAGAATTTACTTCATCAGGCCCCATTTCTCCCAAAACAACCTTTGGAGCGACTTCTGCAGAATTTAGTACGTCAGGCACTACCTCCGCCTCAACCGCCCAGTACACCACTTCTGTAGAAACTACTACAGTTGGCAGTACTTCAGCAGATGCGACTTCATCAGGCACTATTTCTGCCAAAACTACCTTTGGAACCACTTCTGCTGAATCAAGTACGCCAGGCATTTTCTCTGCAGCGGCAACTGCCCTGTACACCACTTCAGTAGAAACTACTTTTCCAGTCACCACTTCTGTACAGTCTACCACCGATGGCACCACCCGTGCTGAAGCGACTGTTTCTCCAGGCACCAGTTCTATAAATACTACTAGAACAGGCACCACGTCTGTAAAAACTACTGCCATGTACACCTCTTCAGTAGAAACTACTACAGATGGCAGCACTTTAGCAGAGTCTACTTCGTCAGGCACTATTTCTGCCAAAAGTACCATTGGAACCACTTCTGCAGAATCTAGTACGTCAGGCCCTACCTCTGCTGGAACAACTGCCCCATACATCACTTCAGTAGAAACTACTACTCCAGTCACCACTTTTGTACTATCTACTATCCATGGCACCACCCCTGCTGAAACAACTGCTTCTCCAGCCACCACTTCTGTGGAAACTTCTGCCATGTACTCCACTTCAGTAGAAACTACTACAGCGGACACCACTTATGCAAAATCTTCATCGGGCACCATTTCTGCCAAAACTACCTTTGAAACCACTTCTGTACAGTCTACCACCGATGGCACCACCTCTATTGAAACGACTGCTTCCCTAAGCACCACTTCTGTAGAAACTACTGCCATGTACACCACTAAGGTAGAAACTACTACAGCTGACACTACTTTAGCAGAATCGACTTCATCAAACACTATTTCTCCCATAACAACCTTTGTGGCAACTTCTGCAGAGTCTAGTATGTCAGGCGCTACCTCTGCCTCAACAACTGCCCAGTACACCACTTCAGTAGAAACTACTGCAGTTGGCAGTATGTTAGCAGATGCGACTTCATCAGGCACTATTTCTGCCAAAACTAGCTTTGGAACCACTTCTGCAGAATCTAGTATGCCAGGCATTTTCTCTGCAACAACAACTGCCCTGTACACCACTTTAGTAGAAACTACTTTTCCAGTCACCACTTCTGTACAGTCTACCACCGATGGCACCACTCGTGCTGAAACGACTGCTTCTCTAGGGTCCAGTGCTATAGATACTACTAGAACAGGCTCCTCGTCTGTAAAAACTACTGCCATGTACACCTCTTTAATAGAAACTACTACAGATAGCAGCACTTTAGCAGAATCGACTTCAGGCACTATTTCTGGCAAAAGTACCTTTGGAACCACTTTTGCAGAATCTAGTACGTCAGGCACTACCTCTGCTGGAACAACTGCCCCATACATCACTTCAGTAGAAATTACCACTCCAGTCATCACTTCTGTACAATCTACTATCCATGGCACCACCCCTGCTGAAACGACTGCTTCCCTAACCACCACTTCCGTTGAAACATCTGCCATGTACTCTACTTCAGTAGAAACTACTACATTCGACACAACTTTAGCAGAATTGACTTCATCAGGCCTTATTTCTTTCATAACCTTAGCAGCAACTTCTGCAGAATCTAGTACAACAGGGACTACCTCTGCTGCAACAACTGCCCCATATGCCACTTCAGTGGAAACTACTTCTCCAGTCACCACTTCTGTAGAAACTTCTGCCATGTACACCTCTTCAGTAGAAACTGCTACATCCGACACAACTTTAGCAGAATTTACTTCATCAGACCCTATTTCTTCAATAACCTTTGGAGCAACTTCTACACAATCTGATATGTCAGGCACTACCTCTGCTGCAACAACTGCCCCATACACCACTTTTGTAGAAACCACTACAGTTGGCAGCACATTAGGCACTATTTCTGCCAAAACTACCTTTGGAACCGCTTCTGCAGATTCTAGTACGTCAAGCAGTTTCTCTCCTGGAACAACTGCCCTGTACACCACTTCAGTAGAAACTACTACTCCAGTCACCACTTCTGTACAGTCTACTACCGATGGCACCACCCTTGCTGAAACTACTGCTTCCCCATGGACCAGATCTATAGATTCTACTAGAACAGGCACCACTTCTGTAGAAACTACTGCAGCCGACACAACTTTAACAGAATCGACTTCTTCAAGCACTGTTTCTCCCATAACAACTTTTGGAGCAACTTCTGCAGAATCTAGCACGTCAGGCACTGCCTCTGCTTTAACAACTGCCCCATACGCTTTTTCTGTAGAAACTACTGCCTTGTACACCTCTTCAGAAGAAACTACTACAGCCGACACAACTTTAACAGAATCGACATCATCAGGCATGATTTCTTCCAAAACAACATTTGGAGCAACTTCTGCAGAATCTAGTACATCAGGCACTACCCCTGCTGCAAGAACTGCCCCGTACACCACTTCAGTAGAAACTACAAAAGTTGGCAGCACTTTAGCAGATGTAACTTCATCAGGCACTAATTTTGCCAAAACTACCTTTGGAACCACTTCTGCAGAATCTAGTACGTCAGGGACTACCACTCCTGCAACAACTGCCCCATACGCCACTTCTGTAGAAACTACTACTCCAGTCGACACTTCTGTACAATCTACTATCCATGGCTCCACCCTTGCTGAAACGACTGCTTCCCAAAGCACCCCTTCTATTGAAACATCTGCCATGTACTCTACTTCAGTAGAAACTGCTACAGCAGGCACCACTTCTGCAGAATCTAGTACGTCAAAGACTACCTCTGCTGCAACAACTGCCCCATACGCCACTTCTGTAGAAACTCCTACTCCAGTCACCACTTCTGTACAATCCACTATCCATGGCACCACCCTTGCTGAAACAACTGCTTCCCTAAGGACCACTTCTGTTGAAACATCTGCCATGTTCTCTACTTCAGTAGAAACTGCTACAGCGGGCACCACTTCTGCAGAATCTAGTACGTCAGGGACTACCTCTGCTGCAACAACTGCCCCATACGCCACTTCTGTAGAAACTACTACTCCAGTCGACACTTCTGTACAATCTATTATCCATGGCACCACCCTTGCTGAAACGACTGCTTCCCCAAGCACCACTTCTGTTGAAACATCTGCCATGTACTCTACTTCAGTAGAAACTACTACAGCGGGCACCACTTCTGCAGAATCTAGTACGTCAGGGACTACCTCTGCTGCAACAACTGCCCCATACACCACTTCTGTAAAAACTACTACCGTTGGCAGCACTTTAGCAGAATCGACTTCTTCAGGCACTATTTCTGCCAAAACTACCTTTGGAGCAACTTCTGCAGAATCTGGTATTTCAGGGACTACCTCTGCTGGAACAACTGCCCCGTTCACCGCTTCAGTAGAAATTACTACTCCAGTAACCACTTCTGTACAATCTACTATCCATGGCACAACCTCTGCTGAAACTACTGGTTCCCCAAGCACCACTTCTGTAGAAACTACTGCCATGTACACCACTTCGGTAGAAACTACTACAGCTGACACCACTTTAGCAGAATCAACTTCATCAGGCCCTATTTCTCCCATAACCTTTGGAGCAACTTCTGCAGAATCTAGTACATCAGGTACTACCTCTGCTGCAACAACTGCCCCATACGCCACTTCTGTAGAAACTACTACAGTTGGCAGCACTTTAGCAGAATCAACTTCATCAGGCCCTATTTCTCCCATAACAACCTTTGCAGCAGTTTATGCAGAATCTAGTACATCAGGCACTACCTCTGCTGCAACAACTGCCCCATACACCACTTTAGTAGAAACGACATCTTCAGTTACCTCTTCTGTACAATCTACTATCCATGGCACAACCCTTTCTGAAACAACTGCTTTTCCAGCCAGCACCTCTGTAGAAACTTCTGCCATTTACTCTACTTCAGTAGAAACTACTACAGCGGGCACCACTTATGCAGAATCTTCATCAGGCACCATTACTTCTAAAACTACCATGGGAACCACTTCTGCTGAATCTAGTACACTAGAAACCACCTCTGCTGCAACAAAGACCTTGGTGAGTAGTACTTCAACGTCTACTTTTATCAAAACAATTACTTTACCAGGCACCACTTCTGTAGAGACTACTGCCTTGAATACTACTTCAGTAGAAACTACTTCCCCATTCACCACTTTTGTGGAATCTACTACTCGTGGCACCACCTCTGTGATAACAACCGATTCCCTAGGCACCAGTTTTGTAGAAACTACTAAAATAGGCAACATTTCTGCTGAAACCTCTTCCCCTCTCTCCTACTCTGTAGACTCTACTACCCCAGGTACCACCTTGGATGGAACAATTACTTCATTAAGCATCACTGCTTTACAAACTCCTACCACAGACACCACTACTGTAAAAACTACTGCAATAGAAACATTTTTTGCAGACTTTTTGCCTGGCAGTGGTTTAGTTGAAACAACTACTCCAGCCACCACCTCTGAAGAAATGTCTACCTTGAAATCCTCATTGACCGAAGCTACTGTGCTCGGCAGCACTTTGCTAGAGAAATCTACTATGCAGACCAAGTCTGTAGAAATTGTTTACCCAGTCACCATTTCTGTAGAATATACTACCCATGGCACCACGCCTGCAGAAACGACTGCTTTCCCAGGGTCCACTTCTTTAGAAACTACTGCCATGTACACCACTTCTGTAGAAACTACTGCAGCTGACACAACTTTAGCAGAATCGACTTCATCAGGCACTATTTCTCCCAAAACAACATTTGGAGCAACTTTTGCAGAATCTAGTACATCAGGCACTACCTTTGCTGCAACAACTGCCCCGTACACCACTTCAGTAGAAACTACTTTTTCAGTCACCACTTCTGTACAATCTTCCACCGATGGCACCACCCCTGCTGAAACAATTGCCTCCCTAGGGACCAGTTCTATAGACACTACTGGAACAGGCACCATTTCTGTCGAAAGTACTGCCATGTACACCTCATCAGTAGAAACTAAAACAGATGACAGCACTTTAGCTGAATCGACTTCATCAGGCACTATTTCTGCCAGAACTACCTTTGGAACCACTTCTGCAGAAACTAGTATGTCAGGCACTACCTCCACTGGAACAACTGCTCCATACATCACTTCAGTAGAAACTACTACTCCAGTCACCACTTTTGTACTATCTACTATCCATGGCACCACCCCTGCTGAAACAACTGCTTCTCCAGCCACCACTTCTGTGGAAACTTCTGCCATGTACTCCACTTCAGTAGAAACTACTACAGCGGACACCACTTATGCAAAATCTTCATCGGGCACCATTTCTGCCAAAACTACCTTTGAAACCACTTCTGTACAGTCTACCACCGATGGCACCACCTCTATTGAAACGACTGCTTCCCTAAGCACCACTTCTGTAGAAACTACTGCCATGTACACCACTAAGGTAGAAACTACTACAGCTGACACTACTTTAGCAGAATCGACTTCATCAAACACTATTTCTCCCATAACAACCTTTGTGGCAACTTCTGCAGAGTCTAGTATGTCAGGCGCTACCTCTGCCTCAACAACTGCCCAGTACACCACTTCAGTAGAAACTACTGCAGTTGGCAGTATGTTAGCAGATGCGACTTCATCAGGCACTATTTCTGCCAAAACTAGCTTTGGAACCACTTCTGCAGAATCTAGTATGCCAGGCATTTTCTCTGCAACAACAACTGCCCTGTACACCACTTTAGTAGAAACTACTTTTCCAGTCACCACTTCTGTACAGTCTACCACCGATGGCACCACTCGTGCTGAAACGACTGCTTCTCTAGGGTCCAGTGCTATAGATACTACTAGAACAGGCTCCTCGTCTGTAAAAACTACTGCCATGTACACCTCTTTAATAGAAACTACTACAGATAGCAGCACTTTAGCAGAATCGACTTCAGGCACTATTTCTGGCAAAAGTACCTTTGGAACCACTTTTGCAGAATCTAGTACGTCAGGCACTACCTCTGCTGGAACAACTGCCCCATACATCACTTCAGTAGAAATTACCACTCCAGTCATCACTTCTGTACAATCTACTATCCATGGCACCACCCCTGCTGAAACGACTGCTTCCCTAACCACCACTTCCGTTGAAACATCTGCCATGTACTCTACTTCAGTAGAAACTACTACATTCGACACAACTTTAGCAGAATTGACTTCATCAGGCCTTATTTCTTTCATAACCTTAGCAGCAACTTCTGCAGAATCTAGTACAACAGGGACTACCTCTGCTGCAACAACTGCCCCATATGCCACTTCAGTGGAAACTACTTCTCCAGTCACCACTTCTGTAGAAACTTCTGCCATGTACACCTCTTCAGTAGAAACTGCTACATCCGACACAACTTTAGCAGAATTTACTTCATCAGACCCTATTTCTTCAATAACCTTTGGAGCAACTTCTACACAATCTGATATGTCAGGCACTACCTCTGCTGCAACAACTGCCCCATACACCACTTTTGTAGAAACCACTACAGTTGGCAGCACATTAGGCACTATTTCTGCCAAAACTACCTTTGGAACCGCTTCTGCAGATTCTAGTACGTCAAGCAGTTTCTCTCCTGGAACAACTGCCCTGTACACCACTTCAGTAGAAACTACTACTCCAGTCACCACTTCTGTACAGTCTACTACCGATGGCACCACCCTTGCTGAAACTACTGCTTCCCCATGGACCAGATCTATAGATTCTACTAGAACAGGCACCACTTCTGTAGAAACTACTGCAGCCGACACAACTTTAACAGAATCGACTTCTTCAAGCACTGTTTCTCCCATAACAACTTTTGGAGCAACTTCTGCAGAATCTAGCACGTCAGGCACTGCCTCTGCTTTAACAACTGCCCCATACGCTTTTTCTGTAGAAACTACTGCCTTGTACACCTCTTCAGAAGAAACTACTACAGCCGACACAACTTTAACAGAATCGACATCATCAGGCATGATTTCTTCCAAAACAACATTTGGAGCAACTTCTGCAGAATCTAGTACATCAGGCACTACCCCTGCTGCAAGAACTGCCCCGTACACCACTTCAGTAGAAACTACAAAAGTTGGCAGCACTTTAGCAGATGTAACTTCATCAGGCACTAATTTTGCCAAAACTACCTTTGGAACCACTTCTGCAGAATCTAGTACGTCAGGGACTACCACTCCTGCAACAACTGCCCCATACGCCACTTCTGTAGAAACTACTACTCCAGTCGACACTTCTGTACAATCTACTATCCATGGCTCCACCCTTGCTGAAACGACTGCTTCCCAAAGCACCCCTTCTATTGAAACATCTGCCATGTACTCTACTTCAGTAGAAACTGCTACAGCAGGCACCACTTCTGCAGAATCTAGTACGTCAAAGACTACCTCTGCTGCAACAACTGCCCCATACGCCACTTCTGTAGAAACTCCTACTCCAGTCACCACTTCTGTACAATCCACTATCCATGGCACCACCCTTGCTGAAACAACTGCTTCCCTAAGGACCACTTCTGTTGAAACATCTGCCATGTTCTCTACTTCAGTAGAAACTGCTACAGCGGGCACCACTTCTGCAGAATCTAGTACGTCAGGGACTACCTCTGCTGCAACAACTGCCCCATACGCCACTTCTGTAGAAACTACTACTCCAGTCGACACTTCTGTACAATCTATTATCCATGGCACCACCCTTGCTGAAACGACTGCTTCCCCAAGCACCACTTCTGTTGAAACATCTGCCATGTACTCTACTTCAGTAGAAACTACTACAGCGGGCACCACTTCTGCAGAATCTAGTACGTCAGGGACTACCTCTGCTGCAACAACTGCCCCATACACCACTTCTGTAAAAACTACTACCGTTGGCAGCACTTTAGCAGAATCGACTTCTTCAGGCACTATTTCTGCCAAAACTACCTTTGGAGCAACTTCTGCAGAATCTGGTATTTCAGGGACTACCTCTGCTGGAACAACTGCCCCGTTCACCGCTTCAGTAGAAATTACTACTCCAGTAACCACTTCTGTACAATCTACTATCCATGGCACAACCTCTGCTGAAACTACTGGTTCCCCAAGCACCACTTCTGTAGAAACTACTGCCATGTACACCACTTCGGTAGAAACTACTACAGCTGACACCACTTTAGCAGAATCAACTTCATCAGGCCCTATTTCTCCCATAACCTTTGGAGCAACTTCTGCAGAATCTAGTACATCAGGTACTACCTCTGCTGCAACAACTGCCCCATACGCCACTTCTGTAGAAACTACTACAGTTGGCAGCACTTTAGCAGAATCAACTTCATCAGGCCCTATTTCTCCCATAACAACCTTTGCAGCAGTTTATGCAGAATCTAGTACATCAGGCACTACCTCTGCTGCAACAACTGCCCCATACACCACTTTAGTAGAAACGACATCTTCAGTTACCTCTTCTGTACAATCTACTATCCATGGCACAACCCTTTCTGAAACAACTGCTTTTCCAGCCAGCACCTCTGTAGAAACTTCTGCCATTTACTCTACTTCAGTAGAAACTACTACAGCGGGCACCACTTATGCAGAATCTTCATCAGGCACCATTACTTCTAAAACTACCATGGGAACCACTTCTGCTGAATCTAGTACACTAGAAACCACCTCTGCTGCAACAAAGACCTTGGTGAGTAGTACTTCAACGTCTACTTTTATCAAAACAATTACTTTACCAGGCACCACTTCTGTAGAGACTACTGCCTTGAATACTACTTCAGTAGAAACTACTTCCCCATTCACCACTTTTGTGGAATCTACTACTCGTGGCACCACCTCTGTGATAACAACCGATTCCCTAGGCACCAGTTTTGTAGAAACTACTAAAATAGGCAACATTTCTGCTGAAACCTCTTCCCCTCTCTCCTACTCTGTAGACTCTACTACCCCAGGTACCACCTTGGATGGAACAATTACTTCATTAAGCATCACTGCTTTACAAACTCCTACCACAGACACCACTACTGTAAAAACTACTGCAATAGAAACATTTTTTGCAGACTTTTTGCCTGGCAGTGGTTTAGTTGAAACAACTACTCCAGCCACCACCTCTGAAGAAATGTCTACCTTGAAATCCTCATTGACCGAAGCTACTGTGCTCGGCAGCACTTTGCTAGAGAAATCTACTATGCAGACCAAGTCTGTAGAAATTGTTTACCCAGTCACCATTTCTGTAGAATATACTACCCATGGCACCACGCCTGCAGAAACGACTGCTTTCCCAGGGTCCACTTCTTTAGAAACTACTGCCATGTACACCACTTCTGTAGAAACTACTGCAGCTGACACAACTTTAGCAGAATCGACTTCATCAGGCACTATTTCTCCCAAAACAACATTTGGAGCAACTTTTGCAGAATCTAGTACATCAGGCACTACCTTTGCTGCAACAACTGCCCCGTACACCACTTCAGTAGAAACTACTTTTTCAGTCACCACTTCTGTACAATCTTCCACCGATGGCACCACCCCTGCTGAAACAATTGCCTCCCTAGGGACCAGTTCTATAGACACTACTGGAACAGGCACCATTTCTGTCGAAAGTACTGCCATGTACACCTCATCAGTAGAAACTAAAACAGATGACAGCACTTTAGCTGAATCGACTTCATCAGGCACTATTTCTGCCAGAACTACCTTTGGAACCACTTCTGCAGAAACTAGTATGTCAGGCACTACCTCCACTGGAACAACTGCTCCATACATCACTTCAGTAGAAACTACTACTCCAGTAACCACTTCTGTACAATCTACTAACCATGGCACTACCCCTGCAGAAACGACTGCTTCCCTAAGCACCACTTCTGTTGAAACATCTGCCACTTTAGTAGAAATTACTACAGTGGGCACCACTTCTGCAGAATCTTGTACGTCAGGCACTACCTCTTCCTCAACAACCGCCCAGTACACCACTTCAGTAGAAACTACTACAGTTGGCAGCACTTTAGCAGATGCGACTTCATCAGGCACTTTTTCTGCCAAAACTACCTTTGGAACCACTTCTGCTGAATCTAGTACGCCAGGCATTTTCTCTGCAGCAACAACTGTCCTGTACACCACTTCAGTAGAAACTACTTTTCCAGTCACCACTTCTGTACAGTCTACCACCAATGGCACCACCCGTGCTGAAACGACTACTTCCCTAGGGACAACTTCGATAGATACTACTACAACAGGCACCACATCTGTAGAACCTACTTCCATGTACACCACTTCTGTAGAAACTACTACCGTTGGCAGCACTTTAGCAGAATTGACTTCATCAGGCCCTATTTCTCCCACAACCTTAGGAGCAACTTCTGCAGAATCAGGTATTTCAGGGACTACCTCTGCTGGAACAACTGCCCCGTTCGCCACTTCAGTAGAAATTACTACTCCAGTAACCACTTCTGTACAATCTACTATCTATGGCACCACTTCTGTTGAATTTAGTACGTCAGGCAGTTTCTCTGCTGGAACAACTCCCCTATACACCACTTCAGTAGAAACTACTTTTCCAGTCACCACTTCTGTACAGTCTACCACCAATGGCACCACCCGTGCTGAAGCGACTACTTCCCTAGGGACCACTTCGATAGATACTACTACAACAGGCACCACGTCTGTAGAAACTACTGCCATGTACACCTCTTCAGTAGAAACTACTACAGTTGGCAGCACTTTAGCAGAGTCGACTTCATCAGGCACTATTTCTGCCAAAACTACGTTTGGAGCAACTTCTGCAGAATCTAGTATGTCAGACACTACCTCTGCTGGAACAACTGCCCCATACACCACTTCAGTAGAAACTACTACTCCAGTCACCACTTCTGTACCATCTACTATCCAAGGCACCACCCTTGCTGAAATGACCGCTTCCCTAAGCACCACTTCTGTTGAAACATCTGCCGTGTACTCTACTTCAGTAGAAACTACTACAGTTGACAGCACTTTAGCAGATGCGACTTCATCAGTCACTATATCTGCCAAAACTATCTTTGGAACCACTTCTGCTGAATTTAGTACGTCAGGCAGTTTCTCTGCTGGAACAACTCCCCTATACACCACTTCAGTAGAAACTACTTTTCCAGTCACCACTTCTGTACAGTCTACCACTGATGGCACCACCCGTGCTGAAACGACTGCTTTTCTAGGGACCAGTTCTATAGATGCTACTAGAACAGGCACCACGTCTGTAGAAACTACTGGCATGTACACCTCTTCAGTAGAAACTACTACAGTTGGCAGGACTTCAGCAGAATTAACTTCATCAGGCACTATTTCTGCCAAAACTACCTTTGGAGCAACTTCTGCAGAATCTAGTACATCAGGCACTACCTTTGCTGCAAGAACTGCCCCGTACACCACTTCAGTAGAAACTACTTTTCCAGTCACCACTTCTGTACAGTTTACCACCGATGGCACCACCCGTGCTGAAACGACAGCTTCCCTAGGGACCAGTTCTATAGCCGAAACGACTGCTGAAACGACTGCTTCCATAGGGACCAGTTCTTTAGATGCTTCTAGAACAGGCACCACGTCTGTGGAAACTACTGCCATGTACACCTCTTCAGTAGAAACTACTACAGATGGCAGCACTTTAGCAGAATCGACTTCATCAGGCACTATTTCTCCCAAAACAACAATTGGAGCAACTTCTGCAGAATCTAGTACATCAGGCACTACCTTTGCTCCAAGAACTGCCCCGTACACCACTTCAGTAGAAACTACTTTTCCAGTCACCACTTCTGTACAGTCTACCACCGATGGCACCACCCGTGCTGAAACGACTGCTTTTCTAGGGACCAGTTCTATAGATGCTACTAGAACAGGCACCACGTCTGTAGAAACTACTGGCATGTACACCTCTTCAGTAGAAACTACTACAGTTGGCAGCACTTCAGCAGAATCAACTTCATCAGGCACTATTTTTGCCAAAACTCCCTTTGGAACCACTTCTGCTGAATTTAGTACGTCAGGCACTACCTCTGCCTCAACAACCGCCCAGTACACCACTTCAGTAGAAACTACTACAGTTGACAGCACTTTAGCAGATGCGACTTCATCAGGCACTTTTTCTGCCAAAACTACCTTTGGAACCACTTCTGCTGAATTTAGTACGTCAGGCACTACCTTTGCTGCAAGAACTGCCCCGTACACCACTTCAGTAGAAACTACTTTTCCAGTCACCACTTCTGTACAGTCTACCACCGATGGCACCACCCGTGCTGAAACGACAGCTTCCCTAGGGACCAGTTCTATAGCCGAAACGACTGCAGAAAGGACTGCTTCCATAGGGACCAGTTCTTTAGATGCTACTAGAACAGGCACCACGTCTGTGGAAACTACTGCCATGTACACCTCTTCAGTAGAAACTACTACAGATGGCAGCACTTTAGCAGAATCGACTTCATCAGGCACTATTTCTCCCAAAACAACAATTGGAGCAACTTCTGCAGAATCTAGTACATCAGGCACTACCTTTGCTCCAAGAACTGCCCCGTACACCACTTCAGTAGAAACTACTTTTCCAGTCACCACTTCTGTACAGTCTACCACCGATGGCACCACCCGTGCTGAAACGACTGCTTTCCTAGGGACCAGTTCTATAGATGCTACTAGAACAGGCACCACGTCTGTAGAAACTACTGGCATGTACACCTCTTCAGTAGAAACTACTACAGTTGGCAGCACTTCAGCAGAATCAACTTCATCAGGCACTATTTCTGCCAAAACTACCTTTGGAGCAACTTCTGCAGAATCTAGTACATCAGGCACTACCTTTGCTGCAAGAACTGCCCCGTACACCACTTCAGTAGAAACTACTTTTCCAGTCACCACTTCTGTACAGTCTACCACCGATGGCACCACCCGTGCTGAAACGACAGCTTCCCTAGGGACCAGTTCTATAGCCGAAACGACTGCTTCCATAGGGACCAGTTCTTTAGATGCTACTAGAACAGGCACCACGTCTGTGGAAACTACTGCCATGTACACCTCTTCAGTAGAAACTACTACAGATGGCAGCACTTTAGCAGAATCGACTTCATCAGGCACTATTTCTCCCATAACAACCTTTGCAGCAGTTTATGCAGAATCTAGTACATCAGGCACTACCTCTGCTGCAACAACTGCCCCATACACCACTTCAGTAGAAACGACATCTTCAGTTACCTCTTCTGTACAATCTACTATCCATGGCACAACCCTTTCTGAAACAACTGCTTTTCCAGCCACCACCTCTGTAGAAACTTCTGCCATTTACTCTACTTCAGTAGAAACTACTACAGCGGGCACCACTTATGCAGAATCTTCATCAGGCACCATTACTTCTAAAACTACCATGGGAACCACTTCTGCTGAATCTAGTACACTAGAAACCACCTCTGCTGCAACAAAGACCTTGGTGAGTAGTACCTCAACGTCTACTTTTATCAAAACAATTACTTTACCAGGCACCACTTCTGTAGAGACTACTGCCTTGAATACTACTTCAGTAGAAACTACTTTCCCATTCACCACTTTTGTGGAATCTACTACTCGTGGCACCACCTCTGTGATAACAACCGATTCCCTAGGCACCAGTTTTGTAGAAACTACTAAAATAGGCAACATTTCTGCTGAAACCTCTTCCCCTCTCTCCTACTCTGTAGACTCTACTACCCCAGGTACCACCTTGGATGGAACAATTACTTCATTAAGCATCACTGCTTTACAAACTCCTACCACAGACACCACTACTGTAAAAACTACTGCAATAGAAACATTTTTTGCAGACTTTTTGCCTGGCAGTGGTTTAGTTGAAACAACTACTCCAGCCACCACCTCTGAAGAAATGTCTACCTTGAAATCCTCATTGACCGAAGCTACTGTGTTCGGCAGCACTTTGCTAGAGAAATCTACTATGCAGACCAAGTCTGTAGAAATTGTTTACCCAGTCACCATTTCTGTAGAATATACTACCCATGGCACCACGCCTGCAGAAACGACTGCTTTCCCAGGGTCCACTTCTTTAGAAACTACTGCCATGTACACCACTTCTGTAGAAACTACTGCAGCTGACACAACTTTAGCAGAACCGACTTCATCAGGCACTATTTCTCCCAAAACAACATTTGGAGCAACTTTTGCAGAATCTAGTACATCAGGCACTACCTTTGCTGCAACAACTGCCCCGTACACCACTTCAGTAGAAACTACTTTTTCAGTCACCACTTCTGTACAATCTTCCACCGATGGCACCACCCCTGCTGAAACAATTGCCTCCCTAGGGACCAGTTCTATAGACACTACTGGAACAGGCACCATTTCTGTCGAAAGTACTGCTATGTACACCTCATCAGTAGAAACTAAAACAGATGACAGCACTTTAGCTGAATCGACTTCATCAGGCACTATTTCTGCCAGAACTACCTTTGGAACCACTTCTGCAGAAACTAGTATGTCAGGCACTACCTCCACTGGAACAACTGCTCCATACATCACTTCAGTAGAAACTACTACTCCAGTAACCACTTCTGTACAATCTACTAACCATGGCATTACCCCTGCAGAAACGACTGCTTCCCTAAGCACCACTTCTGTTGAAACATCTGCCACTTTAGTAGAAATTACTACAGTGGGCACCACTTCTGCAGAATCTTGTACGTCAGGCACTACCTCTTCCTCAACAACCGCCCAGTACACCACTTCAGTAGAAACTACTACAGTTGGCAGCACTTTAGCAGATGCGACTTCATCAGGCACTATTTCTGCCAAAACTACCTTTGGAACCACTTCTGCTGAATCTAGTACGCCAGGCATTTTCTCTGCAGCAACAACTGTCCTGTACACCACTTCAGTAGAAACTACTTTTCCAGTCACCACTTCTGTACAGTCTACCACCAATGGCACCACCCGTGCTGAAACGACTACTTCCCTAGGGACCACTTCGATAGATACTACTACAACAGGCACCACGTCTGTAGAAACTACTTCCATGTACACCACTTCTGTAGAAACTACTACCGTTGGCAGCACTTTAGCAGAATTGACTTCATCAGGCCCTATTTCTCCCACAACCTTAGGAGCAACTTCTGCAGAATCAGGTATTTCAGGGACTACCTCTGCTGGAACAACTGCCCCGTTCGCCACTTCAGTAGAAATTACTACTCCAGTAACCACTTCTGTACAATCTACTATCTATGGCACCACTTCTGTTGAATTTAGTACGTCAGGCAGTTTCTCTGCTGGAACAACTCCCCTATACACCACTTCAGTAGAAACTACTTTTCCAGTCACCACTTCTGTACAGTCTACCACCAATGGCACCATCCGTGCTGAAACGACTACTTCCCTAGGGAGCACTTCGATAGATACTACTACAACAGGCACCACGTTTGTAGAAACTACTGCCATGTACACCTCTTCAGTAGAAACTACTACAGTTGGCAGCACTTTAGCAGAATCGACTTCATCAGGCACTATTTCTGCCAAAACTACGTTTGGAGCAACTTCTGCAGAATCTAGTACGTTAGACACTACCTCTGCTGGAACAACTGCCCCATACACCACTTCAGTAGAAACTACTACTCCAGTCACCACTTCTGTACCATCTACTATCCAAGGCACCACCCTTGCTGAAATGACCGCTTCCCTAAGCACCACTTCTGTTGAAACATCTGCCGTGTACTCTACTTCAGTAGAAACTACTACAGTTGACAGCACTTTAGCAGATGCGACTTCATTAGTCACTATATCTGCCAAAACTATCTTTGGAACCACTTCTGCTGAATTTAGTACGTCAGGCAGTTTCTCTGCTGGAACAACTCCACTATACACCACTTCAGTAGAAACTACTTTTCCAGTCACCACTTCTGTACAGTCTACCACCGATGGCACCACCCGTGCTGAAACGACTGCTTTCCTAGGGACCAGTTCTATAGATGCTACTAGAACAGGCACCACGTCTGTAGAAACTACTGGCATGTACACCTCTTCAGTAGAAACTACTACAGTTGGCAGCACTTCAGCAGAATCAACTTCATCAGGCACTATTTCTGCCAAAACTACCTTTGGAGCAACTTCTGCAGAATCTAGTACATCAGGCACTACCTTTGCTGCAAGAACTGCCCCATACACCACTTCAGTAGAAACTACTTTTCCAGTCACCACTTCTGTACAGTCTACCACCGATGGCACCACCCGTGCTGAAACGACAGCTTCCCTAGGGACCAGTTCTATAGCCGAAACGACTGCTGAAACGACAGCTTCCCTAGGGACCAGTTCTATAGCCGAAACGACTGCTGAAACTACTGCTTCCATAGGGACCAGTTCTTTAGATGCTACTAGAACAGGCACAACGTCTGTGGAAACTACTGCCATGTACACCTCTTCAGTAGAAACTACTACAGATGGCAGCACTTTAGCAGAATCGACTTCATCAGGCACTATTTCTCCCAAAACAACAATTGGAGCAACTTCTGCAGAATCTAGTACATCAGGCACTACCTTTGCTCCAAGAACTGCCCCGTACACCACTTCAGTAGAAACTACTTTTCCAGTCACCACTTCTGTACAGTCTATCACTGATGGCACCACCCGTGCTGAAACGACTGCTTTCCTAGGGACCAGTTCTATAGATGCTACTAGAACAGGCACCACGTCTGTAGAAACTACTGGCATGTACACCTCTTCAGTAGAAAGTACTACAGTTGGCAGCACTTCAGCAGAATCAACTTCATCAGGCACTATTTCTGCCAAAACTACCTTTGGAGCAACTTCTGCAGAATCTAGTACATCAGGCACTACCTTTGCTGCAAGAACTGCCCCGTACACCACTTCAGTAGAAACTACTTTTCCAGTCACCACTTCTGTACAGTCTACCACCGATGGCACCACCCGTGCTGAAACGACAGCTTCCCTAGGGACCAGTTCTATAGCCGAAACGACTGCTGAAACGACTGCTTCCATAGGGACCAGTTCTTTAGATGCTACTAGAACTGGCACCACATCTGTGGAAACTACTGCCATGTACACCTCTTCAGTAGAAACTACTACAGATGGCAGCACTTTAGCAGAATCGACTTCATCAGGCACTATTTCTCCCAAAACAACATTTGGAGCAACTTCTGCAGAATCTAGTACATCAGGCACTACCTTTGCTCCAAGAACTGCCCCGTACACCACTTCAGTAGAAACTACTTTTCCAGTCACCACTTCTGTACAGTCTACCACCGATGGCACCACCCGTGCTGAAACGACTGCTTTTCTAGGGACCAGTTCTATAGATGCTACTAGAACAGGCACCACGTCTGTAGAAACTACTGGCATGTACACCTCTTCAGTAGAAACAACTACAGTTGGCAGCACTTCAGCAGAATCAACTTCATCAGGCACTATTTCTGCCAAAACTACCTTTGGAACCACTTCTGCTGAATTTAGTACGTCAGGCACTACCTCTTCCTCAACAACCGCCCAGTACACCTCTTCAGTAGAAACTACTACAGTTGGCAGCACTTCAGCAGAATCAACTTTATCAGGCACTATTTCTGCCAAAACTCCCTTTGGAACCACTTCTGCTGAATTTAGTACGTCAGGCACTACCTCTGCCTCAACAACCGCCCAGTACACCACTTCAGTAGAAACTACTACAGTTGACAGCACTTTAGCAGATGCGACTTCATCAGGCATTTTTTCTGCCAAAACTACCTTTGGAACCACTTCTGCTGAATTTAGTACGTCAGGCACTACCTTTGCTGCAAGAACTGCCCCGTACACCACTTCAGTAGAAACTACTTTTCCAGTCACCACTTCTGTACAGTCTACCACCGATGGCACCACCCGTGCTGAAACGACAGCTTCCCTAGGGACCAGTTCTATAGCCGAAACGACTGCAGAAACGACTGCTTCCATAGGGACCAGTTCTTTAGATGCTACTAGAACAGGCACCACGTCTGTGGAAACTACTGCCATGTACACCTCTTCAGTAGAAACTACTACAGATGGGAGCACTTTAGCAGAATCGACTTCATCAGGCACTATTTCTCCCAAAACAACAATTGGAGCAACTTCTGCAGAATCTAGTACATCAGGCACTACCTTTGCTCCAAGAACTGCCCTGTACACCACTTCAGTAGAAACTACTTTTCCAGTCACCACTTCTGTACAGTCTACCACCGATGGCACCACCCGTGCTGAAACGACAGCTTCCCTAGGGACCAGTTCTATAGCCAAAACGACTGCTGAAACTACTGCTTCCATAGGGACCAGTTCTTTAGATGCTACTAGAACAGGCACCACGTCTGTGGAAACTACTGCCATGTACACCTCTTCAGTAGAATTTACTACAGATGGCAGCACTTTAGCAGAATCGACTTCATCAGGCACTATTTCTCCCAAAACAACATTTGGAGCAACTTCTGCAGAATCTAGTACATCAGGCACTACCTTTGCTCCAAGAACTGCCCCGTACACCACTTCAGTAGAAACTACTTTTCCAGTCACCACTTCTGTACAGTCTACCACCGATGGCACCACCCGTGCTGAAACGACTGCTTTCCTAGGGACCAGTTCTATAGATGCTACTAGAACAGGCACCACGTCTGTAGAAACTACTGGCATGTACACCTCTTCAGTAGAAACTACTACAGTTGGCAGCACTTCAGCAGAATCAACTTCATCAGGCACTATTTCTGCCAAAACTCCCTTTGGAACCACTTCTGCTGAATTTAGTACGTCAGGCAGTTTCTCTGCTAGAACAACTCCCCTATACACCACTTCAGTAGAAACTACTTTTCCAGTCACCACTTTTGTACAGTCTACCACCGATGGCACCACCCGTGCTGAAACGACTACTTCCCTAGGGACCACTTCGATAGATACTACTACAACAGGCACCACGTCTGTAGAAACTACTGCCATGTACACCTCTTCAGTAGAAACTGCTACAGTTGGCAGCACTTTAGCAGAATCGACTACATCAGGCACTATTTCTGCCAAAACTACCTTTGGAGCAACTTCTGCAGAATCTAGTAGGCACTCAGGCACTACCTCTGCTGGAACAACTGCCCCATACACCACTTCAGTAGAAACTACTACTCCAGTCACCACTTCTGTACCATCTACTATCCAAGGCACCACCCTTGCTGAAACGACAGCTTCCCTAAGCACCACTTCTGTTGAAACATCTGCCGTGTACTCTACTTCAGTAGAAACTACTACAGCAGGCACTACTTCGTTAGAATCTAGTATATCAGGCACTACCTCTGCTGCAACAACTGCCCTCTACACCACTTCTGTAGACACTACTACCATTGACAGCACTTTAGCAGAATTGACTTCATCAGGCCCTATTTCTCCCACAACGTTTGGAGCAACTTCTGCAGAATCAGGTATTTCAAGGACTACCTCTGCTGGAACTACTGCCCCGTACACCACGTCAGTAGAAACTACTACTCCAGTCACCACTTCTGTACAGTCTACCACCGATGGCACCACCCCTGCTGACACGACTGCTTTCCTAAGGACCAGATCTAAAGATACTACTAGAACAGGCACCACTTCTGTAGAAACTACTGCAGCCGACACGACTTTAGCAGAATCGACTTCATCAAGCACTGTTTCTCCCATAACATCTTTTGGAGCAACTTCTGCAGAGTCTGGTACATCAGGCACTGCAGTAGAAACTTTTTTTGCAGACTCTGTTATGCTTGGCAGTGGTTTGGTTGAAACAACTACTCCAGCCACCACTTCTGAAGAAATGTCTACCTTGAAATCCTCATTGACCGAAGCTACTGTACTCAGCAGCACTTTGGTAGAGAAATCTACTATGCAGACCAAGTCTGTAGAAATTGTTTCTCAAGTCACCATTTCTGAAGCATATACTACCCATGGCACCACCCGTGCAGAAACGACTGCTTCCCTTGGGACCAGTTCTATAGCCGAAACAACTGCTGAAACGACTGCTTCCCTAGGGACCAGTTCTATAGCCGAAACGACTGCTGAAACGACTGCTTCCCTAGGGACCAGTTCTATAGATGCTACTAGAACAGGCACCACGTCTGTGGAAACTACTGCCATGTACACCTCTTCAGTAGAAACTACTACAGATGGCAGCACTTTAGCAGAATCGACTTCATCAGGCACTATTTCTCCAAAAACAACATTTGGAGCAACTTCTGCAAAATCTAGTACATCAGGCACTACCTTTGCTGCAAGAACTGCCCCGTACACCACTTCAGTAGAAACTACTACAGTTGACAGCACTTTAGCAGATGCGACTTCATCAGGCAGTTTTTCTGCCAAAACTACCTTTGGAACCACTTCTGCTGAATTTAGTACGTCAGGCAGTTTCTCTGCTAGAACAACTCCCCTATACACTACTTCAGTAGAAACTACTTTTCCAGTCACCACTTCTATACAGTCTACCACCGATGGCACCACCCGTGCTGAAACGACTACTTCCCTAGGGACCACTTCGATAGATACTACTACAACAGGCACGACGTCTGTAGAAACTACTGTCATGTACACCTCTTCAGTAGAAACTACTACAGTTGGCAGCACTTTAGCAGAATCGACTTCATCAGGCACTATTTCTGCCAAAACTACCTTTAGAGCAACTTCTGCAGAATCTAGTACATCAGGCACTACATTTGCTGCAAGAACTGCCCCGCACACCACTTCAGTAGAAACTACTTTTCCAGTCACCACTTCTGTAAAGTCTACCACCGATGGCACCACCCGTGCTGAAACGATTGCTTTCCTAGGGACCAGTTCTATAGCCAAAACGACTGCTTCCCTGGGGACCAGTTCTATAGATGCTACTACTAGAACAGGCACCACGTCTGTGGAAACTACTGCCATGTACACCTCTTCAGTAGAAACTACTACAGTTGGCAGCACTTCAGCAGAATCAACTTCATCAGGCACTATTTCTGCCAAAACTACCTTTAGAGCAACTTCTGCAGAATCTAGTTCATCAGGCACTACCTTTGCTGCAAGAACTGCCCCGTACACCACTTCAGTAGAAACTACTTTTCCAGTCACCACTTCTGTACAGTCTACCACCGATGGCACCACCCGTGCTGAAACGACTACTTCCCTAGGGACCACTTCGATAGATACTACTACAACAGGCACCACGTCTGTAGAAACTACTGCCATGTACACCTCTTCAGTAGAAACTACTACAGTTGGCAGCACTTTAGCAGAATCGACTTCATCAGCCACTATTTCTGCCAAAACTACGTTTGGAGCAACTTCTGCAGAATCTAGTACGTCAGGCACTACCTCTGCTGGAACAACTGCCCCATACACCACTTCAGTAGAAACTACTACTCCAGTCACCACTTCTGTACCATCTACTATCCAAGGCACCACCCTTGCTGAAATGACCGCTTCCCTAAGCACCACTTCTGTTGAAACATCTGCCGTGTACTCTACTTCAGTAGAAACGACTACAGCAGGCACTACTTCTGTAGAATCTAGTATATCAGGCACTACCTCTGCTGCAACAACCGCCCTCTACACCACTTCTGAAGACACTACTACCATTGGCAGCACTTTAGCAGAATTTACTTCATCAGGCCCTATTTCTCCCACAACCTTTGGAGCAACTTCTGCAGAATCAGGTATTTCAGGCACTACCTCGGCCTCAACAACTGCCCAGTACACCACTTCAGTAGAAACTACTACAGTTGACAGCACTTTAGCAGATGCGACTTCATCAGGCACTATTTCTGCCAAAACTATCTTTGGAACCACTTCTGCTGAATTTAGTACGTCAGGCAGTTTCTCTGCTGGAACAACTCCCCTATACACCACTTCAGTAGAAACTACTTTTCCAGTCACCACTTCTGTACAGTCTACCACCGATGGCACCACCCGTGCTGAAACGACTGCTTTCCTAGGGACCAGTTCTATAGATGCTACTAGAACAGGCACCATGTCTGTAGAAACTACTGGCATGTACACCTCTTCAGTAGAAACTACTACAGTTGGCAGCACTTCAGCAGAATCAACTTCATCAGGCACTATTTTTGCCAAAACTACCTTTGGAGCAACTTCTGCAGAATCTAGTACATCAGGCACTACCTTTGCTGCAAGAACTGCCCCGTACACTACTTCAGTAGAAACTACTTTTCCAGTCACCACTTTTGTACAGACTACCACCGATAGCACCACCCGTGCTGAAACGACTGCTTCCCTAGGGACCAGTTCTATAGCCGAAACGACTGCTGAAACGACTGCTTCCATAGGGACCAGTTCTATAGATGCTACTAGAACAGGCACCACATCTGTGGAAACTACTGCCATGTACACCTCTTCAGTAGAAACTACTACAGATGGCAGCACTTTAGCAGAATCGACTTCATCAGGCACTTTTTCTCCCAAAGCAACATTTGGAGCAACTTCTGCAGAATCTAGTACATCAGGCACTACCTTTGCTGCAAGAACTGCCCCGTACACCACTTCAGTAGAAACTACTTTTCCAGTCACCACTTTTGTACAGTCTACCACCGATGGCACCACCCGTGCTGAAACGACTGCTTCCCTAGGGACCAGTTCTATAGCCAAAACGACTGCTGAAACGACTGCTTCCATAGGGACCAGTTCTATAGATGCCACTAGAACAGGCACCACGTCTGTAGAAACTACTGCCATGTACACCTCTTCAGTAGAAACTGCTACAGTTGGCAGCACTTTAGCAGAATCGACTACATCAGGCACTATTTCTGCCAAAACTACCTTTGGAGCAACTTCTGCAGAATCTAGTAGGCACTCAGGCACTACCTCTGCTGGAACAACTGCCCCATACACCACTTCAGTAGAAACTACTACTCCAGTCACCACTTCTGTACCATCTACTATCCAAGGCACCACCCTTGCTGAAACGACAGCTTCCCTAAGCACCACTTCTGTTGAAACATCTGCCGTGTACTCTACTTCAGTAGAAACAACTACAGCAGGCACTACTTCTGTAGAATCTTGTATCACAGGCACTACCTCTGCTGCAACAACTGCCCTCTACACCACTTCTGTAGACACTACTACCATTGGCAGCACTTTAGCAGAATTGACTTCATCAGGCCCTATTTCTCCCACAACGTTTGGAGCAACTTCTGCAGAATCAGGTATTTCAAGGACTACCTCTGCTGGAACTACTGCCCCGTACACCACTTCAGTAGAAACTACTACTCCAGTCACCACTTCTGTACAGTCTACCACCGATGGCACCACCCGTGCTGAAACCACTGCTTCCCTTGGGACCAGTTCTATAGCCGAAACGACTGCTTCCCTGGGGACCAGTTCTATAGATGCTACTAGAACAGGCACCACGTCTGTGGAAACTACTGGCATGTACACCACTTCAGTAGAAACTACTTTTCCAGTCACCACTTCTGTACAGTCTACCACCGATGGCACCACCCGTGCTGAAACGACTGCTTTCCTAGGGGCCAGTTCTATAGATGCTACTAGAACAGGCACCACGTCTGTAGAAACTACTGGCATGTACACCTCTTCAGTAGAAACTACTACAGTTGGCAGCACTTCAGCAGAATCAACTTCATCAGGCACTATTTCTGCCAAAACTCCCTTTGGAACCACTTCTGCTGAATTTAGTAAGTCAGGCATTACCTCTGCCTCAACAACCGCCCAGAACACCACTTCAGTAGAAACTACTACAGTTGACAGCACTTTAGCAGATGCGACTTCATCAGGCACTTTTTCTGCCAAAACTATCTTTGGAACCACTTCTGCTGAATTTAGTACGTCAGGCAGTTTCTCTGCTGGAACAACTCCCCTGTACACCACTTCAGTAGAAACTTCTACAGGTGACAGCACTTTAGCAGAATCGACTTCATCAGGCACTATTTCTGCCAAAACTACCTTTGGAGCAACTTCTGCAGAATCTAGTACGTCAGGCACTACCTCTGCTGGAACAACTGCCCCATACACCACTTCAGTAGAAACTACTACTCCAGTCACCACTTCTGTACCATCTACTATCCAAGGCACCACCCTTGCTGAAATGACCGCTTCCCTAAGCACCACTTCTGTTGAAACATCTGCCGTGTACTCTACTTCAGTAGAAACTACTACAGCAGGCACTACTTCTGTAGAATCTAGTATATCAGGCACTACCTCTGCTGCAACAACTGCCCTCTACACCACTTCTGTAGACACTACTACCATTGGCAGCACTTTAGCAGAATTGACTTTATCAGGCCCTATTTCTCCCACAACCTTTGGAGCAACTTCTGCAGAATCAGGTATTTCAGGGACTACCTCTGCTGGAACTACTGCCCCGTACACCACTTCAGTAGAAACTACTACTCCAGTCACCACTTCTGTACAGTCTACCACCGATGGCACCACCCCTGCTGACACGACTCCTTTCCTAAGGACCAGATCTAAAGATACTACTAGAACAGGCACCACTTCTGTAGAAACTACTGCAGCCGACACGACTTTAGCAGAATCGACTTCATCAAGCACTGTTTCTCCCATAACATCTTTTGGAGCAACTTCTGCAGAGTCTGGTACATCAGGCACTGCAGTAGAAACTTTTTTTGCAGACTCTGTTGTGCTTGGCAGTGGTTTGGTTGAAACAACTACTCCAGCCACCACTTCTGAAGAAATGTCTACCTTGAAATCCTCATTGACCGAAGCTACTGTACTCAGCAGCACTTTGGTAGAGAAATCTACTATGCAGACCAAGTCTGTCGAAATTGTTTCTCCAGTCACCATTTCTGAAGCATATACTACCCATGGCACCACCCGTGCAGAAACGACTGCTTTCCCAGGGTCCACTGTTTTAGAAACTACAGCCATGTACACCACTTCTGTGGAAACTACTACAACTGACACAACTTTAGCAGAATCGACTTCACCAGGCACTATTTCTCCCAAAACAACACATGGAGCAACTACTGCAGAATCTAGTACATCAGGCACTACCTTTGCTGCAAGAACTGCCAAAACTACCTTTGGAACCACTTCTGCTGAATTTAGTACATCAGGCAGTTTCTCTGCTGAAACAACTGCCCTGTACACCACTTCATTGGAAACTACTACAGATGGCAGCACTTTTGCAGAATCTACTTCATCAGCCTCCATTTCTCCCATAACAACCTTTGGAGCGACTTCTGCAGAATCTAGTACGTCAGGCACTACCTCTGCCTCAACACTCACCCAGTACACCACTTCAATAGAAACTACTTTTCCAGTCACCACTTCTGTAGACACTACTACCATTGGCAGCACTTCAGCAGAATTGACTTCATCAGGCCCTATTTCTCCCACAACCTTTGGAGCAACTTCTGCAGAATCAGGTATTTCAGGGACTACCTCTGCTGGAACTACTGCCCCGTACACCACTTCAGTAGAAACTACTACTCCAGTCACCACTTCTGTACAGTCTACCACCGATGGCACCACCCGTGCTGAAACGACTGCTTCCCTTGGGACCAGTTCTATAGCCGAAACGACTGCTTCCCTGGGGACCAGTTCTATAGATGCTACTAGAACAGGCACCACGTCTGTGGAAACTACTGGCATGTACACCACTTCAGTAGAAACTACTTTTCCAGTCACCACTTCTGTACAGTCTACCACCGATGGCACCACCCGTGCTGAAACGACTGCTTTCCTAGGGGCCAGTTCTATAGATGCTACTAGAACAGGCACCACGTCTGTAGAAACTACTGGCATGTACACCTCTTCAGTAGAAACTACTACAGTTGGCAGCACTTCAGCAGAATCAACTTCATCAGGCACTATTTCTGCCAAAACTCCCTTTGGAACCACTTCTGCTGAATTTAGTACGTCAGGCATTACCTCTGCCTCAACAACCGCCCAGAACACCACTTCAGTAGAAACTACTACAGTTGACAGCACTTTAGCAGATGCGACTTCATCAGGCACTTTTTCTGCCAAAACTATCTTTGGAACCACTTCTGCTGAATTTAGTACGTCAGGCAGTTTCTCTGCTGGAACAACTCCCCTATACACCACTTCAGTAGAAACTACTACAGTTGACAGCACTTTAGCAGAATCGACTTCATCAGGCACTATTTCTGCCAAAACTACCTTTGGAGCAACTTCTGCAGAATCTAGTACGTCAGGCACTACCTCTGCTGGAACAACTGCCCCATACACCACTTCAGTAGAAACTACTACTCCAGTCACCACTTCTGTACCATCTACTATCCAAGGCACCACCCTTGCTGAAATGACCGCTTCCCTAAGCACCACTTCTGTTGAAACATCTGCCGTGTACTCTACTTCAGTAGAAACTACTACAGCAGGCACTACTTCTGTAGAATCTAGTATATCAGGCACTACCTCTGCTGCAACAACTGCCCTCTACACCACTTCTGTAGACACTACTACCATTGGCAGCACTTTAGCAGAATTGACTTCATCAGGCTCTATTTCTCCCACAACCTTTGGAGCAACTTCTGCAGAATCAGGTATTTTAGGGACTACTTCTGCTGGAACTACTGCCCCGTACACCACTTCAGTAGAAACTACTACTCCAGTCACCACTTCTGTACAGTCTACCACCGATGGCACCACCCCTGCTGACACGACTCCTTTCCTAAGGACCAGATCTAAAGATACTACTAGAACAGGCACCACTTCTGTAGAAACTACTGCAGCCGACACGACTTTAGCAGAATCGACTTCATCAAGCACCGTTTCTCCCATAACATCTTTTGGAGCAACTTCTGCAGAGTCTGGTACATCAGGCACTGCAGTAGAAACTTTTTTTGCAGACTCTGTTGTGCTTGGCAGTGGTTTGGTTGAAACAACTACTCCAGCCACCACTTCTGAAGAAATGTCTACCTTGAAATCCTCATTGACCGAAGCTACTGTACTCAGCAGCACTTTGGTAGAGAAATCTACTATGCAGACCAAGTCTGTAGAAATTGTTTCTACAGTCACCATTTCTGAAGCATATACTACCCATGGCACCACCCGTGCAGAAACGACTGCTTTCCCAGGGTCCACTGTTTTAGAAACTACAGCCATGTACACCTCTTCAGTAGAAACTACTACAGCCGACACAACTTTAACAGAATCGACTTCATCAGGCATGATTTCTTCCAAAACAACATTTGGAGCAACTTCTGCAGAATCTAGTACATCAGGCACTACCCCTGCTGCAAGAACTGCCCCGTACACCACTTCAGTAGAAACTACAAAAGTTGGCAGCACTTTAGCAGATGTAACTTCATCAGGCACAAATTTTGCCAAAACTACCTTTGGAACCACTTCTGCAGAATCTAGTACGTCAGGGACTACCTCTGCTGCAACAACTGCCCCATACGCCACTTCTGTAGAAACTACTTCTCCAGTCGACACTTCTGTACAATCTACTATCCATGGCACCACCCTTGCTGAAACGACTGCTTCCCTAAGCACCACTTCTGTTGAAACATCTGCCATGTACTCTACTTCAGTAGAAACTGCTACAGCAGGCACCACTTCTGCAGAATCTAGTACGTCAGGGACTACCTCTGCTGCAACAACTGCCCCATACGCCACTTCTGTAGAAACTGCTACTCCAGTCACCACTTCTGTACAATCTACTATCCATGGCACCACCCTTGCTGAAACGACTGCTTCCCTAAGGACCACTTCTGTTGAAACATCTGCCATGTACTCTACTTCAGTAGAAACTGCTACAGCGGGCACCACTTCTGCAGAATCTAGTATGTCAGGGACTACCTCTGCTGCAACAACTGCCCCATACGCCACTTCTGTAGAAACTACTACTCCAGTCGACACTTCTGTACAATCTACTATCCATGGCACCACCCTTGCTGAAACGACTGCTTCCCTAAGCACCACTTCTGTTGAAACATCTGCCATGTACTCTACTTCAGTAGAAACTGCTACAGCAGGCACCACTTCTGCAGAATCTAGTACGTCAGGGACTACCTCTGCTGCAACAACTGCCCCATACGCCACTTCTGTAGAAACTGCTACTCCAGTCACCACTTCTGTACAATCTACTATCCATGGCACCACCCTTGCTGAAACGACTGCTTCCCTAAGGACCACTTCTGTTGAAACATCTGCCATGTACTCTACTTCAGTAGAAACTGCTACAGCGGGCACCACTTCTGCAGAATCTAGTATGTCAGGGACTACCTCTGCTGCAACAACTGCCCCATACGCCACTTCTGTAGAAACTACTACTCCAGTCGACACTTCTGTACAATCTACTATCCATGGCACCACCCTTGCTGAAACGACTGCTTCCCCAAGCACCACTTCTGTTGAAACATCTGCCATGTTCTCTACTTCAGTAGAAACTACTACAGCGGGCACCACTTCTGCAGAATCTAGTACGTCAGGGACTACCTCTGCTGCAACAACTGCCCCATACACCACTTCTGTAGAAACTACTACCGTTGGCAGCACTTTAGCAGAATTGACTTCATCAGGCCCTATTTCTCCCACAACCTTTGGAGCAACTTCTGCAGAATCTGGTATTTCAGGGACTACCTCTGCTGGAACAACTGCCCCGTTCGCCACTTCAGTAGAAATTACTACTCCAGTAACCACTTCTGTACAATCTACTATCCATGGCTCCACCTCTGCTGAAACGACTGCTTCCCCAAGCACCACTTCTGTTGAAACATCTGACATGTTCTCTACTTTAGTAGAAACTACTACAGCGGACACCACTTATGCAGAATCTTCATCGGGCCCCATTTCTGCCAAAACTACCTTTGAAACCACTTCTGTACAGTCTACCACCGATGGCACCACCTCTACTGAAACGACTTCTTCCCTAAGCACCACTTCTGTAGAAACTACTGCCATGTACACCACTTCGGTAGAAACTACTACAGCTGACACCACTTTAGCGGAATCAACTTCATCAGGCCCTATTTCTCACATAACCTTTGGACCAACTTCTGCAGAATCTAGTACATCAGGTACTACCTCTGCTGCAACAACTGCCCCATACGCCACTTCTGTAGAAACTACTACCGTTGGCAGCACTTTAGCAGAATCGACTTCATCAGGCCCTATTTCTCCCATAACAGCCTTTGGAGCAACTTCTGCAAAATCTAGTACATCAGGCACTACCTCTGCTGCAACAACTGCCCCATACACCACTTCAGTAGAAACAACATCTTCAGTCACCACTTCTGTACAATCTACTATCCATGGCACCACCCTTTCTGAAACTACTGCTTTGCTTGGGACTAGTTCTATAGATACTACTAGAACAGGCACCACATCTGTAGAAAGTACTGCCATGTACACCGCGTCAGTGGAAACTACTGCAGCTGACACGACTTTAGCAGAATCAACTTCATCAGGCACTATTTCTCCCAAAACAACCTTTGCAGCAGTTTATGCAGAATCTAGTACATCAGGCACTACCTCTGCTGCAACAACTGCCCCATACACCACTTCAGTAGAAACGACATCTTCAGTCACCTTTTCTGTACAATCTACTATCCATGGCACAACCCTTTCTGAAACAGCTGCTTCTCCAGCCAGCACCTCTGTAGAAACTTCTGCCATTTACTCTACTTCAGTAGAAACTACTACAGCGGGCACCACTTATGCAGAATCTTCATCAGGCACCATTACTTCTAAAACTACCATGGGAACCACTTCTGCTGAATCTAGTGCACTAGAAACCACCTCTGCTGCAACAAAGACCTTGGTGAGTAGTACCTCAACGTCTACTTTTATCAAAACAGTTACTTTACCAGGCACCACTTCTGTAGAGACTACTGCCTTGAATACTACTTCAGTAGAAACTACTTCCCCATTCACCACTTTTGTGGAATCTACTACTCGTGGCACCACCTCTGTGATAACAACCAATTCCCTAGGCACCAGTTTTGTAGAAACTACTAAAATAGGCAACATTTCTGCTGAAACTTCTTCCCCTCTCTCCTACTCTGTAGACTCTACTACCCCAGGTACTTCCTTGGATGGAACAATTACTTCATTAAGCATCACTGCTTTACAAACTCCTACCACAGACACCACTACTGTAAAAACTACTGCAATAGAAACATTTTTTGCAGACTTTTTGCCTGGCAGTGGTTTAGTTGAAACAACTACTCCAGCCACCACCTCTGAAGAAATGTCTACCTTGAAATCCTCATTGACCGAAGCTACTGTGCTCAGCAGCACTTTGGTAGAGAAATCTACTATGCAGACCAAGTCTGTAGAAACTGTTTACCCAGTCACCATTTCTGTAGAATATACTACCCATGGCACCACCCCTGCAGAAACGACTGCTTTCCCAGGGTCCACTTCTTTAGAAACTACTGCCATGTACCCCACTTCTGTAGAAACTACTGCAGCTGACACAACTTTAGCAGAATCGACTTCATCAGGCACTATTTCTCCCAAAACGACATTTGGAGCAACTTTTGCAAAATCTAGTACATCAGGCACTACCTTTGCTGGAACAACTGCCCCGTACACCACTTCAGTAGAAACTACTTTTTCAGTCACCGCTTCTGTACAATCTTCCACCGATGGCACCACCCCTGCTGAAACAATTGCCTCCCTAGGGACTAGTTCTATAGACACTACTGGAACAGGCACCATTTCTGTCGAAAGTACTGCCATGTACACCTCATCAGTAGAAACTACTACAGATGGCAGCACTTTTGCAGAATCAACTTCATCAGGCTCCATTTCTCCCATAACAACCGATGGAGCGACTTCTGAAGAATCTAGTATGTCAGGCACTACCTCTGCCTCAACACTCGCCCAGTACACCACTTCAGTAGAAAATACTTTTCCAGTCACCACTTCTGTACAGCCTACCACCGATGGCACCACCCGTGCTGAAATGACTACTTCCCTGGAGACCAGTTCAATAGGCTCTACTAGAACAGACACCACTTCTGTGGAAAGTACTGCCATGTACGCCTCATCAGTAGAAACTACTACAGTTGGCAGCACTTTAGCAGAATCGACTTCATTAAGCACTATTTCTGCCAAAACTCCCTTTGGAACCACTTCTGCTGAATTTAGTACATCAGGCACTACCTCTGCCTCAACAACCACCCAGTACACCACTTCAGTAGAAACTACTACAGTTGACATCACTTTAGCAGATGCGACTTTATCAGGCACTGTTTCTGCCAAAACTACCTTTGAAACCACTTCTGCAGAATCTAGTACGCCAGGCATTTTCTCTGCAGCAACAACTGCTCTGTACACCACTTCAGTAGAAACTACTTTTCCAGTCACCACTTCTCTACAGTCTACCACCGATGGCACCACTCGTGCTGAAACGACTACTTCCCTGGAGACCAGTTCTATAGATACTACTAAAACAGGCACCACGTCTGTAGAATCAACTGCTATGTACACCTCTTTAGTTGAAACTACTACAGATGGCAGCACTTTAGCAGAATCGACTTCATTGGGCACTATTTTTGCCAAAACTTCTTTTGGAGCGACTTCTGCAGAATCTAGTACATCAGGCACTACCTCTGCTGGAACAACTGCCCCATACACCACTTCTGTACAATCTACTATCCATGGCACCACCCTTGGTGAAACGACTGCTTCCCTAAGCACCACTTCTGTTGAAACATCTGCCATGTACTCTACTTCAGTAGAAACTACTACAGCGGGCACCACTTCTGCAGAATCTAGCAAGTCAGGGACTACCTCTGCTGCAACAACTGCCCCATACGCCACTTCTCTAGAAACTACTAGTCCTGTCACCACTTCTGTACAATCTACTATCCATGGCACCACCCTTGCTAAAATGACTGCTTCCCTAAACACCACTTCTGTAGAAACTACTGGCATGTTCAACTCTTCAGTAGAAACTACTACAGTTGGCAGCACTTCAGCAGAATCGACTTCATCAGGCACTATTTCTGCCAAAACTACCTTTGGAACCACTTCTGCTGAATTTAGTACGTCAGGCACTACCTCTGCCTCAACAACCGCCCAGTACACCACTTCAGTAGAAACTACTACAGTTGACAGCACTTTAGCAGATGCGACTTCATCAGGCACTATTTCTGCCAAAACTATCTTTGGAACCACTTCTGCTGAATTTAGTACGTCAGGCAGTTTCTCTGCTGGAACAACTCCCCTATACACCACTTCAGTAGAAACTACTTTTCCAGTCACCACTTCTGTACAGTCTACCACCGATGGCACCACCCGTGCTGAAACGACTACTTCCCTAGGGACCACTTCGATAGATACTACTACAACAGGCACCACGTCTGTAGAAACTACTGCCATGTACACCTCTTCAGTAGAAACTACTACAGTTGGCAGCACTTTAGCAGAATCGACTTCATCAGGCACTATTTCTGCCAAAACTACGTTTGGAGCAACTTCTGCAGAATCTAGTACGTCAGGCACTACCTCTGCTGGAACAACTCCCCCATACACCACTTCAGTAAAAACTACTACTCCAGTCACCACTTCTGTACCATCTACTATCCAAGGCACCACCCTTGCTGAAATGACCGCTTCCCTAAGCACCACTTCTGTTGAAACATCTGCCGTGTACTCTACTTCAGTAGAAACGACTACAGCAGGCACTACTTCTGTAGAATCTAGTATATCAGGCACTACCTCTGCTGCAACAACTGCCCTCTACACCACTTCTGTAGACACTACTACCACTGGCAGCACTTTAGCAGAATTGACTTCATCAGGCCCTATTTCTCCCACAACCTTTGGAGCAACTTCTGCAGAATCAGGTATTTCAGGCACTACCTCGGCCTCAACAACTGCCCAGTACACCACTTCAGTAGAAACTACTACAGTTGACAGCACTTTAGCAGATGCGACTTCATCAGGCACTATTTCTGCCAAAACTATCTTTGTAACCACTTCTGCTGAATTTAGTACGTCAGGCAGTTTCTCTGCTGGAACAACTCCCCTATACACCACTTCAGTAGAAACTACTTTTCCAGTCACCACTTCTGTACAATCTACCACCGATGGCACCACCCGTGCTGAAACGACTGCTTTCCTAGGGACCAGTTCTATAGATGCTACTAGAACAGGCACCATGTCTGTAGAAACTACTGGCATGTACACCTCTTCAGTAGAAACTACTACAGTTGGCAACACTTCAGCAGAATCAACTTCATCAGGCACTATTTCTGCCAAAACTACCTTTGGAGGAACTTCTGCAGAATCTAGTACATCAGGCACTACCTTTGCTGCAAGATCTGCCCCGTACACCACTTCAGTAGAAACTACTTTTCCAGTCACCACTTTTGTACAGTCTACCACCGATGGCACCACCCATGCTGAAACGACTGCTTCCCTAGGGACCAGTTCTATAGCCGAAACGACTGCTGAAACGACTGCTTCCATAGGGAGCAGTTCTATAGATGCTACTAGAACAGGCACCACATCTGTGGAAACTACTGCTATGTACACCTCTTCAGTAGAAACTACTACAGATGGCAGCACTTTAGCAGAATCGACTTCATCAGGCACTATTTCTCCCAAAGCAACATTTGGAGCAACTTCTGCAGAATCTAGTACATCAGGCACTACCTTTGCTGCAAGAACTGCCCCGTACACCACTTCAGTAGAAACTACTTTTCCAGTCACCACTTCTGTACAGTCTACCACCGATGGCACCACCCGTGCTGAAACGACTGCTTTCCTAGGGACCAGTTCTATAGGTGCTACTAGAACAGGCACCACGTCTGTAGAAACTACTGGCATGTACACCTCTTCAGTAGAAACTACTACAGTTGGCAGCACTTCAGCAGAATCAACTTCATCAGGCAATATTTCTGCCAAAACTCCCTTTGGAACCACTTCTGCTGAATTTAGTACGTCAGGCACTACCTCTGCCTCAACAACCGCCCAGTACACCACTTCAGTAGAAACTACTACAGTTGACAGCACTTTAGCAGATGCGACTTCATCAGGCACTTTTTCTGCCAAAACTATCTTTGGAACCACTTCTGCTGAATTTAGTACGTCAGGCAGTTTCTCTGCTGGAACAACTCCCCTATACACCACTTCAGTAGAAACTACTACCATTGGCAGCACTTTAGCAGAATTGACTTCATCAGGCCCTATTTCTCCCACAACCTTTGGAGCAACTTCTGCAGAATCAGGTATTTCAGGGACTACCTCTGCTGGAACTACTGCCCCGTACACCACTTCAGTAGAAACTACTACTCCAGTCACCACTTCTGTACAGTCTACCACCGATGGCACCACCCCTGCTGACACGACTGCTTTCCTAAGGACCAGATTTTAAAGATACTACTAGAACAGGCACCACTTCTGTAGAAACTACTGCAGCCGACACGACTTTAGTAGAATCGACTTCATCAAGCACTGTTTCTCCCATACATCTTTGGAGGAACTTCTGCAGAGTCTGGTACATCAGGCACTGCAGTAGAAACTTTTTTTGCAGACTCTGTTTGTGCTTGGCAGTGGTTTGGTTGAAACAACTACTCCAGCCACCACTTCTGAAGAAATGTCTACCTTGAAATCCTCATTGACCGAAGCTACTGTACTCAGCAGCACTTTGGTAGAGAAATCTACTATGGCAGACCAAGTCTGTCGAAATTGTTTCTCCAGTCACCATTTCTGAGCATGTACTACCCCATGGCACCACCCGTGCAGAAACGACTGCTTTCCCAGGGTCCACTGTTTTAGAAACTACAGCCATGTACACCACTTCTGTAGAAACTACTACAGCTGACACAACTTTAGCAGAATCAACTTCACCAGGCACTATTTCTCCCAAAACAACATATGGAGCAACTACTGCAGAATCTAGTACATCAGGCACTACCTTTGCTGCAAGAACTGCCAAAACTACCTTTGGAACCACTTCTGCTGAATTAGTACATCAGGCAGTTTCTCTGCTGAAACAACTGCCCTGTATACCACTTCATTGGAAACTACTACAGATGGCAGCACTTTTGCAGAATCTACTTCATCAGCCTCCATTTCTCCCATAACAACCTTTGGAGCGACTTCTGCAGAATCTAGTACGTCAGGCACTACCTCTGCCTCAACACTCACCCAGTACACCACTTCAATAGAAACTACTTTTCCAGTCACCACTTCTGTAGACACTACTACCATTGGCAGCACTTTAGCAGAATTGACTTCATCAGGCCCTATTTCTCCCACAACCTTTGGAGCAACTTCTGCAGAATCAGATATTTCAGGGACTACCTCTGCTGGAACTACTGCCCCGTACACCACTTCAGTAGAAACTACTACTCCAGTCACCACTTCTGTACAGTCTACCACTGATGGCACCACCCGTGCTAAAACGACTGCTTCCCTTGGGACCAGTTCTTTAGCCGAAACGACTGCTTCCCTGGGGACCAGTTCTATAGATGCTACTAGAACAGGCACCACGTCTGTGAAAATTACTGCCATGTACACCTCTTCAGTAGAAACTACTACAGTTGGCAGCACTTCAGCAGAATCAACTTCATCAGGCACTATTTCTGCCAAAACTACCTTTGGAGCAACTTCTGCAGAATCTAGTACATCAGGCACTACCTTTGCTGCAAGAACTGCCCCGTACACCACTTCAGTAGAAACTACTTTTCCAGTCACCACTTCTGTACAGTCTACCACCGATGGCACCACCCGTGCTGAAACGACTGCTTTCCTAGGGACCAGTTCTATAGATGCTACTAGAACAGGCACCACGTCTGTAGAAACTACTACTGGCATGTACACCTCTTCAGTAGAAACTACTACAGTTGGCAGCACTTCAGCAGAATCAACTTCATCAGGCACTATTTCTGCCAAAACTCCCTTTGGAACCACTTCTGCTGAATTTAGTACGTCAGGCATTACCTCTGCCTCAACAACCGCCCAGTACACCACTTCAGTAGAAACTACTACAGTTGACAGCACTTTAGCAGATGCAACTTCATCAGGCACTTTTTCTGCCAAAACTATCTTTGCAACCACTTCTGCTGAATTTAGTACGTCAGGCAGTTTCTCTGCTGGAACAACTCCCCTATACACCACTTCAGTAGAAACTACTACAGTTGACAGCACTTTAGCAGAATCGACTTCATCAGGCACTATTTCTGCCAAAACTACCTTTGGAGCAACTTCTGCAGAATCTAGTACGTCAGGCACTACCTCTGCTGGAACAACTGCCCCATACACCACTTCAGTAGAAACTACTACTCCAGTCACCACTTCTGTACCATCTACTATCCAAGGCACCACCCTTGCTGAAATGACCGCTTCCCTAAGCACCACTTCTGTTGAAACATCTGCCGTGTACTCTACTTCAGTAGAAACTACTACAGCAGGCACTACTTCTGTAGAATCTAGTATATCAGGCACTACCTCTGCTGCAACAACTGCCCTCTACACCACTTCTGTAGACACTACTACCATTGGCAGCACTTTAGCAGAATTGGCTTCATCAGGCCCTATTTCTCCCACAACCTTTGGAGCAACTTCTGCAGAATCAGGTATTTCAGGGACTACCTCTGCTGGAACTACTGCCCCGTACACCACTTCAGTAGAAACTACTACTCCAGTCACCACTTCTGTACAGTCTACCACCGATGGCACCACCCCTGCTGACACGACTGCTTTCCTAAGGACCAGATCTAAAGATACTACTAGAACAGGCACCACTTCTGTAGAAACTACTGCAGCCGACACGACTTTAGCAGAATCGACTTCATCAAGCACTGTTTCTCCCATAACATCTTTTGGAGCAACTTCTGCAGAGTCTGGTACATCAGGCACTGCAGTAGAAACTTTTTTTGCAGACTCTGTGGTGCTTGGCAGTGGTTTGGTTGAAACAACTACTCCAGCCACCACTTCTGAAGAAATGTCTACCTTGAAATCCTCATTGACCGAAGCTACTGTACTCAGCAGCACTTTGGTAGAGAAATCTACTATGCAGACCAAGTCTGTAGAAATTGTTTCTCCAGTCACCATTTCTGAAGCATATACTACCCATGGCACCACCCGTGCAGAAACGACTGCTTTCCCAGGGTCCACTGTTTTAGAAACTACAGCCATGTACACCTCTTCAGTAGAAACTACTACAGCCGACACAACTTTAACAGAATCGACTTCATCAGGCATGATTTCTTCCAAAACAACATTTGGAGCAACTTCTGCAGAATCTAGTACATCAGGCACTACCCCTGCTGCAAGAACTGCCCCGTACAACACTTCAGTAGAAACTACTAAAGTTGGCAGCACTTTAGCAGATGTAAGTTCATCAGGCACTAATTTTGCCAAAACTACCTTTGGAACCACTTCTGCAGAATCTAGTAGGTCAGGGACTCCCTCTGCTGCAACAACTGCCCCATACGCCACTTCTGTAGAAACTGCTACTCCAGTCACCACTTCTGTACAATCTACTATCCATGGCACCACCCTTGCTGAAACGACTGCTTCCCTAAGGACCACTTCTGTTGAAACATCTGCCATGTACTCTACTTTAGTAGAAACTGCTACAGCGGGCACCCACTTCTGCAGAATCTAGTACGTCAGGGACTACCTCTGCTGCAACAACTGCCCCATACGCCACTTCTGTAGAAACTACTACTCCAGTTGACACTTCTGTACAATCTACTATCCATGGCACCACCCTTGCTGAAACGACTGCTTCCCCAAGCACCACTTCTGTTGAAACATCTGCCATGTACTCTACTTCAGTAGAAACTGCTACAGTGGGCACCACTTCTGCAGAATCTAGTACGTCAGGGACTACCTCTGCTGCAACAACTGCCCCATACACCACTTTTGTAGAAACTACTACCGTTGGCAGCACTTTAGCAGAATTGACTTCATCAGGCCCTATTTCTCCCACAACCTTTGGAGCAACTTCTGCAGAATCTGGTATTTCAGGGACTACCTCTGCTGGAACAACTGCCCCGTTCGCCACTTCAGTAGAAATTACTACTCCAGTAACCACTTCTGTACAATCTACTATCCATGGCACCACCTCTGTTGAAACGACTGCTTCCCCAAGCACCACTTCTGTTGAAAGATCTGACATGTTCTCTACTTTAGTAGAAACTACTACAGCGGACACCACTTATGCAGAATCTTCATCAAGCCCCATTTCTGCCAAAACTACCTTTGAAACCACTTCTGTACAGTCTACCACCGATGGCACCACCTCTACTGAAACGACTGCTTCCCTAAGCACCACTTCTGTAGAAACTACTGCCATGTACACCACTTCGGTAGAAACTCCTACAGCTGGCACCACTTTAGCAGAATCAACTTCATCAGGCCCTATTTCTCACATAACCTTTGGAGCAACTTATGCAGAATCTAGTACATCAGGTACTACCTCTGCTGCAACAACTGCCCCATACGCCACTTCTGTAGAAACTACTACCGTTGGCAGCACTTTAGCAGAATCGACTTCATCAGGCCCTATTCTCCCATAACAGCCTTTGGAGCAACTTCTGCAAAATCTAGTACATCAGGCACTACCTCTGCTGCAACAACTGCCCCATACACCACTTCAGTAGAAACAACATCTTCAGTCACCACTTCTGTACAATCTACTATCCATGGCACCACCCTTTCTGAAACTACTGCTTTGCTAGGGACTAGTTCTAAAGATACTACTAGAACAGGCACCACATCTGTAGAAAGTACTGCCATGTACACCGCTTCAGTGGAAACTACTGCAGCTGACACGACTTTAGCAGAATCGACTTCATCAGGCACTATTTCTCCCAAAACAACCTTTGCAGCAGTTTATGCCAAATCTAGTACATCAGGCACTACCTCTGCTGCAACAACTGCCCCATACACCACTTCAGTAGAAACGACATCTTCAGTCACCTCTTCTGTACAATCTACTATCCATGGCACAACCCTTTCTGAAACAACTGCTTCTCCAGCCAGCACCTCTGTAGAAACTTCTGCCATTTACTCTACTTCAGTAGAAACTACTACAGCGGGCACCACTTATGCAGAATCTTCATCAGGCACCATTACTTCTAAAACTACCATGGGAACCACTTCTGCTGAATCTAGTGCACTAGAAACCACCTCTGCTGCAACAAAGACCTTGGTGAGTAGTACCTCAACGTCTACTTTTATCAAAACAGTTACTTTACCAGGCACCACTTCTGTAGAGACTACTGCCTTGAATACTACTTCAGTAGAAACTACTTCCCCATTCACCACTTTTGTGGAATCTACTACTCGTGGCACCACCTCTGTGATAACCGATTCCCTAGGCACCAGTTTTGTAGAAACTACTAAAATAGGCAACATTTCTGCTGAAACTTCTTCCCCTCTCTCCTACTCTGTAGACTCTACTACCCCAGGTACCACCTTGGATGGAACAATTACTTCATTAAGCATCACTGCTTTACAAACTCCTACCACAGACACCACTACTGTAAAAACTACTGCAATAGAAACATTTTTTGCAGACTTTTTGCCTGGCAGTGGTTTAGTTGAAACAACTACTCCAGCCACCACCTCTGAAGAAATGTCTACCTTGAAATCCTCATTGACCAAAGCTACTGTGCTCAGCAGCACTTTGGTAGAGAAATCTACTATGCAGACCAAGTCTGTAGAAATTGTTTCTCCAGTCACCATTTCTGAAGCATATACTACCCATGGCACCACCCGTGCAGAAACGACTGCTTTCCCAGGGTCCACTGTTTTAGAAACTACAGCCATGTACACCTCTTCAGTAGAAACTACTACAGCCGACACAACTTTAACAGAATCGACTTCATCAGGCATGATTTCTTCCAAAACAACATTTGGAGCAACTTCTGCAGAATCTAGTACATCAGGCACTACCCCTGCTGCAAGAACTGCCCCGTACAACACTTCAGTAGAAACTACTAAAGTTGGCAGCACTTTAGCAGATGTAAGTTCATCAGGCACTAATTTTGCCAAAACTACCTTTGGAACCACTTCTGCAGAATCTAGTAGGTCAGGGACTCCCTCTGCTGCAACAACTGCCCCATACGCCACTTCTGTAGAAACTGCTACTCCAGTCACCACTTCTGTACAATCTACTATCCATGGCACCACCCTTGCTGAAACGACTGCTTCCCTAAGGACCACTTCTGTTGAAACATCTGCCATGTACTCTACTTTAGTAGAAACTGCTACAGCGGGCACCACTTCTGCAGAATCTAGTACGTCAGGGACTACCTCTGCTGCAACAACTGCCCCATACGCCACTTCTGTAGAAACTACTACTCCAGTTGACACTTCTGTACAATCTACTATCCATGGCACCACCCTTGCTGAAACGACTGCTTCCCCAAGCACCACTTCTGTTGAAACATCTGCCATGTACTCTACTTCAGTAGAAACTGCTACAGTGGGCACCACTTCTGCAGAATCTAGTACGTCAGGGACTACCTCTGCTGCAACAACTGCCCCATACACCACTTTTGTAGAAACTACTACCGTTGGGAGCACTTTAGCAGAATTGACTTCATCAGGCCCTATTTCTCCCACAACCTTTGGAGCAACTTCTGCAGAATCTGGTATTTCAGGGACTACCTCTGCTGGAACAACTGCCCCCGTTCGCCACTTCAGTAGAAATTACTACTCCAGTAACCACTTCTGTACAATCTACTATCCATGGCACCACCTCTGTTGAAACGACTGCTTCCCCAAGCACCACTTCTGTTGAAAGATCTGACATGTTCTCTACTTTAGTAGAAACTACTACAGCGGACACCACTTATGCAGAATCTTCATCAAGCCCCATTTCTGCCAAAACTACCTTTGAAACCACTTCTGTACAGTCTACCACCGATGGCACCACCTCTACTGAAACGACTGCTTCCCTAAGCACCACTTCTGTAGAAACTACTGCCATGTACACCACTTCGGTAGAAACTCCTACAGCTGGCACCACTTTAGCAGAATCAACTTCATCAGGCCCTATTTCTCACATAACCTTTGGAGCAACTTATGCAGAATCTAGTACATCAGGTACTACCTCTGCTGCAACAACTGCCCCATACGCCACTTCTGTAGAAACTACTACCGTTGGCAGCACTTTAGCAGAATCGACTTCATCAGGCCCTATTTCTCCCATAACAGCCTTTGGAGCAACTTCTGCAAAATCTAGTACATCAGGCACTACCTCTGCTGCAACAACTGCCCCATACACCACTTCAGTAGAAACAACATCTTCAGTCACCACTTCTGTACAATCTACTATCCATGGCACCACCCTTTCTGAAACTACTGCTTTGCTAGGGACTAGTTCTAAAGATACTACTAGAACAGGCACCACATCTGTAGAAAGTACTGCCATGTACACCGCTTCAGTGGAAACTACTGCAGCTGACACGACTTTAGCAGAATCGACTTCATCAGGCACTATTTCTCCCAAAACAACCTTTGCAGCAGTTTATGCCGAATCTAGTACATCAGGCACTACCTCTGCTGCAACAACTGCCCCATACACCACTTCAGTAGAAACGACATCTTCAGTCACCTCTTCTGTACAATCTACTATCCATGGCACAACCCTTTCTGAAACAACTGCTTCTCCAGCCAGCACCTCTGTAGAAACTTCTGCCATTTACTCTACTTCAGTAGAAACTACTACAGCGGGCACCACTTATGCAGAATCTTCATCAGGCACCATTACTTCTAAAACTACCATGGGAACCACTTCTGCTGAATCTAGTGCACTAGAAACCACCTCTGCTGCAACAAAGACCTTGGTGAGTAGTACCTCAACGTCTACTTTTATCAAAACAGTTACTTTACCAGGCACCACTTCTGTAGAGACTACTGCCTTGAATACTACTTCAGTAGAAACTACTTCCCCATTCACCACTTTTGTGGAATCTACTACTCGTGGCACCACCTCTGTGATAACCGATTCCCTAGGCACCAGTTTTGTAGAAACTACTAAAATAGGCAACATTTCTGCTGAAACTTCTTCCCCTCTCTCCTACTCTGTAGACTCTACTACCCCAGGTACCACCTTGGATGGAACAATTACTTCATTAAGCATCACTGCTTTACAAACTCCTACCACAGACACCACTACTGTAAAAACTACTGCAATAGAAACATTTTTTGCAGACTTTTTGCCTGGCAGTGGTTTAGTTGAAACAACTACTCCAGCCACCACCTCTGAAGAAATGTCTACCTTGAAATCCTCATTGACCAAAGCTACTGTGCTCAGCAGCACTTTGGTAGAGAAATCTACTATGCAGACCAAGTCTGTAGAAATTGTTTACCCAGTCACCATTTCTGTAGAATATACTACCCATGGCACCACCCCTGCAGAAATGACTGCTTTCCCAGGGTCCACTTCTTTAGAAACTACTGCCATGTACACCACTTCTGTAGAAACTACTGCAGCTGACACAACTTTAGCAGAATCGACTTCATCAGGCACTATTTCTCCCAAAACGACATTTGGAGCAACTTTTGCAAAATCTAGTACATCAGGCACTACCTTTGCTGCAACAACTGCCCCGTACACCACTTCAGTAGAAACTACTTTTTTAGTCACCACTTCTGTACAATCTTCCACCGAAGGCACCACCCGTGCTGAAACAACTGCTTCCCTAGGGACCAGTTCTATAGATGCTACTGGAACAGGCACCACATCTGTAGAAACTACTGCCATGTACACCTCTTCAGTAGAAACTACTACAGATGGCAGCACTTTAGCAGAATCGACTTCATTAAGCACTATTTCTGCCAAAACTGCCTTTGGAACCACTTCTGCAGAATCTAGTACGCCAGGCATTTTCTCTGCAGCAACAACTGCTCTGTACACCACTTCAGTAGAAACTACTTTTCCAGTCACCAATTCTCTACAGCCTACCACCGATGGCACCACCCGTGCTGAAACGACTGCTTCCCTAGGGACCAGTTCTATAGCCGAAACAACTGCTGAAATGACTGCTTCCATAGGAACCAGTTCTATAGATGCCACTAGAACAGGCACCACATCTGTGGAAACTACTGCCATGTACACCTCTTCAGTAGAAACTACTACAGATGGCAGCACTTTAGCAGAATCGACTTCATCAGGCACTATTTCTCCCAAAGCAACATTTGGAGCAACTTCTGCAGAATCTAGTACATCAGGCACTACCTTTGCTGCAAGAACTGCCCCGTACACCACTTCAGTAGAAACTACTTTTCCAGTCACCACTTCTGTACAGTCTACCACCGATGGCACCACCCGTGCTGAAACGACTGCTTTCCTAGGGACCAGTTCTATAGATGCTAGAACAGGCACCACGTCTGAAAAAACTACTGGCATGTACACCTCTTCAGTAGAAACTACTACAGTTGGCAGCACTTCAGCAGAATCCACTTCATCAGGCACTATTTCTGCCAAAACTCCCTTTGGAACCACTTCTGCTGAATTTAGTACGTCAGGCACTACCTCTGCCTCAACAACCGCCCAGTACACCACTTCAGTAGAAACTACTACAGTTGACAGCACTTTAGCAGATGCGACTTCATCAGGCACTTTTTCTGCCAAAACTACCTTTGGAACCACTTCTGCTGAATTTAGTACGTCAGGCAGTTTCTCTGCTGGAACAACTCCCTATACACCACTTCAGTAGAAACTACTTTTCCAGTCACCACTTTTGTACAGTCTACCACCGATGGCACCACCCGTGCTGAAACGACTACTTCCCTAGGGACCACTTCGATAGATACTACTACAACAGGCACCACGTCTGTAAAAACTACTGCCATGTACACCTCTTCAGTAGAAACTACTACAGTTGGCAGCACTTTAGCAGAATCGACTTCTTCAGGCACTATTTCTGCCAAAACTACCTTTGGAGCAACTTCTGCAGAATCTGGTACGTCAGGCACTACCTCTGCTGGAACAACTGCCCCATACACCACTTCAGTAAAAACTACTACTCCAGTCACCACTTCTGTACCATCTACTATCCAAGGCACCACCCTTGCTGAAATGACCGCTTCCCTAAGCACCACTTCTGTTGAAACATCTGCCGTGTACTCTACTTCAGTAGAAACTACTACAGCAGGCACTACTTCTGTAGAATCTAGTATATCAGGCACTACCTCTGCTGCAACAACTGCCCTCTACACCACTTCTGTAGACACTACTACCATTGGCAGCACTTTAGCAGAATTGACTTCATCAGGCCCTATTTCTCCCACAACCTTTGGAGCAACTTCTGCAGAATCAGGTATTTCAGGGACTACCTCTGCTGAAACTACTGCCCCGTACACCACTTCAGTAGAAACTACTACTCCAGTCACCACTTCTGTACAGTCTACCACCGATGGCACCACCCCTGCTGATACGACTGCTTTCCTAAGGATCAGATCTAAAGATACTACTAGAACAGGCACCACTTCTGTAGAAACTACTGCAGCCGACACGACTTTAGCAGAATCGACTTCATCAAGCACTGTTTCTCCCATAACATCTTTTGGAGCAACTTCTGCAGAGTCTGGTACATCAGGCACTGCAGTAAAAACTTTTTTTGCAGACTCTGTTGTGCTTGGCAGTGGTTTGGTTGAAACAACTACTCCAGCCACCACTTCTGAAGAAATGTCTACCTTGAAATCCTCATTGACCGAAGCTACTGTACTCAGCAGCACTTTGGTAGAGAAATCTACTATGCAGACCAAGTCTGTCGAAATTGTTTCTCCAGTCACCATTTCTGAAGCATATACTACCCATGGCACCACCCGTGCAGAAACGACTGCTTTCCCAGGGTCCACTGTTTTAGAAACTACAGCCATGTACACCACTTCTGTAGAAACTACTACAGCTGACACAACTGTAGCAGAATCGACTTCACCAGGCACTATTTCTCCCAAAACAACATATGGAGCAACTACTGCAGAATGTAGTACATCAGGCACTACCTTTGCTGCAAGAACTGCCAAAACTACCTTTGGAACCACTTCTGCTGAATTTAGTACATCAGGCAGTTTCTCAGCTGAAACAACTGCCCTGTACACCACTTCATTGCAAACTACTACAGATGGCAGCACTTTTGCAGAATCTACTTCATCAGCCTCCATTTCTCCCATAACAACCTTTGGAGCGACTTCTGCAGAATCTAGTACGTCAGGCACTACCTCTGCCTCAACACTTACCCAGTACACCACTTCAATAGAAACTACTTTTCCAGTCACCACTTCTGTACAGTCTACCACCGATGGCACCACCCGTGCTAAAACGATTGCTTCCCTTGGGACCAGTTCTATAGCCGAAACGACTGCTGAAAAGACTGCTTCCCTAGGGACCAGCTCTATAGATGCTACTAGAACAGGCACCACGTCTGTGGAAACTACTGCCATGTACACCTCTTCAGTAGAAACTACTACAGATGGCAAGACTTTAGCAGAATCGACTTCATCAGGCACCATTTCTCCTAAAACAACATTTGGAGCAACTTCTGCAGAATCTAGTACATCAGGCACTACCTTTGCTGCAAGAACTGCCCCGTACACCACTTCAGTAGAAACTACTTTTCCAGTCACCACTTCTGTACAGTCTACCACCGATGGCACCACCCGTGCTGAAACGACTGCTTTCCTAGGGACCAGTTCTATAGATGCTACTAGAACAGGCACCACGTCTGTAGAAACTACTGGCATGTACACCTCTTCAGTAGAAACTACTACAGTTGGCAGCACTTCAGCAGAATCAACTTCATCAGGCACTATTTCTGCCAAAACTACCTTTGGAGCAACTTCTGCAGAATCCAGTACCTCAGGCACTACCTTTGCTGCAAGAACTGCCCCGTACACCACTTCAGTAGAAACTACTTTTCCAGTCACCACTTCTGTACAGTCTACCACCGATGGCACCACCCATGCTGAAACGACTGCTTCCCTTGGGACCAGTTCTATACCCGAAACGACTGCTTCCCTGGGGACCAGTTCTATAGATGCTACTAGAACAGGCACCACGTCTGTGGAAACTACTGCCATGTACACCTCTTCAGTAGAAACTACTACAGTTGGCAGCACTTCAGCAGAATCAACTTCATCAGGCACTATTTCTGCCAAAACTCCCTTTGGAACCACTTCTGCTGAATTTAGTACGTCAGACACTACCTCTGCCTCAACAACTGCCCAGTACACCACTTCAGTAGAAACTACTACTGTTGACAGCACTTTAGCAGATGCGACTTCATCAGGCACTTTTTCTGCCAAAACTACCTTTGGAACCACTTCTGCTAAATTTAGTACGTCAGGCAGTTTCTCTGCTGGAACAACTCCCCTATACACCACTTCAGTAGAAACTACTTTTCCAGTCACCACTTCTGTACAGTCTACCACCGATGGCACCACCCGTGCTGAAACGACTACTTCCCTAGGGACCACTTCGATAGATACTACTACAACAGGCACCACGTCTCTAGAAACTACTGCCATGTACACCTCTTCAGTAGAAACTACTACAGTTGGCAGCACTTTAGCAGAATCGAGTTCTTCAGGCACTATTTCTGCCAAAACTACCTTTGGAGCAACTTCTGCAGAATCTAGTACGTCAGGCACTACCTCTGCTGGAACAACTGCCCCATACACCACTTCAGTAGAAACTACTACTCCAGTCACCACTTCTGTACCATCTACTATCCAAGACACCACCCTTGCTGAAATGACCGCTTCCCTAAGCACCACTTCTGTTGAAACATCTGCCGTGTACTCCACTTCAGTAGAAACTACTACAGCAGGCACTACTTCTGTAGAATCTAGTATATCAGGCACTACCTCTGCTGCAACAACTGCCCTCTACACCACTTCTGTAGACACTACTACCATTGGCAGCACTTTAGCAGAATTTACTTCATCAGGCCCTATTTCTCCCACAACCTTTGGAGCAACTTCTGCAGAATCAGGTATTTCAGGGATTACCTGTGCTGGAACTACTGCCCCGTACATCACTTCAGTAGAAACTACTACTCCAGTCACCACTTCTGTACAGTCTACCACTGATGGCACCACCCGTGCTGAAACGACTACTTCCCTAAGGACCACTTCGATAGATACTACTACAACAGGCACCACGTCTGTAGAAACTACTGCCATGTACACCTCTTCAGTAAAAACTACTACAGTTGGCAGCACTTTAGCAGAATTGACTTCATCAGGCCCTATTTCTCCCACAACCTTTGGAGCAACTTCTGCAGAATCAGGTATTTCAGCGACTACCTCTGCTGGAACAACTGCCCCGTACACCACTTCATTAGAAACTACTACTCCAGTCACCACTTCTGTACAGTCTACCATCGATGGCACCACCCCTGCTGACACGACTGCTTTCCTAAGGACCAGATCTAAAGATACTACTAGAACAGGCACCACTTCTGTAGAACCTACTGCATCCGACACAACTTTAGCAGAATCGGATTTATCAAGCACTGTTTCTCCCATAACATCTTTTGGAGCAACTTCTGCAGAGTCTAGTACATCAGGCACTGCAGTAGAAACTTTTTTTGCAGACTCTGTTGTGCTTGGCAGTGGTTTGGTTGAAACAACTACTCCAGCCACCACTTCTGAAGAAATGTCTACCTTGAAATCCTCAATGACCGAAGCTACTGTACTCAGCAGCACTTTGATAGAGAAATCTACTATGCAGACCAAGTCTGTAGAAATTGTTTCCCCAGTCACCATTTCTGTAGCATTTACTACCCATGGCACCACCCGTGCAGAAACGACTGCTTTCCCAGGGTCCACTGTTTTAGAAACTACAGCCATGTACACCACTTCTGTAGAAACTACTACAGCTGACACAACTTTAGCAGAATCGACTTCACCAGGCACTATTTCTCCCAAAACAACATTTGGAGCAACTTTTGCAGAATCTAGTACATCAGGAACTACCTTTGCTGCCGGAACTGCCCCGTACACCACTTCAGTAGAAGCTACTTTTCCAGTCACCACTTCTCTACAGTCTACCACCGATGGCACCACCCGTGCTGAAACGACTGCTTCCCTTGGGACCAGTTCAATAGATACTGCTAGAACAGGCACCACATCTGTAGAAACTACTGGCATATACACCTCTTCAGTAGAAACTACTACAGTTGACAGCACTTTAGCAGGTGCGACTTCATCAGGCACTATTTCTGCCAAAACTACCTTTGGAACCACTTCTGCAGAATCTAGTACGCCAGGCGTTTTTTCTGCAGCGACAACTGCCCTGTACACCACTTTAGTAGAAACTGCTTTTCCAGTCACCACTTCTCTACAGTCTACCACCGATGGCACCGCCCGTGCTGAAACGACTGCTTCCCTTGGGACCAGTTCAATAGATACTGCTAGAACAGGCACCACATCTGTAGAAACTACTGGCATGTACACCTCTTTAGTAGAAACTACTACAGTTGACAGCACTTTAGCAGATGCGACTTCATCAGGCACTATTTCTGCCAAAACTAACTTTAGAACCACTTCTGCAGAATCTAGTACGCCAGGCTTTTTCTCTGCAGCAACAACTGCCCTGTACACCACTTCATTAGAAACTACTACAGATGGCAGCACTTTTGCAGAATCTACTTCATCAGCCCCCATTTCTCCCAAAACAACCTTTGGAGCGACTTCTGCAGAATCTAGTACGTCAGGCACTACCTCTGCCTCAACACTCGCCCAGTACACCACTTCAATAAAAACTACTTTTCCAGTCACCACTTCTGTACAGTCTACCACAGATGGGACCACCCCTGCTGAAACGACTTCTTCTCTAGGGTCCGGTTCTATAGATACTACTAGAACAGAAACCAGTTCTGTAGAAACTAGTGGTATGTACACCAATTCAGTAGAAACTATTACAGCCAACACAACTTTAGCAGAATCAACTTCACCAGGCACTATTTCTCCCAAAACAACCTTTGGAGCAACTTCTGCAGAATATAGTATGTTAAGCACCACCTCTATTGCTACAACTGCCCTGTACACCACTTCAGTAGAAGCTACTTTTCCAGTCACCACTTCTGTACAATCTACCACCGATAGCTCCACCCCTGCTGAAACAACTGATTCCCTAGGCTCCACTTCTGTAGAAACTACTGCTATGTACACTTCTCCAGTAGAAACTACTACAACTGGAAGCACTTTAGCAGAATCTAGTACGTCAGGCAGTTTCTCTGCTGCAACAAATGCCCCTAACATCACTTCTGTAGAAACTACCACAGTTGGCAGCACTTTAGCAGAATCGACTTCATCTGGCACTATTTCTCCCATAACAACCTTTGGAGCATCTTCTGCAGAGTCTAGTACAGCTGGCACTACCTCTGCTGCAACAACTGCTCCATACACCACTTCTGTAGAAACTACTACCGTTTGCAGCAGTTTAGCAGAATCGACTTCATCAGGCACTGTTTCTGCCAAAACTACCTTTGGAACCACTTATGCAGATTCTAGTACGTCAAGCAGTTTCTCTGATGGAACAACTGACCTGTACACCACTTCAGTAGAAACTACTACTCCAGTCACCACTTCTGTACAATCTACTATCCATGGCACTACCCCTCCTGAAACGACTGCTTCTCCAGCCACCACTTTTGTAGAAACTTCTGCCATGTACTCTACTTCAGTAGAAACTACTACAGTTGGCAGCATTTTAGCAAATTCGACTTCAGGCATCATTTCTGCCAAAACTGCCTTTGGAATCACTTCTGCAGAATCTAGTACGTCAGGCACTACCTCTGCTGGAACAACTGCCCCATATACCACTTCAATAGAAACCTCTTCTTCAGTCACCACTTCTGTAGAAACTACTACAGTTAGCAGCACTTTAGTGGAATCGACTTCATCAAGCACTATTTCTGGCAAAACTGCCTTTGGAACAACTTCTGCTGAATCTAGTACGCCAGGTAGTTTCTCTGCTGGAACAACTGCTCTGTACACCACTTCAGTACAAACTACTACCGCTGGCAGCACTTTAGCAGAATCGATTCCATCAAGCACTATTTCTCCCAAAACAACATTTGGAGCAACTTCTGCTGAGTCTAGTACGTCAGGCAGTTTCTCTGCTGCAACAACTTCCCCATACACCACTTCTGTAGAAACTACTACCGCTAGAAGCACTATAGCAGAATTGACTTTATCAGGCACTATTTCTGCCAAAACTACATTTGGAACAACTTCTGCAGAGTCTAGTATGTCACGCACTACCTCTGCTGCAACAACTGCTTCTCCAGCCACCACTTTTGTACAGTCTACTATCCATGGCACCACCCCTGCTGAAACAACTGCTTCTTTAGCCACCACTTCTGTAGAAACTTCTGCCATGTACTCTACTTCAGTACAAACTACTACAGCGGGCACCATTTATGCAGAATCTTCTTCGGGCACCATTTCTGCCAAAACTACCTTTGGAACCACTTCTGCAGAATCTAGTATGTCAGGCACTACCTCTGCTGCAACAACTGCCCCATACACCACTTCTGTAGAAACTACTACATTTGGCAGCAGTTTAGCAGAATCGACTTCATCAAGCACTAATTTTCCCATAACAACCTTTGGAGCAGCTTCTGCAAAATCTAGTATGTCAGGCACTACCTCTGCTGGAACAACTGCCCCATACACCAGTTCAATAGAAACCTCTTCACCAGTCACCACTTCTGTAGAAACTACTACAGTTAGCAGCACTTTAGCGGAATCGACTTCATCAAGCACTATTTCTGGCAAAACTACCTTTGGAACCACTTCTGCTGAATCTAGTACGCCAGGCAGTTTCTCTGCTGGAACAACTGCTCTGTACACCACTTCAGTAGAAACTACTTTTCCAGTCACCACTTCTGTGCAATCTACCACCGATGCCACCACCCCTGCTGAAACAACTGCTTGCCTTCGCACCACTTCTGTAGAAACTTCTGCCATGTACTCCACTTCAGTAGAAACTACTACAGTTGACGGCACTTTAGCACAATCGACTTCATCAGGCACCATTTCTGCCAAGTCTTCCTTTGGGACCACTTCTGCAGTAACTACTACAGCCGACACAACTTTAGCAGAATTGACATCAAGCACTATTTCTCCCATAACAACTTTTGGAGCATCTTCTGCAGAGTCTAGTACATCAGGCACTACATCTGCTGGAACAATTACCCCATACACCACTTCAGAAGAAACTACTAATTCATACTCCACTTCTGTACAATCTACTATCCATGGCACCACCCCTCCTGCAAAAACTGCTTACCTAGGCACAACTTTTCAAGAAACTTCTGCCATGTACTCCACTTCAATAGAAACTACTACAGCGGGCACCACTTTTGCAGAATATATATCAGGCACCAATTCTCCCAAAACTACCATGGGAACCACTTCTGCAGAATCTAGCAAATCAGAAACCACTTCTGCTGCAACAGAAACGTCGTCGAATAGCATCTCAACATCTACTTTTTTCAAAACAGCAACTTTACCAGGCAACACTTCTGTAGAGACTACTGCCTTGAATTCTACTTCAGTAGAAACTACTTCCCCATTCACCACTTTTGTGGAATCTACTTCTCGTGGCACCACCTCTGTGATAACCGCTTCACTAGGCACCAGTTTTGTAGAAACTACTAAAATAGGCAACATTTCTGCTGAAACTTCTTCCTCTGTCTCCTATTCTGTAGACTCAACTACCCCAGGTACCACCTTGGATGGAAAAATTGCTTCCTTAAGCATCGCTGCTGTACAAACTCCTACCACAGACACCGCTACTGAGGAAACTACTGCAGTAGAAACTTTTTTTGCAGACTTTGTTGTGCTTGGCAGTGGTTTGGTTGAAACCACTACTCCAACCACCACTTCTGAAGAAATTTTTACCTTGAAGTCTTTATTGACCGAAGCTACTGTGCTCGGCAGCACTTTGGTAGAGAAATCTAATACACAGACCAAGTCTGTAGAAATTGTTTCCCCAGTCACAATTTCTGTAGAATATACTACCCATGGCACCACCTGTGCAGAAACGACTGCTTTCCCAAGGTCCACTTCATTAGAAACTACTGCCATGTACACCACTTCTGTAGAAAGCACTACAGCCGACAAAACTTTAGCAGAATCGACTTCATCAGGCACTAATTTTGCCAAAACAACCTTTGGAACCACTTCTGCTAAATTTAGCACATCAGGTAGTTTCTCTGATGGAACAACTGTCCTGTACACTACTTCAGTAGAAAATACTTTTCCAGTCACCACCTCTGTACAGTCTACCACCGATGGCACCACCCCTACTGAAATGACTGCTTCCCTAGGGACCAGTTCTATAGATACTACTAGAACAGGCACCACTTCTGTAGAAACTACTGCCGTGTACACCTCTTCAGTAGAAGCTACTACAGATGGCAGCACTATAGCAGAATCGACTTCAGGCACCATTTCTGCCAAAACTATCTTTGGAACCACTTCTGCAGTTTCTACTGCGTCTAGCAGTTTCTCTGCTGGAACAACTGCCCTATACACCACTTCAGTAGAAACTGCTTTTCCAGTCACCACTTCTGTAGAGTCTACCACCGATTGCACCACCCGTGCTGACACGACTGCTTCCCTAGGGACCAGTTTTATAGATACTACTAAAACAGGCACCACTTCTGTAGAAACTACTACAGCCAATACAACTTTAGCAGAATCGCCTTCATCAAGCACTATTTCTCCAATAACAACCTTTGGAGCAACTTCTGCAGAGTCTAGTATGTCAGGCACAACCCTTGCTGCAACAACTGCCTCATACACCACTTCAGTAGAAACTACTACTCCAGTCACCACTACTGTACAATCTACTATCCATGGCACCACCCCTGTAGAAACTTCTGCCATGTACTCCACTTCAGTAGAAACTACTACAGCGGGCACCACTCATGCAGAATCTTCATCGGGCACCATTTCTGCCAAAACTACATTTGGAACCACTTCTGCAGAATCTAGTACGTCAGGCACTACCTCTGCTGCAACAACTGCCCCATACACCGCTTCAGTAGAAACTACTACAGTTGGTAGCACTTTAGCAGAATCGACGACTTCAGTTACTACGTCTGCCAAAACTACCTTTCGAACCACTTCTGTAGAATCTAGTAAGTCAGGTACTACCTCTGCTGCAACAACTGCCCCATACACCACTTCTGTAGAAACTGCTTTTCCAGTCACCACTTCTGTACAGTCTACCACCGATGGCACCACCCCTGCTGAAAGAACTGCTTCGCTAGACACCACTTCTTCTGTAGAAACTACTTCCCTGTACACCACTTTGGTAGAAACTACTACAGCAGACACAACTTTAGCAGAATCGACTTCAAGCACTATTTCTCCCAAAACAACATCTGTAACCACTTCTGCTGAATCTAGTACGTCAAGCAGTTTCTCTGCTGCAACATCTGCCCTTTACACCACTTCAGTAGAAACTGCTATTCCAGCCACCACTTCTGTACAATCTATTGTCCTTGGCTCTACCTCTGCTGAAACAACTGCTTGCTTAGGCACTACTTTTGTAGAAACTTCTGCTATGTACTTCACCTCAGTAGAAACTACTACAGTTGGCAGCACTTTAGCAGAATCGACTTCATCAGACACGATTTCTGCCAAAACTTCCTTTGGAACCACTTCTGCTGAATCTAGTTCGTCAAGCAGTTTCTCTGCTGAAACATCTGCCCTGTACACCACTTCAGTAGAAACTGCTATTCCAGTCACCACTTCTGTACAATCTACTATCCATGGCTCCACCCCTGCTGAATCGACTGCTTCCCTTGGCACCATTTCTGCAGAAACTACTGCCAAGTACTCCACTTTGGTAAAAACTACTACAGCTAACACAACTTTAGCAGAATCAACTTCATCAGGCTCCATTTCTCCCATAGCAACATTTGGAGCCACTTCTGCAGAGTCTAGTACGTCAGGCACAATCTCTGCTGCAACAACTGCCCTATACACCACTTCAGTAGAAACTACTACTCCAGAAACTACTTCTGTACAGTCTACCACCAATGGCATTACCCCTGCTGAAACAACTGATTCGCTAGACACCACTTCTTCTGTAGAATCTACTGCCCCATACACCACTTTTGTAGAAACTACTACAGTTGGCAGCACTTTAGCAGAATCGACTTCATTCACTATTTTTTCCAAAACTACCTTTGGAACCACTTCTGCGGAATCTAGTACGTCAGGCAATACCTCCGCTGCAATAGCTGCCCCGTACACCACTTCAGTAGAAACTACTTTTCCAGTCACCACTTCTGTACAGTCTACCACCGATGGGACCACCACTGCTGAAACGACTGCTTCCCTAGGGACCAGTTCTAGAGATACTACTAGAACAGAAACCACTTCTGTAGAATCTAGTGCTATGTACACCACTTCAGTAGAAACTACTACAGCCAACACAACTTTAGCAGAATCAAGTTCATCAGGCACTATTTCTCCCAAAACAGCCTTTGGAGCAACTTCTGCAGAATATAGTATGTCAAGCACCACTTCTGGTGCTACAACTGCCCTGTACACCACTTCAGTAGAAACTACTTTTCCAGTCACCACTTCTGTACAATCTACCACCCATGGCTCCACCCCTGCTGAAACAACTGATTCCCTAGGCTCCACTTCTGTAGAAACTACTGCCATGTACATCTCTCCGGTAGAAACTACTACAACTGGAAGCACTTTAGCGGAATCTAGTACGTCAGGCAGTTTCTCTGCTGCAACAAATGCCCCTAACACCACTTTAGTAGAAACTCCTTTTCCAGTCACCACTTCTGTACAATCTACCACCGATGGCACCACCCCTGCTGAAACAACTAATTCCCTTGGCACCACTTCTGTAGAAACTACTGCCAAGTACAGCTCTTCTGTGAAAACTAATACAACTGGAAGCACTTTAGCAGAATCGACTTCATCAGGCACCTTTTCTGCTAAAACTTCTTATGGAACCACTTCTGCAGAATCGAGTATGTCAGGCACTACCTCTACTGGAACAACTGCCCAATACACAACTTCAGTAGAAACTACTTTTCCAGTCACCACTTCTGTACAATCTACTGTCCATGGCTCCACCCCTGCTGAATCGACTGCTTCCCTTGGCACCATTTCTGCAGAAACTACTGCCAAGTACTCCACTTTGGTAAAAACTACTACAGCTAACACAACTTTAGCAGAATCAACTTCATCAGGCTCCATTTCTCCCATAGCAACATTTGGAGCCACTTCTGCAGAGTCTAGTACGTCAGGCACAATCTCTGCTGCAACAACTGCCCTATACACCACTTCAGTAGAAACTACTACTCCAGAAACTACTTCTATACAGTCTACCACCAATGGCATTACCCCTGCTGAAACAACTGATTCGCTAGACACCACTTCTTCTGTAGAATCTACTGCCCCATACACCACTTTTGTAGAAACTACTACAGTTGGCAGCACTTTAGCAGAATCGACTTCATTCACTATTTTTTCCAAAACTACCTTTGGAACCACTTCTGCGGAATCTAGTACGTCAGGCAATACCTCTGCTGCAATAGCTGCCCCGTACACCACTTCAGTAGAAACTACTTTTCCAGTCACCACTTCTGTACAGTCTACCACCGATGGGACCACCACTGCTGAAACGACTGCTTCCCTAGGGACCAGTTCTAGAGATACTACTAGAACAGAAACCACTTCTGTAGAATCTAGTGCTATGTACACCACTTCAGTAGAAACTACTACAGCCAACACAACTTTAGCAGAATCAAGTTCATCAGGCACTATTTCTCCCAAAACAGCCTTTGGAGCAACTTCTGCAGAATATAGTATGTCAAGCACCACCTCTGGTGCTACAACTGCCCTGTACACCACTTCAGTAGAAACTACTTTTCCAGTCACCACTTCTGTACAATCTACCACCCATGGCTCCTCCCCTGCTGAAACAACTGATTCCCTAGGCTCCACTTCTGTAGAAACTACTGCCATGTACATCTCTCCGGTAGAAACTACTACAACTGGAAGCACTTTAGCGGAATCTAGTACGTCAGGCAGTTTCTCTGCTGCAACAAATGCCCCTAACACCACTTTAGTAGAAACTCCTTTTCCAGTCACCACTTCTGTACAATCTACCACCGATGGCACCACCCCTGCTGAAACAACTAATTCCCTTGGCACCACTTCTGTAGAAACTACTGCCAAGTACAGCTCTTCTGTGAAAACTAATACAACTGGAAGCACTTTAGCAGAATCGACTTCATCAGGCACCTTTTCTGCTAAAACTTCTTATGGAACCACTTCTGCAGAATCGAGTATGTCAGGCACTACCTCTACTGGAACAACTGCCCAATACACAACTTCAGTAGAAACTACTTTTCCAGTCACCACTTCTGTACAATCTACTGTCCATGGCACCACCTCTGCTGAAACAACTGCTTACCTTCGCACCACTTCTGTAGAAACTACTGCCATGTACTCCACTTCAGTAGAAACTACTACAGCGGGCACCACTTATGCAGAATCTTCATCAGGCACCATTTCTGCCAAAACTGTAGAATCTAGAACATCAGGCACTACCTCTGCTGCAACAACTGCCCCATACACCCCTTCAGTAGAAAGTACTTTTCCAGTCACCACTTCTGTACAGTCTACCACCGATGGCACCACCCCTGCTGAAAGGACTGCTTCCCTAAGCACCACCTCTGTAGACTTTACTGCCCCATACACCACTTCAGTAGAAACTACTACAGCCGACACAACTTTAGCAGAATCGACTTCATCAAGCACTATTTCTCCCAAAACAACATTTGGAGCAACTTCTGCAGAATCTAGTTCGTCAACAACTGCCCCATACACCATTTTAGTGGAAACTACTACTCCAGTCACCACTTCTGTAGAAACTACTACAGTTAGCAGCACTCTAGCAGAATCAACTTCATCAGGCACTATTTTTGCCAAAAGTACTTTTGAAATTACTTCTGCTGAATCTAGTTTCTCTGCTGCAACAACTGCCCTGCATACCACTTCAGTAGAAACTTCTTTTCCGGTGACAACTTTTGTACAGTCTACTACTGATCGCACCACCCCTTCTGAAACAATTCAATTCTGAAACTAGAACAGGCACCACTTCTGTAGAAACTACTGCCATGTACACTACTTCAGTAGAAACAACTACAGCGGGCACCACTTTAGCAGAATCTACTTTTTTAGGCACCATTGTTGCCAAAACTACTTTTTGAAACCACTTTTGCAGAATCTAGTATGTCAGGCACTAGCTCTGCTGTAACAACTGCCCCATACACCCCTTTCTAGAAACTACAAACTTGGGTACCAATTTATTATAAACTTGTTCCCCAATCACCATGTCTAAAATCTACTACCCAAGGTACAACCACTGCTGAAACAACTGCTTCTCTAAGCACCACTCCTGTAGAAACAACTGCCATGTACACAACATCAATAGAAACTACCACAGTGGGTATCCCCTCTGCTGCAACAACTGCCTTTGGTAGTAGTACCCCAAGTACTCCTTTTATCAAAAACAACTTTTGACCTTGGTACCTCAGGCCCTATTCTTTAGTATCAACTTTCTTAGGCACCACTTCTGTAGAGACTACTGCCATGGATACTACTTCAGTAGAAACTACTTTAACCATATAATACCATGCGGACCATTTCTGTAGAAACCACTAACCAAGGCACTATTACAACAACAACCATTAACCTAGATAGAATGCACTACTGTAGATGCTGGCACTGATGAAACCACTGCTATGGGTACCACATTGCTAGAAATTATTACCTTTTCTTTGAAAACTTCTACTTTTACTTTGTGATTTACTTATGTAGAATCTTATGCCTTGGGATCCACTTCTGTAGAATCTACTTTCTTAAGCACTATTTGTGCTAAAACAACTACTATTCAAAGCACCCCTTCTGTAGAAATAACTTTTCAAGTACTGCCATGGACACAACTGTAGTAAATGCTACAACTCTAGGCACCACTTCTGATGAAATAACCACCATTACTATGTCACTCTTTGGTTTCAGTAGAAACTACATTGGGGCACCACTTTTGCAAAAGCTACTTTCTTGGACACTTCAATCTGGGTGATTTAAAACCACTTTCCTAGTTCCTACTTCTGAAGAAAAAGTACCATGTAAACCACATTGACAGATACTACTGTGCTCAGCAACACTTGTAGAAACAACTACTACTTTAGGAACCACCGCTGTAAAATCTAATCCACAGGCACCACCTCTTTTGAAAGAAAAACCTTAGGCAATTTTTGTAGAAACTACATTTCTAGGCACCACTTTTTCAACTATGCCTACCACAACATCTGCCAAAACTGTTGCTTTGTAAAATACCACTTCAGTATAATCTTCTACTCCCATCATTACTTATTTTGAAACTACTGCTTTGAGCACGTTTGAGCAACTGCCTCTGGTATCACTTCTGTAGAAACTTATACCACAGGCACCACTTCTGTAGGATCTACTGCTTTGGGCATCACTTTAGCAGAAGTTGCCCCAAGCACCACTTTTTGCCAAAACAACTACTCTCTAAGGCAGCACATATGTTTAAACTATTCCATTGGGGACCACTTCTGCCAATACATCTACCACTTCATTAAGTGCTACTTCAATGGTCTCCACATTGGCAGATACAGTCTTTGGACACAGGTTCTACTTTTACATCCCTAGGCACCAACCTTTCTGCAGAATCTAATATTCCAGGCACATCTTCTGCAGATTCTATAATTCTGGTCACTAAATCTGTAGGAAAATAACTATGCCAAGCACTTTATCTGCTGAATTGGCTATTACGTTAGATACCACTTGTATATAAACTATTGATTGACCGACTGTTATTGTAGATACCACTTGTGTAGAAGCTACTACTCCAGCTATCACCTCTCCCCAATTGCTACTACCATTGTAATAAGTTTATTAATCAAGTTTAACAAGACATCAGTTAGTTATATTTAAAATCTTAAATGACGATTCCCAAAGCAACAACCTCATATGTACCGTCAAATGACATCAAGTGAAAACACTATTAAAATGTACCACTTTGGAAAAATATGCTACCCTGGGCACCACTACTTTAAATACTTCAACACTTGACACCACTTTTGCAGAAATTAATAATTTAGAGATCACTTGAAGAAGCTATTTTCCTAACTGCTTTTTGACAAACTACTACCTTGGCTATTATTTGTTCAAAAATTATTAACTTAGTTGCTGGCTCTACAAAATCAACTACCATTTTCATGACTTTTGTAGGAACTACTACATCTGGCATTGCCTTTTAGCAGAATTAAGGGTCCTGGACACTACTACTACCTTTGGAAACGCTTTGTCAAAATCCACTCCACTACCTCTCCCTAGACTCAACTACTCCCTTTACTACATCCAACATATCAGTTGAAACTACATCTGCCAAAATACAGTCAGCTGTGGCTATGCCTGTCTTGACATGTATTATTGAAACCACTACAACTATGGACTAGGACTATATGGAAAATGGGATGAGGTTTCTAGTAAACCTAGTCTAAGGCATAATGTCCAGAAAACTACTATTTAGGGTGCCATTTCTGTAGAAACAAAAACCCAGAGCATGACTTCTGCAAATTGTTGCTTGGAATTAAGTTTTATCTTTGTCTATTTTACCATTTGCTTTTAAAGCTGCAATAATAGTACTACTAAAAATCTCCCTAAACACATCTAAAGAACTAGTATCAACAAAAATTTTTGAATTTTGAATTTTGTTTTTAGTAACTGCATGGGCTACAAGGAAATAGGCCTGTGAAAAAGGCCACCTACATGGAAATGGTGTTCTCCACAACTTCAATCAACGGTAATTGATGAAGCCACAACTATGACTATCTACACTTGCCTCCATGACCACTTTTGTAAGTACAATTTTTGTTTAAAATGTAAGTACTTTTCTATCTTGGTACATTTTTAAACCGTGTTACCTGGGGAATTGATACTGCTGCAGAAACCACTTTTTGATGGGTTTGACTGAAAATTTGTTTTGTAGATCAAAACAAAAAACACTAACCCAGGTTTTAGAGGTCAGGCATGGAACATTGTTCAGTTAGGACATTTAAGTAATTTTTATAAATGTGTCTTGGCTAAAAAAAAAAAGGTTAATGTGTCCATTGTGAAACGGTTTTGTTAATTTCAGGCAATTGCAGAAGTTGTTGTAGTTAATTCTAGATTTTAAATAGTTCAGTTTTATTTTTTAATCTTAAAACATAATGGCTAATACAACGTCACCAATACCAATTTCGATGGACAGTAAATCCTTTTTGGACATGTATGAAAAATGGATAGATAATACTGAAGTTAGCTATTCAGGGTAAAAAATACATAGTTCTTTTGTTAAAATTACAGAAATAAGAGTTCTTAGAATACACTTATATGAGAAAAGCCAGGTTATTACATTGTAAAATATAAAAATATGGTCAAAATGGCCTCATTGGGAAAGTCTCAAACTGATGCTATTAACATTATAACCACAAAAGTATTGTTTGCATTAGAGTTGTAAGGTCAGGGGCTTGAACATCCCCCACTATTTAGAGGAATCTAATCTAAACTAATTTGTTCCTTTTTTTCCTCTTTCCTGTTGTGTATCTTGCAGCTGTCATGGAGTTTGTGGATTTAAATGTCTGATGTAATGGAAGATCTGAATGATTGTTTTCCGGTAAGTTATCAGTGTTCGGTGTAATTACTTAAGTAACTAGTTACTGTAATTATATGACCTAAACATGAACAGTAATACAAATATGTAATGTAAGTTACTTAATGTGCAATTTAAGTTACTTATCATATACTTGCCTTAAATACTGTAAATAAATACAACAGTTCTGTATTAATCAATTTAGAGAAGCAACATAACTGTACATATTTAATTTAAAACTGTTTATTTTGTATTGTCTATGCATTGAGGTTTATGTGAATTCTATAAAGTATTGAGTCAAGTAATTAAATCTGAGTAATTAAGTGGCTTTTCAGGCAGCATAAATGTAAAAGTAATTACAATTATTTAATGATTTAAATTATTTAGTGATGTGATTTAAAGTTATAGTTCATCCAGTTATGAGAATTTACTCACCACTCAAGTGGTTATAAACCTTTGAGTTTCTTGGACACAAAAATATTTTGAAGAAAGCTGAAAAATTGTAACTTGACGTGGAGCTAGATCAGTTTCAAAATAATAAATTTACTAAATATAATTTAGCATATAATAATATAATAGTGCATCCACAACACAATTCGCATTTACAAAACTCAGTTTGTAAATTCAAAACACGATTCATAAAAACACAAATCCAATTTGTATTTAAGAATTGGATTTATTTATGAATCGTGTTTTGTATTTAAGAATTAGATCTGTGTATTTATGAGTCGTGTTTTGAACTTACAAAACATGATTCATAAAGGCACAAATCCAAGTCATATGGTGAAAATATTAATGATTTTTTATTGTGAATTTACAAATTGTGTGTCGTATTTATGAATTGTTGTTAGTGTACAAATTGGATTTTGTAAATGTGAATTGTGCTGTGCCTGTATGAATTTTATTTTGTAAACATGTTGTTTTGAGACTGATCTGGCTCCAAATTGACATGCATGGTAGGGAAAACAATACTATGCTAATCAATGGTTGTGCTTTCTTCAAAATGTCAAGTTTTGTAAGTGAAGGGAGAGTAAATGACTTCTTTTTGGGGTGAACTATTCATTTAATTTATTGAATTCTGTTATTTCCATGCTGACTGGCCCAGATTGACGTGGAATAGAACAGTAAAGCAAACACAACTGTCTTATATTATACAGAATGGTGCATCATTAAATGTGAATTGCTCATTTAATAGTTATAATTGGCTCCGTAAATGTATATAATTATATAATAGCTTTTTTATAATGTATGTTTTTATGTCTTTAATATAAAATGTAAAATCAGTAACTCCACCCACATATCTGAACACTTTATTTAACAAAGAACAATGTTGAAAACTGCCCAAAAATAAGACTCAAATAAAAATCAAGGAGCTGTTCTTTAAAATTGTCATGAATGACAGGAATAATATGAGGGAAAGGTATAACAAATTCATGATATGCATTCATTTCATGTTGTGTGTTAAGAAAAATGTTGTTTCTGTTGCAGCTGTATCAAGGAGCAAGCACTTTAATGCCGCCTCTAAGAAGGATGTTATGGAAAACGACTAGATGATGGACTGTAGGAAAACCCACAAGACCTTGCCCTGAACTCAAAGACTGCTACTTCAGCAGGAGTACTGATATTAGTATCTGTAATTATTGAAACTGGAAAATAAATGAAAATGTATGTGAGGGGAAAAAATAATGATGTAATTTGTCAGCTTAATGTTTTATATTTGTTGCAATAAAAATTTTTGTAAATGTTTTATTTTTATATGTAATAAAGATTTTCACTTTGGTAAACAAGAACTGATTTTTTTCATGCTCGCTCGAACAAATGTAAAAACTTCCTTACATTTAAAAACAGAAGACACTGTGCGCTATAAGATAATGCCAAAGCAATCTCACTGCAATTCGTAACATTTTGATTTAGTGGCTAATTCGTATGATCTAATTTGTACAAATTAGTACGATTTGCTCATCACCCAATGACGTTTGGGGTTAGGGGTGGGGTTAGGTGCCACGCCTCGTTTTTAAAATAATATATTTTCGTACGACTGAACTTGTACGAATTCGTAAGAATTAGCCACTAAACTGTCAAAACGTAAAATACTTGCGTTTCCTCGTGAGATCAGGCTGGATAATGCAGTTACAGTTTTGTTGGTGTAATCATGTGTTTCCTTGCAATAGACATTTTTTGTCTATAAAAGGTGGTCTTAAGAATAATAATAACTTGGGTAAATAAAAATGTAGCTATTAAGAAAAGTTCTTGCTTAAATTTTAAAAACCCTTTTAAGCAGACGTGTGGGTCGTTGTATATAAAAAAACATTTTAGTGGGAACATTTACTCCTTACTAGGTTCTTTTTCAACATGCATGTTTACAGGACATTAAATTGATCCTTCAGCCATTTAAAGGTGTGTCCCAACTCCCTGTACTTAAACATTGGAAACCTCTGTGTATGGTGTTTTTAGTTTCCAAATAAAACTCAACTCACCCCAATATCACTCATCACGCAGCAGTTCTGTGGGCATGAGCAGGTACAAGTTGATACATAGGTAACAGTAACACGAACAAGCGAATAACACATCAAAGATGAGATGAACTACAGCGGAAGATCACATTGATGACACTCCTTTCAGATAAGAGCAATCTGAGAATATGTTTGCACAGGTCTACCAAATTTTGACAATTGTAAATTGGGAAATATTTTCTATTTCCAGCAGGGTCATGTCAAGAGCTCAAATCTCTAAAACTGGATTCTTGAACATGACGGTAAGTTCACTACTCTATTGTGGCCTACATTCGAGTAGCATCTCTCTCTCTCTAGTTGAGCACCACCTTTGGGATTTGCCAGTAGGGATGCTCCGATCGATCTCATGAACTGATCACAGGTGTCTGTTTACGAGTTTATATGCAGAGGAACCAGACATGCTAGTTGGAGAGCAAAATATTGGAATGGTCTTAGAACTCTCAGTTCTTATATATGTAAAAAGGTCTGTGTTTTTGACATTTTTACAAGTTCTCTAAAACCTGGCTGAAATGCAATTAAAAATGTAAAAAAAAATATTTTAATTGAATATTAAATAAAATACCTTTTTGTAATATACTTGCTGCAATAAATAAATATATATTTATAGATGTGCATTTTAACATCTTATGCATCAAATATGTACTTTTTCTTGATTGAGACATGTCGAATTCCTCTTCCATCATTTGCAATGTTTCCAAATTGCTTTGTTAGTTGTTTTTCTTACCATTTTTTTTTTTGTATCTGTTTTATCTATTATTTTCTGTAAAGATGCTTCTGACCATGACATGTCCACACTAAATGATTATAAGAGACATGTTTGAGGGATTATATGCAACATTCTTCATTTATTCTCTGAGGTGTAAGGCAAGATCTCCACTTAATTATCATACTTGGAGGGAAAATGTGCTTCATGTATTATAAAGCTTGAAGCATCAGAATCGGTACTCAGTATTGGCCGATCACCATCACAAAGAATCGGTACTTGGTATCGGCTGCAAAAATCCTGATCGGAGCATCTCTATTTGCCAAAATGGGTGGTTTGCATCACATGTGCAGCCAACAAATCTGAAGAAATGGAATAAAACTGTCTAATGACATTAAAAGCAGTTTGCTGTGGAAATACGGATTTAACTGCAATGCAACATTTAAACAAATTCTAGGATCTTAATCTATAAAAAGTTTCCTATAGTGTGTGTTGTTTTGGTGATCCATAATATGGTCATGTCGCGTTGTCACATATGCACATTTTAAATTATTGAATGAGTAAATGTAATTTAGTTGACATTGGCTGGATTCAAAATATTGTTTATCATCACAAAATACCGTTACAATGCTAATAGTATCACTTCATGCGTGAGTACCCTCTTGCATGTTATCTAGGTTATGCGTCATCCGATTCTAGAAAGCTCTTAGAATCACAGCCTACACTGCATTACAACGACATCTACTGGTAAGCGATGGTACATGCGTACTGTTGCACAAAACGCAGAAAGATGATGACCATTTTATTTGCTACATTTGAAACCTATATTAGATTTACATAAGAACATATGCGTACGTCCACTCTATCTGTGATAAAGTTGTTAAATGATAACTGAGCATGCATAAAGATCAAACTCACCGCTATAAATGTATTTGTATTTTATTATTTAGTCTTGTAATTACAACAGAAAAACAGGCAGAACTTACAAACCACTTGGCATGTTATGAGCAGGTGCTTGAGGGGGTGACCTACAACTCTTAGCTTATCTGGGTATAAAGAAACGCCTGATGGACAGGAAAGTCCAGCTCAAGACAAATCCCTCCCTGGCTGGAGGAGAATATATTGACAGATGTTTCTCTGGGCTCATGTCCAAGTAGAGAGACCAAGAGAGACTGTTTCTTGCTTAGACGTTCTCACAGTTCTTTGGAGAGTACAATAATCTCCTGAGAGTCCGTAGCACTGGATGATTTCTCGGTTTAGGTCTGATCACTGCTGTGAGAAAGGAAGCAGAAAAGACTGGCCAGTATGCATGATGACACAATGGCCTCAAAAAGTAAACCTAAACAACTTCAAATGTATAACTGCAAAAACAAACCAAAAAATAGAAAGCCTATTGAAAGTCTTTCATTGGATGAAGACAGTTTGTACAGATGTTCTTTGTCTTGACTTTAAACAATTTCATTCAAAGTGAGCTTTTGGGATATTTATTTGGAAATAAATGTGGGTTTGTTTGATGTTTTGTTTTATAATTATTTTCATTTATACATTTTAAAGTGCAGTGTCAATATATAGGTTTATAATATTCAGAATAACTTATAGGCTGTACTCATTTTGCACCATAGCTCTTCTTTTGTTAAAAGTTATAAAAGTATAATTTAATCGGAAATGATGTTAGAATAGTTCCAGTTTTGCCTTTGGAACTAATCTAATATAAAACCATTCATTCATTCATTCATTTTCTTTTCGGCTTAGTCCCTTTATTAATCTGGGGTCACCACAGCTGAATGAACCACTAACTTATCCAGCATATGTTTTACGCAGCGGATGCCCTTCCAGCTGCAACCCATCACTGGGAAACATCCATACACAATCATTCACACACACACACTATGGACAATTTAGCTTACCCAATTCACCTAAAACACATGTTTTTGGACTTGTGAGGGAGACCAAGCACCCGGAGGAAACCCATGCCAACATGGGGAGAACATGCAAACTCCACACAGAAATTCCAACTGACCCAGCCGGGGCTCGAACCAGCGACCTTCTTGCTGTGAGGCAATTGTGCTACCCACTGCACCATCGTGCTGCCCCAATATTAAACCAATATACCAGATTTGCACAGTTATTTCATTCTATGACCCCATATACTGTAAAAACATTTGTTGTCATGACTTCTTGTCATATATTTTTTAATGTTTTAATTTTACAAATTTATTGTAATAAGCTAATCTGTTTTTATCCTTTTTATTAGTTATACAAAGTTTTCAGTTTGATTAATAATTATTGAATTTAATCAAATGAACTTTTCTAGTCATCTCAACTTGCATTAGTTACAGTGAAGTAGGCTAATCAGTTAAATGTGAGAGGGGAATTTGTGAAGGTGTGCTTAATTATGCTCTTCACTGTATAATTAACCTACATTAAAATAAAATGAATACACTTTTAGTTTAGCAGCAAAATTACAAAATTTACATTTTAAAAATGATATATATGTATATATATACTGTAAAAAATTATGACTGATTATTCATGACAGCATATGTTTTAGTTCATTCTAACATTGTAAGTAAATCATGTTCTAACTTATTTTTAAGTTGAATCAAACTACCTTTATGGGTCCATTGAACATATATTATGCTAAACTGATTTAAAAGAACTTGTGTAACTTACAAAATTAAGGCAACCAGGAATTTTTTTTACAGTGTATATAAATATAGCAATCTATTTATATTGGAATTGATTCCCATGTTTTTCCCCTTAAACAGACAAACCAGCTTGCTTAGCAAAGTATAAAAACTAAGCAAATCAACAAAACAAACATTAAAATAACAATTAGCTATGTTGAAAAACAGTTTATTCTCTCTGGCAGTATCTGTCTCTCCAGCGCCCCCGCTCGGCAACAGGCGGCTGTAGGATCGGCTGCTCCCGTCGAGCGTTCAGTGAGCGACTGCAGCTGGAGAGACAATAACAGCGACGCGCGCACAGGTAAGAAAAACCTGTCAAAGCTGCCACTTGTGAGCTCTAAATGCCATTTATTAGCGTAAGTACTGAGGTTTTCGTGCACTGTTCGAAGCAGTTTTGTGTCACGCATAAAGCATGCGTGCCCTTGCTGCAATTTAAAATCGGCGTTCGTTTATGTCATGTTGTTAAATCGGGCCTGCGCTGCTTACGTATTGATAAACTAATGCTCTGAATATAGAATGAGCTCGAATATTGACTCGCTTATTAGAGGGAAAATGTCCGGTTAAAATATGTATATGATCATTCAAACGGAACAAAAGGTGAGTGTAATGGCATTTGTGTGACTTTCCACTAAATACCCATATATTAACGTGGTAATTTTGAAGATTAGATGCATTAAACTATTTTACATATACATATTATGTTCTCAGTCAGTTGAGCTCAGATTGCAGGAGCTGTTGCGTCCGGTGTGATTTTATTTCCAGCTAAATGTTCATCTTGCACGTACTGTAATGCTGTGAATATTTCGAATAAAATCACAATAAAAGGATTAATGTAGCATATTCTAGTGAGGATGTATTTTTAAAAGAACTGAATATTACAGTAAGTTCAAGCTCATTATATCGATTTTGGTGCTGAAGGATGCTTTGTTGGAGCGCACCTCCTCCCTCCATCTCTAAGAGCAGAGAGATGCGGCCATGATTCCAGCTCTTCATGTCGTCGGAATTGTGTTCATGTGTCTGAATTCAGCCATCACAGTGTCTGTGTCTCAAATCACGCTGGTGGCTCTGTAGAAATCATAGACTGCCCGTTTCTAGGCTGTTATAAACGACGGTAACCATTCGTCGCTGACCAAATGCTGATTTCGGTTCTCCTATAATGGCATGCAACGCCTTTCTTCGTCGGCAGTACAGTTGTCTAATCATAGGGATGCATTTGATTTGGAAACCAGCATTATTCTTTGTCTTCGCCGTGCTCTTCGCACATGAGGTCGTTCTGGTAGCAGAATCTACAGTTTATTATCACGGTGTTACATTACATCCCTGTGGACTCTAATCCGATTTAAAATGGGGGTTGAGTTGAGGATTTTGAGGTGCCTGCAAACGCCTTGCTGGTTGTTATTGGGTTGCCTCACCCTTTTTCATCATTAATTTGAGTTGACATATTGATTTCGGTTTGCCACTGAGCGATTGCTGTTTGATGGTATGAAATATTTGTCATGATGCCGCATTGCGATGGATGGATTATAATCATATTTTATAATAATTTTTTTTGATCTTGCTGGTTGCCTTCCTCTCTAGGTGTGTTTCTTCTCCCCCTTTTTCTTCTTTTAACCAAGCAATATGGCACCTGAAATTTTCATTGACGCCTTGTATCTTCATTAGGCACTTTTTTATTACCTGAGCATAACCCAAAGCTGTTTTAAATTAATAAATAGCTAAATAGTTAATTATAGAAGGTATTTACCATTTCATAAAACATTTCAAAAGGTAACTGGAAACTGTGAAAAATAGTGGGAGTTGTGAGAAAGCATATCTGCATAGTTGACCTGGTGAATGAGGCTGAGGATAACAACAGGTGTCAAAGGTGATTGACACATTTAGAGCTTGGTAGATTAAAATCTGCTCGAGATGACATGTTTAGTTGTGTTGACAAACTCACTGTTCATTTGCAGTTATTTTGTGATATAAAATACCCACTTAATTTTAGTCGTAAAGACAAGAGTAAGGCTGTAGCAGATCATTTGAAATGGTAATGAGGCTACTTTTATTTCTATACTTACTATAACAACAAAACATAGTGTTTGGGAACCTGCATTGCAAAACTCATACAAGAACATTTTCACAATTTTTGTGAATGTACTAAACTCCACTATTTGTCAGGCAAAATGGTGTATAGTAATTGGGAGCACATAATATTGGCATTATGACAAGCCAGATCACCTTAGCAAAGGGCCAATTGTGATATCACGGTTTCACTGTATTATGATTACTGCTCTAAAATATATTATTTTAAAATGTATGGTTAAAAAACAAAAACATTTTCCTCTTTAAACACAATAGCCCCGTTTCAGAAAAGAGGAAAAGTGAAAACTCAGAGTATGTTAACCCTGAAATGAGAGAAACTCTGGGTTACCCGTTTTAAAATGGCAGGTTTGTCAAACTGGAGAAATAGGGTAAGTCAAGCCTGTTTCTGAAAGAGAGGTAATTTTAACTCAGAGTCAGTTACCATGGTAACTTACTCTATGAACCTAACCTGGTCAGGAGCAGGTTTTATTCTCTACTCAGATTTATTAAAAAAGCTTTGTTATAAGACAAACCAGCAGGCTGAGCACACTGTAAAACATCTTAAGTGTTGTTTTGGTCATTCTAAAATGCCTTAACCATTTTAATATTAATGTTATTATATTATTAATTACCTCTGGAGCGTGTCAAGAGCGTCTGTTCTCTACATCTCATGGCTTCAAACGCCACCACGCGTTCATTGTGTTGGCATAGTCCTCTGAGGTGAAAGTCATTTATTAAAGGGTTTATTAAAGGTTCCCCCTTTTCCCAGATTTAATATAAGTCTTTTGTGTCCCCAGAATGTGTCTGTAAAGTTTCAGCTCAAAACACCCATCAGATTATTTATTAGAGCTTTCACTGGTTTGTATTTTATAGCTCTCAACAGCTTTTTGCTGTTTTTGTGTGCTGGGCCTTTAAGGCTAGTCCTCGCCGCCCACGCTGTGGTGATGAAGTAAATCGCTGTAATTTATTACAAACATGCACTGTTTTAAAAGATTTTAAACTTGTAAAACTCACTCTTGATCACATTTGATGATGATTGATGATTCTAGCAAACTGAACAGACCTTTTATCCCCGGTTGCTTTGCGCACGTCCTGTCTTGTTGATAGGATTATAAACGTTACTACAGAGACATGTTAATACGCAGCTGTCAATCAATTCGCTGGGCGGGGGGACCGCACTCCTACGTTAAGTTGCGGTCGATCTCAAAACCGCTCCAGTTGGTCCACCGTTTTTATGTTGTTATATTGAAAAAAAAGGACTGGGTGTGTTTATATCACCCCAATATGACGGTCTATACACTATACCTACACATATGTCTGTTCAAACAGCCTGAAAAGTAGATTTTTCACCATAGGTGCCCTTTAAAAAGCTTCTTCTACCGCAGTAAATTCTGTTTTTACTGTTGATATTTGGCTTCAGTTAATCAGGAAGTGACGATTTTGTTCTCTTTGACTGGTTGGATGGAAACGCTGCTTTATTCGCACGTCTTTTACGCAATATTTAAGTTTTGCACATAAATTTAATTCGCATTTTTGGATGGAAACATAGCTATTACCTACATTTCAGTCACACAAAGAACAAAGTCACGTAGGAGAATGGCTTGTCCTTTTTTAATAAATAATTAGCTTAAATTCACTGACCTTCGACAGGGGTATCTAGTGTAACTAGAATAATGGGATTATTACTCGTTCTATTTAAATAAAAACTATTATGTAGTACTGCTTACATTCTAAATGTCATATCAACCTCTACCATTTGATCAATAATAAAGGCAGACACACAAGTGCACTCTTAAATCTATCTTAAGTCTATTAAAAACTCAACTTTAGAAATATTATCTTAAACTGATCAACGTGTGTAAAAGTGAGAACCTTAAATTAAACATTTCCACTGAACATTAGGCTAAGGTTCTTGTTTTGTCAAATTTGTTGTTGAAACTATGAAGTAGACTATTTTATGTAATTTATTGCAGTTAAAGTCCAGCATCTTCACATCTGGTACACTGTCTTGACTAGTGCGGTTGAATGACATTTGTTCTGGAAGCACTGTACAAATATGGCGGCGCTATTGACGCATGCTTAGGGTCCGTATGTGATATCTAGTGTATTTATCTATGGTCGCGGTGTCTTAACTCCGAGTTAGTCTACGCAAAGTTGATTGACCTAACTCAGATTCAACTATTCTAAAACCGAAACCTTGAGTTTTTAATCTCTCGGTAAGTCTACTCAGAGTTCAAGTTTAAACTCCGAGTTGGTTGAACCTCCTTACTGAAAAAGGCCCAATATATTTTATTTTGAGAAACATTTAAAATATTTTGGAGCAGTAAAGATGTTCAAATGAATCATTGACTTCTTCTGTCAAAAATACTGATTGTCAGCGCAATAGCCTAGTGGTTAGAGTGCTGACATACAGTATGGTGCAGTATAGGGGTGTCAAAATAAATTGTTTCTTCGGTGCACCGTGATGCAGACGCGGACAATTCGGTATCGGTTCCGTAATAATCATAACCGGTTATTACGCACTGACGTCATTTATCTCATATGCGCTATGTCGCCGTAGCATACTATAGCGAGAGAGACGCGCGCGAGTATTTACAACGCTCCAACTACTTAAAAACTCAGAAACTGTGCACAGTTTCACTGCGTGTGTGTTTGCTGGACTGTAGAAACTTACAGCAGAAACCCCGATTTCACGGCGATTACGAGAATGAAAGTAATCTCCGTTTCTCTCTCTCTCTCTGTCTCTCACTGTGGCCCATGAGTGCATCTGTGAAGAGCGCCAGCGTGTAGGAGCCAACCACAGCCCTTTCTGTTGAGCGTGTGACCAATCAAAGGGGTGTAAGAAAGAACTTGGTAGACAAGGCTCAGAAAGCGAGCGGGATATTTATATTTGTTTATTTGCTAATGATCGTGTTGTTTAAAGATAGTTTATATATCTGACTGCTTGTATTAAAGGACAAAATTGTTTTACAAATAGTATATAAATATATTTATACATTTTAATACAAGAATTGCTGTGCTGTGAAGAAAATATAAACTGTGTATGGAAAGAATCGTCAATGCACCGTGATGCACCGAGATATCGATTTGAACCGAATCGATGGCATGATAATCGTAACCGAACCGAACCGTGAGACCAGTGTAGGTTCACACCTCTAGTGCAGTAGCACTTCAGGGTGTTCCGAGTTCGAATCCCGGCTTGAGGACATTTCCTGTCCCTACCCCCTCTCACTCTCCCACTTCGCTTTGTGTCTCATTATTGTCCTATCCACTTAATAAAGACAAAAGGCCAAAAATAAATCTTAAAAACACACACAGATTTTTCACTGATACATTCTCTGCTGGAGATACTGTTGTCCTAAAAAAAAAAAGTAAATAAAAACCTTAAGAGCGGTATAGCAGAAAATTGGCGCTTTTAAAACCTTGACTTTTCCAAACCGCAGTATACCTTGAAAACGATTATCGTCCTATGCGTATTACAGATATGAATTTGCTATCTATGAACACGTCTATTATAAATTCAAACCTGTGAGGGAGAAGTATTCTGTGGAGAAAACATCCTTTCATTTACTTCCAAATTCTCTCCTGATGTGCAGTTTAGGTAGAAACCATATACTGTAGAATTATACAACATAACGAGCCACTGAATCAAGCAATTTTTCCATGTACTTATAGTCAAACATCTTTCCTCTGAAGAAAGAATAAAAAAGAATCACACTGATTGCTGTTCTGTGCCAGATGTGTAAACATATCTGCTGCGAAGTAAGAAAAAAAATTACACAACATAAATTGCTCAGCTGCATCATTATAGATACTAGCCACGAGAGCTTATTATTTTTTAAGGTCACTAAACCCCACAAAACATCTGAGCAAATTGTTGTGGTTTAGTGATGTGGGCAGGCTTACAAAGAGAGCATAAAATCTCTGACATATTACCATGTGAAGTGTCTCTGAGCGCCGTTTGCATGAGTGTTTAATTGGCACAGCACTGACGGAGGGCTTTTCTACAGCAGTCTCCTCAGACTCACTGGCATGAGAGGCTGTGATCAGGCACATCGCTGCCACAAAGCCAGTGGTTCATGTAATGTGAGGTGAATTTGCAGCTGCAGAGACTCTGACAGAAGCTGATGAGCAGAATTCCAGAAATCCACGTCTACATGCATCCACATGGTGCTTTGCCCCGAGAGCCCAAGCATGACTGTTCTGGAATGTGCTTAGCCATGAACTCAAGCATATGGAAAGTGGTGCACAAATGTTCTTGCGTACTTTTTTGGCATACAATACAATAAAAATATTATTGAAGAAACATATACATACGATAAATATATAGAAATGATATGATCATGAGTGATTAGATGAATCATGAGATAAATCGAGATTTCAGAATTCATATTTAAATGATCCTGCATGTGCTGTAATTAAAGCTGTGCAATATGATGATATATTTAGTATGGAAAAAATAAATATTTCATATCATATGTCATTTCATACTATACTATTATCGTTTATTTAATGGTGTTACAAAATGCATTGTTTATACAGGCCTGTAGCCAGGTGGGGTTTGAGTGGTTCGAAAGACCCACCCCCACTGACAAAGGTCCAGAATTTGCCCCTTATATGAGCTAATTTGTTCTATTTTTACTGCTATGACATCATAAATTGTGGAAATAACCCATCCAACACATGAATCTGACGTAAGTGAAGTCAACTTTCACTATTGACCTACTATATTGTTGTTAAATAGAGAAAACATTTTACAAGTAACTTTTATTCGAAACCTTGGACCTTTTTCTTAAAAGAAAAAATTAACAATGAAAAGACGCGAAGCACCAAAAATTGCCCATATTAAAGTTAATTTTAATTGATGTTTTACTGTTGTTGTTTTCACTTTTTTACAATAGAGGCTAGAATAAAATCGTGAAGCTCTACATTATTATTATTTTAATTGTTTGTTATTCAAATGGCCAAATTCAGGTTGTTATTTGCCTAATAAATGACAATAGGCTACTTTTTTTCCGAATGATATATGATGTAATAAATTTGTATTTTAAATAAGTTTATATATATATCTATACAGTTGAAGTCAGAATTATTAGCCCCCCTGAGTTATGAGCCCCCTGTTTATTTTTTTTCCCCCAATTTCTGTTTAACGGAGAGAAGATTTTGTCAACACATTTCTAATTATAATAGTTTAATAACTCATCTCTAATAACTGATTTATTTTATCTTTGCCATGATGACAGTAAATAATATTTGACTAGATATTTTTCAAAACACTTCTATACAGCTTAAAGTGACATTTAAAGGCTTAACTAGGTTAATTAGGGTAACTAGGCAGGTTAGGGTAATTAGGCAAGTTACTGTATAAAGATGGTTTGTTCTGTAGACTATCGAACAAAAACATAGCTTAAAGGGGCTAATAATTTTGTGCCTAAAATGGTCTTTAAAAAATTAAAAACTGCTTTTATTCTGGCCGAAATAAAACAAATAAGACTTTCTCCAGAAGAAAAAATATTATCAAACATACTGTAAAATTTCCTTGCTCTGTTAAACATAATTTGGGAAATATTTAAAAAAAAAATTCAAAGGGGGGCTAATAATTCTGACTTCAACTGTATATATTTCTTTAGTCTGAATCTTTAGGAAATATTTTTAGTACATCAAAAAGTGTGATTATGATGACCATTCGACAAGCTAGCTAATCCAGCTAAAATTGTGACTAAATGTATTTAAACCTCATAATTAAATAGAAAATGAGGCGAATAACTGAAAAAAAAGTCCAGTTTTTGAGAAAAAAGAGAATCACCCCTTTCACCAGGCTGTCTACGGGCCTGTTATATATTTTCATAATTTATAATGCAATATTGCACTATTATGAGGATGCAGAAAGAAACATGAATAACAGTATTATGAGAAAGTTGCAATCTTGAAAATACAATGATTACATTTTGGATTTATTTTTATTTTTATGTTAAACCTGTAATCATTCGTTTTTGAAAGATGTTTTGTATTACATGAATATTTATTTAAAATTTCTACATTTTTAATCAAACTTCAATTTTAAATAAAGTGAGAAATATGATCACATAATAAACACACTTCTGAGTATATAAAGGAAATAGTCCTTATATAAAAACTATTAATTGATTGAATTTACAGAAATGGTGCTATATTATGATTATTTATTGTTATCAGAATATGAGATGACTTATATCTTGATATGAGATTTTTGTCAGATTGCCCAGCCCTATAGCTGTGATGATAACAGGACTCAAGCTGCATGAACTTCACAAGTTTCTGCAAGACCTGATGAACCATTTTATGAGCTTCAGTGGAAGAAACAACTTTTACTGTACATCTGAACTCCTGTATTTTGCACACTGAATTGCTGGAGTTAAATAATGTTGTATAGCTGTTTTTTACAATACAAATTATTTCAAAGGAGTTTTACGGAAAATCATAATGTTATTTTATATAACATATTATAAGCATTACAGTAGATACATTATAGTATATTATATACATTATATATTAAAACTATTGAATTTTACTATAAAACATACAAAAGAAAAACACAATATATTAATAATCTGTATATTTTCTACTGTATGAGATATATATTTATATTATATATTTTATAGTGCTCAGTATATATAAGTTCATCTCTCCCAAATCTCTCATTTAAATCAATATTTTATAAAGGAAGCTATACAATATTATATTTGTGCATATACATTAGATTAGTCAGTACTGAAGCCAATGCTGGAGCTTATCTAACAAAATAACTTATGATAATGGTCCAAAAACTAGTACAGCCAAATTGATATGTGATAGAAAAATATTAAATACAAATTTTAAAAAGAGGAAAATTTTGCAATATTTTGCTTGAATTCAATTGTATTATCTTTCAATATAATAATAATTTAAATATGTTTGGTGACTAAAACATTATTTTAATATATATATCTGTTTAATAAATCTGTTTTGTTCAAATGCACCAAAATACATTCCTATATTCGCTGAGAAATGGATAAAAATATTCCATTTTAAAATGGGGTGTACTCAATTATGCTGAGCACTATATATATATATATATATATATATATATATATATATATATATATATATATATATATATATATATATATATATATATATAGTAGAAATATTTTTAAATATCTTTGTATTTTATATTTGTATTTATGTCTGTAAATATAATTACTAGAAATACAGATATGTTAAGTGTGAGGATGCAAGATTAATATACAGTTGAAGTCAAAATTATTAAATCCCCTTTTGAAATTTTATTATTAAATATATTTATATAAATATTATTAAATCTTATTTGTTTTATTTTGGCTAGAATAAAAGCAGTTTTAAATTTTTAAAGCCATTTTAAGGTCAAAATTATTATTTAAGTTATGTTTTTTCAATAGTCTACAGAACAAACCATCATTATACAATAACTTGCCTAATTACCCTAACCTGCCTAGTTAACCTAATTAACCTAATTAAGCCTTTAAATGTCACTTTAATCTGTATAGAAGTGTCTTGAAAAATATCTAGTCAAATATTATTTACTGTCATCATGGCAAAGATAAAATAAATCAGTTATTAGAAATGAGTTATTAAAACTATTATGTTTAGAAATGTGTTGAAAAACACATTTTCTCTCCGTTAAACAGAAATTGGGGAAAAAAATAAACAGGGGGGCTAATAATTCTGACTTCAACTGTATATTAAGTAATTGTTCAATGCAATAATAATAAATAAAACTTACTTAGAGTATGACAGTACATAATATAAAAAAATAATAAAATAAAAATAAATAAAAAATATATACATGTTTTTGTTTGTAGTCTAAAACATTAATTACATTTAATATAATGTTCCACTTGTAATATATTATTAACAAAATATATTTAATATTATTACATTAAAATTAAATATATTTTTAAATAAAAATAGCATATCTAGCACACAGTAGACACAGTTTTCTGAATGTATAACAGTCTTTGACTACAGCACAGTGAAAGCTTTCTACACCCTGTTCATAAGGTGGTGACTCATCATAAGAGTCATTTCACATCTCAGTGGGAGCACAGAAGTTATGTCACCACAGCTCTCAAAATACAGTTTATGCCATCAGATTTACAGTCTGTATTCTCGTCATCTAATCCATTAGTAGGCTCTGCGTGGACTGCCAGGGTCTCAAGCAGTCTGGTTGATCTTTTATATGAGAGTACTGTATATGTTTTTGTGATGGGCTAGTTCTTGAATCCGAATATAACTGGCCCTGCAGATGGAGAGTAGAGAAAAGGCATGAGAGTAACTGTGCTTCATAGCGATGCTGAGCAAATTTAGGTCAGGGATACAAGGCTAGTGAAGCGTGATGAGAGCGTCACAGACATTCAGCTATTCTACCGCACAAACCCAGCGCGTGCCCGTGTCCAGTGGGGTGCCAGATCAACAAGCAAATAACCTCACTCAGACATCTCCTGGTGCCATCCATGGATTTATCGCTAATTCCAACCAAGTCGTTTTTGACATGATCAGATGTACTGATTGCAGATTTGCGGAGTTACATAACAAATAATACCTGCTGCTGAGTTGTTGTACATACACATGATTTAGATCTAGATTGTCTGCCTTCAAGACTGTAACCAGCATAGATGTGAAACAGTGATTGCCAGGTTTTCCCCTTCAAAAATTCTTATGTTTGATGCTGATCTTTTAGTTGTTAGAATGACAGAGAGTTTTAAAAGTTACACTTTTAATTTTCCTTTTCATCAGCATTGTCATTTACTTTTTCATCACCTTATAAATATTTTTCATACATGATATTCTTGATATGATGCTTCAATTTTTACCAGTCAAATCATAGAAGGCTTTATTGTTCACACAAAAACATATACAGTTGAAGTCAGAATTTTTTGCCGCCCATTTGATTTTTTTTCTTCTTTTTTTTTAAATATTTCCCAAATTAAGTTTACTAGAGTAAGGAAATTTTCACAGTACGTCTGTTAATATTTTTCCTTCTGGAGAAAGTCTTATTTGTTTTATTTCGGCTAGAATAAAAGCAGTTTTAAATTTTTTAAAAGCCATTTTAAGGTCAAAGTTATTAGCCCCTTTAAGCTAATTTATTTTTCGATAGTCTACAGAACAAACCATCATTATACAATAACTTGCCTAATTTCCCTAACCTGCCTAGTTAACCTAATTAACCTAGTTAAGCCTTTAAATGTCACTTTAAGCTGTATAGAAGTGTCTTGAAAAATATCTAGTAAAATATTATTTACTGTCAAGATAAAATAAATCAGTTATTAGAAATGAGTTATTAAAACTATTATGTTTAGAAATGTGTTAAAAAAAATCTTCTCTCCGTTAAAGAAAAATTGGGGGAAAAAATAAACAGGGGTGCTAATAATTCAGGGGGCTAATAATTCTGACTTCAACTGTACATAAATTCCAGTGCAATACTTTACTTTTAACCGTGAAAGAGTGTGAGAGAAGGTCATGTAAGTAGCTAAACATTTAATATTGTTTTATGACAGAAAAATTAAGTGACAGTCATTCTGTCTGTGCAGAAATTTGTTTGCAGAAATGCAAATCAACAGATTTATTCATTCATTCACTCATTTTCTTTTCGGCTTAGTCCTTTTATTAATCTGGGGTCACCACAGCGGAATGAACTCATCACTGGAAAACATCCATACACACTCATTGACACACATACGTTACAGACAATTTAGCATACCCAATTCACCTACAGTATATCACGTCTTTGGACTTGTGGGGGAAACCGGAGCACCCGGAGGAAAACCCACGCAAACGCGGGGAGAACATGCAAACTCCACACAGAACCTGATCAGCTGAGGCTCAAACCAGCAACCTTCCTGCTGAGGTGATCGTGCTACCCACTGCGCCACCGTTACGTCAGCAAATCAGCAGATTTTTAAAGCCATTTTTAAATTTTGAATTGAAAGAATCCAAATCAGTCTCAAAAATCAAAAAGGTATGGTTAATAAAACAGCTTTGGTTGTTAGAAAGTCACATTATATTTTAGATTTATGCATAACATGAATCTACGGCAGTCCTAAGAGGCCATGCATTAAAATATTTTTTCTCTCTTGTTTTGTCGTGATCACGAGATAACAAAAACTTGTTATGTCGTGATCACGAGTTATTTGTTTTTGCGTTAATTTATTTATTTATGTATTAATTATTATTATTAGTAGTAGTAGTAGTATAGTAGTAGTAGTATTAGTATTATTATCTGGCAAATGTCAGGACACCGGCCTTGCGAACAGGGAGAGAATAACTGTAGACGCGCATTCGTACAGCACATTAAAGGCGTTCAGAACAGCCATAATATGAGAGCAAACGCTCGTGCTCCTGATTAATGTACATTCATGATTATGATCATGTATATGATCATTATTTACAATAATTTGCATCAACTGTTACCATTTTAAAGCAACTCTATGGCGCATTTTTAAAGTTGTAAATAATTTGCGGAAAGGATCAAAGCAGGTGCAGGATCTTCATCATTCTTCATAATTTAATTCATGCATGCAGCAACTAATTTAGTGCCGTATAGAGTTGCCTTAAAATGGTAACAGTTGAGGGAATATTATTGTAAATAATGGTATATAATCAGATACGTGAATATAATCAGAAATGTACATTAATCATGAGCACGAGCATTTGCTCTCATATTATGGCTGTTCTGAACGCCTTTAATGTGTTGCACAAATGCGTGTCTGCAGTTGGGCTATTCTCTCCCTGTTCGCAGGGCCGGTGTAGACTCTCTGGCCAGACATTTGCCAGATATTAATAAATAATAATAATAATAATAATAATAATAATAATAATAATAATAATAATAATAATAATAATAATAATAAATACATAAATAAATAAAAGCTAAAAAAAAGTCGTGATCACGACATAACAACTTTTTGTTATGTCGAGATCACGAAAAAATTGCATTGTAAAAAATTGCATTTTAAAAAATTATCATAATTTAAAATCAGTCCGGTCGAATCGTCTTATAATTTACAATGAAAAACAATGACACATTGACAGAAATGGACAGAATTCTCTGTGTGACAGGTCAGTTTGAACAGTTTAGTTTTTTTCTTTTAAGTTTTCTTTATCGGTTTTGTATATTAGTGTTGTTGTTAGTTACAAAGTTCAAAATATTGTATGCTCCACATTCTGACGGTATGATAACCTTGGATAAAAATATCATGGTTTCACGGTGTCTGTGTAAAAACAAATTTTTTTTTCCCCTTTGAACACGAAATATTTTATTTTGAGAAACATTTAAAGTATTTTGGAGCAGTAAACATGTCAGACTGAATAATTCAAATGAATCATTGACTACTGCTGTCTTCATTAGTTTCAAAAACACAGATTCCTTTACAATTTAAACAGCATCTTTGGAGATTTCTGCTGTCCTAAAAATTTTTAAAAACTATAAATAAATTTTTTTTACACATACCTTTGGAGCGGTATTACAGAAAATTTTGGCGGTTTTAAAACCTTGACTTTTCCAAACCACGGTATACCTTGAAAACAGTTATTGTCCCATGCCTACTCCACTTGTACATTAGTATACTAGTCAGTTTGTGGAAAAACTACTTGATTTTTTATGTTATATGATTGGTCCACCAAGACAGGCTTTTCAGCAACTGTGAGGTATAAAATAATTAAAGGGTACACAATGTTTTAACATTTATATTTCACATATTGACTATAGATGGCTACTACTGGGTAGCGCTCTCGCCTCACAGCAAGAAGGTTGCTGGTTTGAGCCTTGGCTGGGTCAGTTGGAATTTCTGTGTGGAGTTTGCATGTTCTCCCCACGTTTGCATGGGTTTCCTCCGGGTGCTCTGGTTTCCCCCACAAGTCCAAAGACATGTGATATAGGTGAATTGGGTAAGCTAAAATTGTCCGTAGTGTATGTGTGTGAATGAGAAAATATGGGTGTTTCCCAGTGATGGGTTGCAGCTGGAAGGGTACCGCTGTGTAAAACATATGCTGGACAAGTTGGCGGTTCATTGCGCTGTGGCAGATTATTTAAGAGAGCCAAAATGAATGAATGAATATTGACTAGATTTCTTGATGTTAGAAAGGAAATTGTAAGCACAGATACTAAGATGTCCCACAAAACTATAAGCACCACACAGAGAAAAGCTTCAGAATTCCAGGAGTTCGTTGACATCCTGTCAGTGTAACAGTAGGAGCTTTGTTTCGTAAGATGTCTTGACCTTTTAGGAGATGAATCAAATGCTCCCATATCTTTCTGAACTACAGTTTCATGGCATTCAATGAGAGGGGAAGTGAAAGTTTGCAAGTAAGCCATCAACTGCATCTATAAGTAGCACACAGTCTAGTCTGAAGTAGAAGTGTAAATCAGACTATCGAGATGATTCACAGAGTCTGCTTTGATACTGATTCATATACTGGAGAAAAAAGCCAAGCATTATTTGAATTAAAGTAAATGGATGGATCAAACTGTGTTTGTTGTTTTACACTGAACGGAATTTCAATAGACATCATTACTGAAGAGATTCATGAACAATATTTTAAGAAAAATAACTTTGGTAACACTTTAGTTTAAGTAAATTTTGTTAAATTCACACCATTTACTTCTGGCTTATTACCAGGGCCAGACGGAATCTGCGGACGTTTTTTGCTATTTCTACGGAGAATTTTGGTAAAAATCTGCAGATTTCTGCTGAATTATTTTGGGAGTATCATAACTAAAACCTTAATATGTTAAATAAAAAATAATATCTTTTTAACTTGTATTTAATGTTTAAAATGCAAATACAATTAGATTAACTGTAAATAGTTAACTTTAAGTAAAAAAACAGAATTAATGATGGGCTAAAAATCTGCGGAAATCTGCGCCTACTTATTACCTGCATATTATTAAGCTGTTTATTAGCACTTACAAAGTATCTTATTTTACATCTCTAATCCTACCCAATACCTAAACCCAACTAACTAATAATAAGCAGTTAATTTATGGAGCTAAAACTCTTAGTTAATGGTTTGTTAATAGCGTGAATTGTGTATTAAAATAAAGTGTGACCTTACTTTTTTGTGTATGTGTTGGCTCATTTTAGATCTGGGTATCTATGGAGTCCCGGTCTACATATTTTCTAGAATGTCTGCATAAATAAATTACATTATCTATCAAGTTAAATGTGTGTGTCAGCACTTGAAATAATATTTTTTTTTCCATATCTAGCACACTTTTAGGTCTATATATGCATTCATGTCTATTGAAAAATCATTGCAGCATGAAAAGCTAATCAATTTTTTTATTTGGAACGGATTTTTTTGCAAGTAAAATAATTTTACGCTGAACAGCTATGAGCTGTAAATTCAAGAGGATTTAATTAAATACTTTTTATTTAATAAATTACCTTTAAATTGTCTCATTCTGCATAAAAGTTGTGAATAAATGCAGTAATAACATGGAAATACAGTTAAAGTCAGAAATAATAGCTGAATTATTAGCTGAATTATTAATTATTTATTTTTTCCCCAATTGCTGTTTAATTTCTGTTTTGATTTTTTCAACACATTTCTAAACATAATAGTTTTAATAACTCATCTCTAATAACTGATTTATTTTATCTTTGCCATGATGACAGTAAATAATATTTACTAGATATTTTTTAAGACACTTCTATACAGCTTAAAGTGACATTTAAAGGCTTAACTGGGTTAATTAGGTTAACTAGGCAGGTTAGGGTAATTAGGCAAGTTATTGTATAATGATGGTTTGTTGTGTAGACAGTTGAAAATTGATTAATAATTAATAATTAACTAATAATTTTTGACCTTAAAATGGTATTTAAAAACTTAAAAACTGCTTTTATTCTAGCCGAAATAAAACAAATAAGACAAATAATTCTACAGCGTTTACTCAATAAAAATTTGCTGATCAGATACAGTGTGCTTGTTGATAATTTATTAGGTTATGGCTGTTTTATTAATGGTTCTGAATTATTCTCAGAAAACAGTATATACCCGTTTTAAATTAGTATGATGATTAAAATACCCCAGTTTGCATTCTGTACTGACTGTTTCAAAGTAAAACGAAGAGAGCTTCAACTGTTGCCACATGCTGGCCGTTAATATAGGCAATAAAGGAGCAAAGATAACTGTGATCTGATCTTGTGTCCAGGCAACTATCCGTGCTAACGCTCACCTCGTCTGTCAACACAGAAACACAAACTAAACATCTTTGTTCAGTTACTGACACATCTGATGGCTTTATATGTGTGCTATGTGGGAAATACATCTTTAGTATCCCAGGTGCTGTGCAAACATCTCTGTTGATCTTGCGCTTTCTCTAGACGCAAACACACCCTCTTTATGTGGGTTTATTTAGCAGAAGAGCCATGAGCCAAGTTCATCATTCTCATTCCTTCAATATGCACTCACACTGTGCACTTTTTAAATGCTTTTACTTTTACAATATAAGGCACCATCGCAGTAAAGACAACAGATGTTAGCGCTTGGTGAGATCTTCAAGTGCCCTTAGAGGCATGTGGTAAAGCTACACATATATTTTCACTATAGGGTTTAGTTGGGACATGTTTAAAATGGCTGTTAACTCGTGCTTTGGAAAGGTCATTGGATATACAGTTGAAAGCAGAAGTTTACATACACTGTATAAAAAGGCACATAACCATTTAAAAAAAGTCAGATGTTAATGTGACTAAACTTTTTCTCTTTTAGGTAAGTTAGGATTATCAAATTTGTTTCTGTTATGCTTAATAGAAATTGTTGAGAAATTGTTCTAACTTTTCTTGAAACTCAAGTTTACACACAATAAGATTATTCAACGCTATCTCACGGCCAATTCGTAACTTTTTGATTAGTGGCTAATTCGTATGAATTCGTACGATCTAATTCGTACAAATTAGTACAATTTGCCCATCACCCAATGACGGTTGGGGTTAGGGGTGGGGTTAGGTGCCACGCCTCCTTTTTAAAATCGTACATTTTCGTACGACTGAACTCGTTAGCCACTAAACTGACAAAACGTAAAATACTTACGTTTCCTCGTGAGATCAGGCTGGATTATTATGCCTCTGAAAAGGCTCAGATGATGGTATCAAGGTTTTGTAAGTTTCTGATTGGCTAATTGACAACATTTGAGTTAATTGGAGGATCAACTGTAGAATAGTATTTAAGGAAAACCTCAAACACACTGCTTCCTTGTGTGACAACATGGGAAAATAAACAAGCCAGAATCAACAAAAAAGCCAGATTACAATTTGCTAAATTACACTGGGAAAAAGACAAATTTTTGGAGACGTCCTGTGGTCTGATGGAACTAAGATTGAACTGTTTGGCCATAATGACCAGTGTTACATTTGGAGGACAAAGGTGAAAGCTTACAAGCCTTGGAACACCATCCCAACTGTAAAGTATGGGGGCGACAGCATCATGTTGTGGGGCTGTTTTGCTGCAGGAGGGACTGGTCCACTTCACAGCATAGATGACATCATGAAGAAAGACCATTATGTAGAAATACTGAAGCAACATCTCAAGACATCAGCCAGGAAATTAAAACTTGGCCACAAATGGGTCTTCCAAACAGACCATGACCCTAAGCATACTGCCAAATTAGTTCAAATGTGCTTTAGGGACAATAGAGTGAATGTTTTGGAGTGGCCATCACAAAGCCCTGAGCTCAATCCTATAGAAAATTTGTGGGCAGAGTTGAAAAAGCTTGTGCGAGCAAGACAGCCAACAAATCTGACTCAGCTACGCCAATTCTGTCACGAGGAATGGGCCAAAATTCCTGCAAATTATTGTGAGAAGCTTGTGGAAGGAGACCCAAAACATTTGACCAAAGTTAAACAGTTTAAAAGCAAAGCTAAAAAAATACCAAGGAAATGTGAGAACTTTTGACTGTCTAGAAATTAATAAAAAATTCTCAAAAAAAAATTATTTCATTATTCTGGCATTTAGCAAATGTAAATGATTTAGGTAATCCTAACGGACCTAAAATAGTAAACGTTTAGTATGATTTACCATCAGACATTTTTTTAAAAATGGTTATGTTCCTTTTTTTAGTGTATGTAAACTTCTGGTTTCAACTGTATATTGTATGGCAGAAAACACACTGAAGATCAGGGATTCAAAATTGAATTTAAGTTATGACATAAATATAATTAAGAGATTATACACTATTTGGGTCACTAATCAAATAAGCATGTTTGCACAACAGCATTCACATGATCAGTGTGACAGATGAGCAGATGCTCTTTCTTTAAAGAACAAGATCTTATTTGGATTATTTGTACATTATATTGGATGGCATGATTGTAATTAACGATTTGTCACTGTAATTAATGTAATGGTGATACGAACCGCTAGACATTCGTTAATGTTGGGCTCATGTCAATTTACAAAACTGTGATTATCATTAGTTAGCAACATTAACATAAACCAGCAATAATTCTACAGCATTTAGTTGTCTCGGTGTTAACGCTTACTAATACATTTTTTAATTGTTGTATTGCCAACAGTTGAACATTGAACAGTTGTATTTTCTAATAATTCTTATCATTAACTTTATCTAATATAAACATTGACTGCTAATCAGAAAAGTCCTTGAACATTTACAGTTTTTTTTAACTGTTTACACACGTTTTCAAAACAGCATCACCTTTTTTTAAAAATCTACACACAATTCTCAAAACTGCACACACATAATGCAAAATGCCTCACATTTCCTTCAAAATGTAACACTGCATTCAAAATGCCATAAACACACGTCAGAATGAAGCATTAGCATCAAATGGCAGACACGTCTCTCATAATATAACACTTTTGGAATATAGCATGTCAACACGGTTGTTCTAAATCTAAAGCTCTTTGCTCTTTAGCCTTATATCTAGATTTCAATACAATGTTCTACAGTGACAGTAATCTGCTGAGAAGGGTAACAGGTACACTGTAAACAGAACATATTTATTTGGCAAACATTATTGTTGTTCATAGCATAAAAAACATAAACAAACTGTATGTAAAAATGAAAAAAAGGACGTATGTAAAGCAATAGTATATTCCCCAGAATACAGTAAATCTCAGGGGAATCTCAGGAGGGAGACGCGTCCATTTCCTGGAAAAGCGTCATGTGGGCATAGGGTTGGTCAACATACACTTTACAGTGCTAGGCTCTCAGAAGAGAGCCTCCTCTATTCTTTTTTAGAGGAAGTTACGATTCAGGACTTAGAAAATTGGAAAATGGGGTGGGTACAAACTTGTGGACAGGTGGAAATATTTTTTTTGGACCAGAACAGCCCAGTGTCCCATAACCTTTGGCCTATACTAGACTAAAGCAGTGACTGGTTAGTGATGAGTAGGGCCAGACGGAATCTGCGGACGTTTTTTGCTATTTCTGCTGAGAATTTTGGTAAAAATCTGCAGATTTCTGCAGAATTATTTTATTTAATTAAAACCTTAATATATAAAATAAAAAATAATACCTTTTTAACTTTTATTTAATGTTTAAAATGCAAATCCAATTAGATTCACTTTATTTGGTAAACAAAGCAAGTCTCTCCTACAATATCTCTACTAAAAGACAGAAAATATTACTTTACAAACTGCATTGTACATAAATCAGATGAACACTTTCACATTAGTCAAAAATATTACTCTAATTAATTTAAAAACTGAATAAATTTAGATTTACACACATTTACTCAGGTAAATAAACAGAATTAATGATGGGCTAAAAATCTGTGGAATTCTGCAGAAAATCTGCGGTATTCTGCGCACGCAGATTATGTGTGGGCCTAGTGATGAGTTAAGAAATTAGTGTTTCCACATTTGAGGAGTGTGTGTGTGCGACCTTGTGAATAAGTGTAGCATTTTGATTGTTTGTGTTTGAAAAAGGAAAGCAAGTTGCTTCTTGTTCAATTTTTGTGTTTTAGGTAGAGAATTGTGTGTAGAGTTTTGAGAAAAGTGTTTTATACAATTGAAAATTTAGTCCAAGGCTGAGAAACAGCTTCTGGTTTTGGAGATTTGCTGTGTAGTTTAGCATTTTGAGTGAGATGTTTCAGAAATCATGTGACAAGAAAAAGATTTTGTGTGTAAACAGTTGGAAAAAACTGTAATACAACAAACAAAAAAACCTGCAGCACTCTCATAAAAACAATCAGAATTTTAATGTTGCGTCACTGTGGATGCTGGTGCACTTATTAATATAGTCATATTTATAGTACACTGTAAAAAATTATATAATCAATTAACATATGTTTTTAGATCATTGTAACTTATAAAATTGTTAGAACATGATTAACTTAGTTTAATAAGTTATGCAAGCAGTTTTAAGTCAGTTTAACATAATATAAGTTCAATGGATTCATAAGGTTAATTTGATTCAGCTTAAAAATTTAAGGCAACCAAGATTTTTTTACAGTGTATTTATCTTTTTTGGTGTTACAGTACACCTTTATTTTCCATTTGAAGATATATATATGAGGTTTTAACTGCAACGACTGTTGAGCAGTCATCACATTCCCAGTGTGCAGACGGCTTTGTGGAAAGGTGAGAGAGCAAAGTTCCTGAATCCTTGTGCAAACTGTGTGTCCAGACAGCTTGTGTGCCAGATGCACATAAAACAGGTGCGATTTTTCCCACTGCCCATTGCAATGTCCCGGAGAGTCCAGCCAGGGTTTTTTCTTGTCTTTGCATTTTTGTAGAGTACACTGCTCAAGGAAACTAATGAGAAGATCAAAGAGAAGAGCAATGTGTTGATATAAGAGGGAAAGTATTCAATAAATGCTAATGGGATACATCAGCGTGTGTGCTCTAGAGTCACGCTGCTGGCTGTTAATGCTCTACTAACGCTCTTTAAAGGAAAGAGTCTTTGAAGACGATTCTACACCCTTAGACTTTCTCTAGGAAGCAAAAAGAGGTTCAATGGCATCAATGCAAAAGCCATATTATTTTTTAGTAGTGCAGGGTAATTACTTTTCTATTTGCATGATGTGCAGACAATAATACACTCTTTTTTTGTTTTGTTTCCATCAGATGTGTGTGACTATATAAAGCTCATCAGTATTTAAAGGGGTGGTCCACAGTGTATTCTTAAGGTTTGGTTGTGTTTATAAGATGCAAAGCAATGTGTGCTCATGCTTCACTTGTAGAAAATCAGGTTAGTTTTTCATATATCTTTTGTTATATACAGCTACTCAGCTAACATGAAAACAACTGTCATATTTCCTAGTTCCTCCAAAAGACCCGCCCTCAAGAGGCTCTGATTGGTCAGCTAACATAATGTGCTGTGATTTACTGATTGGCTCCGTGTCATCATGTAACGCCCTTCCTTACAAACACGCGCCTTAGCGTTGTGCAAACAGTCCAGTCAGAGCAGCTGTTAGCAGCATTAGCTGCCTGAATCAGACAGAAAATGAAGAGCACATGCTCATGCTCTCTAAGATAAAATCTGACAAGTGTCTTTCACATCTATTCATAATAAGCATGTGTAAGTAATATGAAACATTCACTTATTTTTTGCGAGTTTTTTATTTGAGATGTATAACGCATGGAAAACGTCTGCATAGAAAGACACGCATAGAGAAACACTGCAGCGCTGCTGAGTATTGTGGGTGTTTACAGCGGTTTGACTGATAAATATGAATTTGTACCTAAATTGTTAGATGTGCCAAATGGCATTTCCGGTTGTTTACATCCTTGTTTGCTTCCTTGCTACAACATACCGTTAATGCTAGAAACTGAGCCTGTAGTGGATCAATTTTCACAAATAAAAACACTTACAGGTTGTGGCTCACAATCCACAGCTTCGTCAGTTTGAGGAGTATGTTTACTTTGTTAAAGGTTAGCTGTATATTTATTACAGTTCTCTGGAACATAATTCAAATTAAACTGTACACACTTCTGTCTTTGTGTCGTGTCCTTTGGAAGCCCAAATACAAAAACAGACAGGCTCTGTGGAAATAGCAGCGTTTGGACGTCATTTTAGCTTTCTCTGCTATAACATTAAAGCACATCTGGCCACGCTTCTTCGCTGCGTATGGTGTATGCGCGTGGTGAATGTGTGTAACCTGAAGTGTTTATGATGTCATTAACCTGGATGTATTTTTTTGTAGTCCCCAAATTCGTTTGCTGTAGGCTTTGCTAAGCTAACTATGTAAAAGTGTCTCCCTTTGCTTTGAACTTTGAGCATATTACTTTCAGAGTTGTTGTTTATGTTCACACAGCTACATTACAAATCAACTAAAGTTTAAAATATGATATCATAGTGGACCACCCCCTTTAAAGGGTTGAGTCTATCAAAAAAACGTAATTAAACCTATGTAGGGTGAAATGGTGGCTCAGAGGTTAGCACTGTCACCTCACAGCAAGAAGGTCTCTGGTTCAAGTCCTGGCTGGGTGAGTTGTTGGTGTGGGTTTCCCCCGGGTGCTCCGGTTTCCCCTGTGAATTGAATAAACTAAATTGGCCGCAGTGTATGAGTGTGTATGGGTGTTTCCCAGTACTGGGTTGCAGCTGGAAGGGCATCCGCTGCTTAAAACATATGCTGGATAAGTTGGCGGTTCATTCCGCTGTGGTGACCCCTGATGAATAAAAGGACTAAGCTGAAGCAAAATGAATGAATGGATACATCTATGTATTCAGATCTCTCTTTTTTGCTTCAAACATGGATGTTGAGCTTCTCTGTAGCTGTATTTGCATCCAAACATGCTAAATAAACTTGCCAAATCTGGAATATCACATAAAACAATTGCAAATAAAGCACCGTTTCCACCCAATGAGCCACTGGGCCTTTTTTCTTATATAATAAATTACTTGCACCTCAGAAGACAAAGACAAAAAGCAAGGAATGTGCGGTGGCATTTGGAGGCGTGAGACGCTCTTTGAGAGCGCAGAGGCTTAAGACTGTTCTGGGATGTAATAATGGTGATGGATTTTAAAGTGACCAAAACAGCATTTCAGATGTTTTAGCAATATGGTCACTCTGCTGGTTTGTCAAAATGAAAATTATCTTATTTACTCACCCTTTTTTTGCTTAAAACCTTCATGGGTTTCTTTCTTTTGTTAAACACAAAAGAAGATATTTTGAAAAATGTTGTAAACCTGTAACCAATATCTTCCAATAGAGGTAAAGTTGGTTTTATATTCGCACATTCGTTCATTTAGAAGTCTCTATATTGTTTACCATGTTACTTTGAATATTCGATCGGAATTAGCATGCAAGTATGACTTCAAAACAACATTAACACTATCTAATTGACTGTGAACAATGTTGTACTTTGATAGTCATTGGCTGCTTATATGATTTCCCTATTTAGAATTTGCAAAGAATACTTTTCTGAAATTATATTATTAAGGAGAATGTCTGAATATGCGAATATAAAACCAACTTTACCTCTATTATCTTCCATAGTATTTGTTTTCCTACTAAGGAAATCAATGGTTACAGGTTTCCAGCTTTCTTCAAAATATCATGTTTTTGTATTCATCAGTTTAAAGAAACCTATAAAGTTTTAAAACCACTTAATGAAGTGCATATAATGAGTAATTTCATTTTTTATGTGAACTATCCCTTTAAATACCAATAAACAGCCAGTATGCTAATAATATGCATGCAAATGAGCAAAGTGAAAATTGGTTCTTGGTGTTAAGCAACTAACTAAATAAATATGTATACATACCGTACACAGATATTTGTGTATATGTGTGTGTACAAGGGAAGAAAGCGATGTTCGTAGTTCTCCACGTCAGAATGAGCTCTCAGCATGTCTGCAGGCCTGGGCGCTGCTTAATGACTTGTGTGTGTTGATTGAATTATTCATCAGAACGACTGTGATATATCCTCCAACATGCATAATCCTCTTTGGGCTGGGTGAACAACTGAATATTCTCCACTAATCAGGTGGATTTTCCACATTAGTCATTGTATTATTAGAAAATAATTACGAGTGAATGTTATTATTATGACTTTTAACATCTCAATGTTCTGAAACAGGAGTGTCTACTCTGTAGAAACAAGTTGCAGTGGCAAAAAGGAGTGCTTTCTATGATTTAATTGTTAATTAGACTCTGTCATCATGTAAGGTGCGAGTGTTTTGCATACCTGAAAAAATGCGCTGGTATGTTTAAGTAAATCTGTGCATTACAATGGCTTGAATAAAGTGTCTACAGAAAGGCTTGCAGGAGGTGTGTGGGGACACGTTGGCTTGACTGCACTATTTTCAGCCACATGGCAGTAACCTTAAGCTAGTCGGGCATGTTTAGCAGTATAAATATCCAGGTTCACACCGGCGCTCTGGCTCTGTTTACATTGAGCTTGTGACAGCTCTGTGTGAAGAGACGGATCCTGATGATGGTTTATTGATTCACCCCACGCTGTCCTTCGAAAAGTTAGTGGAGGACCGCACTGCTGTTGACTTATTAAAGTCATATAACTGGTCTGACAGTTGTTTTGGAGGTTTCTGCTAATGGATTGTGGATTTGCAGCATATATTTTTTCTCAGAAATGGCTGTTTTTTTCATCTCTCAGCACTAAAAAGCCATTTTTGCCTCAAGGAGTTGGAGCACAACAAACAGTGCCTTGCAGAAGCTTTTTGAACTGATTTTCATTGGTGCCACCACTAACTTATTCCCCCTTTTTCTTTTCATGCTCTACCTTCTTTACGTCTATACTTTCTGCCAGTATCCTCGTTTGGACTTGCTATGGACCAGCAGCACGATTTACTGAGCTCCTCGCCCAATACTCACTACAACTCCGGCGATAACATGGCTTCTTCCCTCTCTGGAATGACCATCAATGACCATCACCATAAGGAGAATGGGCTCGTGAGACCAGGAGACTGTCCAATGAAAGGTGAGCTGCTTCTGTGGGAAAACAGGTTCAGTGTGTGACAGCCAGTCAAAATAAATACTCACATACTGATTAACTGATTAGTCAGAACTATTAAAGCAGCTCTGCAGTGTGAACAGGGCGTGTGTGTTATCATGACAGCATTCAAATGCAGCTGAAGGACACGTGTTATTATGCTGGTATGGAATATGATCTTCACTCATAATTCAGGGACTAACAATAGGTAGTATTCACTTTAGGAAGTTTTCTTGATAACATACAGTAGATCGTGGACTTGCTGAGTAAATGAGTAGATTAAATGTTGAAATTAAGTGGTATTATAATTTTGTAGATTTTTTTTTGCTAAAGGAAAGCCTTTTACAGCTTCTGTTATGTTTTTGTTCCCATTTTGCTGAAAATTTTAACCTTTTGGAACTGAGAATATGTAGAAATAAACTCCAAAAATATCATTTACAGTTGAAAGCAGAAGTTTACATACACTGTATAAAAAGGCACATAACCATTTAAAAAAAAGTCAGATGTTAATGTAAACTTTTTCTCTTTTAGCTAGGTTAGGATTATAAAATTTGTTTCTTTTATGCTTAATAGCAGAATAATGAGAGAGATATTTTTTGAGAAATTGTTATAACTTTTCTTGAAAGTCAAGTTTACACAGAATAAGATTATTATGCCTCTGAAAAAGCTCAGATGATGATGTCAATGTTTTACAAGTTTCTGATTGGCTAATTGACAACATTTGAGTTAATTGGAGGATCAACTGTAGAATAGTATTTAAGGAAAACCTCAAACACACTGCTTCCTTGTGTGACAACATGGGAAAATCAACAAGCCAGAATCAACAAAAAAGCCAGATTACAATTTGCTAAATTACACTGGAAAAAAAAGAATACATTTTGGAGACATGTCCTGATGGAACTAAGATTGAACTGTTTGACAATAATAACCAGTGTTACATTTGGAGGACAAAGGGGAAAGCTTACAAGCCTAGGAACACCATCCCAACTGTAAAGTATGGGGGCGGCAGCATCATGTTGTGGGGCTGTTTTGCTGCAGGAGGGACTGGTCCACTTCACAGCATAGATGGCATCATGAAGAAAGAACATTATGTAGAAATACTGAAGCAACATCTCAAGACATCAGCCAGGAAATTAAAACTTGGCCACAAATGGGTCTTCCAAATGGACCATGACCCTAAGCATACTGCCAAATTAGTTCAAATGTGCTTTAAGGACAACAGAGTGAATGTTTTGGAGTGGCCATCACAAAGCCCTGAGCTCAATCCTATAGAAAATTTGTGGGCAGAGTTGAAAAAGCTTGTGCGAGCAAGACAGCCAACAAATCTGACTCAGATACACCAATTCTGTCAGGAGGAATGGGCCAACTCCTTGTGGAAGGATACCCAAAACATCTGACCAAAGTTATGCAGTTTAAAAGCAAAGCTAAAAAAAATTTAGAGGAAATGTATGTAAACTTTTGACTGTCTGGAAATTAATAAAAAAAATTCTCAAAAAAAAAGTTCTCTCATTATTCCGGGAATTAGCAAATGTAAATGATTTAGGTAATCCTAACGGACCTAAAATAGTAAACGTTTAGTATGATTTACCATCAGACATTTTAAAAAAAATGGTTATGTTCCTTTTTTTTAGAGTGTATGTAAACTTCTGGTTTGAACCGTAAATGAGATCTTTTGTATACATATAAGCCTTATTCTCTTATATATGTAATTTCATTAGCCGCTATTCTAAACATGATCAGTTCTGCTCGTTTTTTTATTTTGTAGAATGTATAAAAGACACTTTGTATTCTTCAGTAAGGACAAATATATTATTACTGTATAGCTATTCATATTTACATGCAGTCCAAGGGCAATGTTATGACCGACAATATCAGATGTGGCTCCCAAAATCTGAAACAATGCGTTTCTGTACACACAGAGGAAGATCAGGCACATGTGCCTGAGATTATATTAATGACTTCATTAGCACATGATTTCACCATGATATGTGTACAGATGTGTAATCCCTCCGAGCGTCAATTAGCATGAGCGCTAATTTTCTCTTTCCTCTTGTCGTAAGCAAATAAACATAGCAAATGGGGAGATTAAATGATCAAGGGCATTGCAGGGTGTATGATCTTTATACATATTTGAGCATTGTTTTAGATGATGAATATGCTCACAGTGCCAGCAACTGTTTGATACAGCTTTGTGTATTAATTCCTTTACATAAACCACAAGGCTGTGCTCGCCTGGGCTCTCAATCCAGGCTTTGCAGCTGCGCTGTGCTGTAATCCAAGCATGTGGGTCACCATCCTCTCCTCTTGTACTAATTCAACGCCATCACACACCCTGCTTTCTTCAGCATGTGTGTGAGATTTACTGTTTATTATTATTATTATTATTACAGGCCATTGGTGCTTTTTGAAAAGCACACAGTAATGAAATGGTTTCTCTGTTGGGTAGAGAAAATGTCAAACAACTGAAAGCATGTAAAGATGCCAGTTAATAGGCTTTGAGCCAGTATAAAAAACCCTTCATTCACTTTTCTATCAAACAGTCATCTTATTCAGTATCTGATTTAAAGAAGGAAAATCTTTTTAATTTTCAGTAACTTTTCAATTTTGACACTATTTTGCTTTTAATTACTTTCAGACTAACTACAGTATAACACTAAAGTGTATATTTTACATATAGTTCCCCCAAAAATGAAAATGTGCTGTTTATTTTTGAATGGACTATACCATTTATATTTCAATTGCAATACTTGTCTTTAAATGTCGTTTTCTCAAATTAGTTTTTTAGCGCAGAAATCTCCCCTTCAGCAACACTTTCATACACTAAAACTCTACAGCAGGGGTCTCAAACTCAAATTGGCGGGGGGCCATAACAGTAGGTGCGTCCCAAATCGCATACGTACGCACTATTCTATGCCATTTTGTAGTATAAATAGTGTAAGTAGTGCGTTCACACTGAAAACTCTAAAAATAATAAGTGCACTTTAATTACCCGGATGATGCACTCATTCAACCGGTAAATGAAGTGTGGAATGATGGACCCTTCACACACTCAACGACCGCAGTTTTGCTCACGTAGCGGAAGGGGCAGGGCTATCGGGCGCACATGTTGGATAACTTTATTTGTTTTGGATTGTGAAAGCAAAATACTCCTATGGAAGTGATTATAGCGCCTCCTGATGGCGAATGCGGTTATACTCATGGCAGGTATTATTTGGTACATTGGTCATTTATTTCACTCATTTGGCAACCGTCAAACGTCATCAGGGAAACAGTTTGAACTCCCGCTTAGTATAAAAACATTAGTGTTCCATTTGGGATGACACCATACATATACTATGCTGTTGAGTGTGTAAGTGCGTAAATACATAGTGCATAAGGGCATAGTGTGCCATTTGGGACGCAGCTAGAGACTGGCAATATATAGGAGGACCATTTTAACATTCTAGCACACGAAAAAAGTGGAAACCTGTTATAATTGATGAGTTCAGACATTCTTCCCCAGATTATCAAAGCTCCTTCTTTTTGTTTTTTGTTGTACATATTGAAGGTTTAGTTTAGATTGCTATGAAAATACTACAATTTAACAATAGGCATAACAATTATTATTATTAATACTTAATTAATAAATAATAATAATAAATAATAATTATTATGTCCCAATCAATTGTTGCTTAATCAAAATTTTAACAGATAGCGTAAGACAGCAGAAAAGAGTTTGGGTAACTTTATTGACTTTACTGATAATTGTTCTTCTCAATATCTTTCTTTTTTTGTAAAACTACAACAAAGAAAGGAAAAGTATGTGCGGTTGAGGTCAGAATTATTAGCCCCCTTTGAATTATTTTTTCTTTTTTAAATATTTCCCAAATGATGTTTAACAGAGTAAGAAAATTTTCACAGTATGTCTGATAATATTTTTCCTTCTGGAGAAAGTCTTATTTGCTTTGTTTCGGCTAGAATAAAAGCAGTTTTTAATTTTTTAAACCCATTTTAAGGACAAAATTATTAGCCCCTTAAAGCTCATTTTTTTTTCGATTGTCTACAGAACAAACCATCATTATACAATAGCTTGCCTAATTACCCTAACCTGCCTAGTTAACCTAATTAACCAACTTTAAGCTGTAAAGAAGTGTCTTGAAAAATATCTAGTCAAATATTATTTACTGTCATCATGGCAAAGATAAAATAAATCAGTTATTAGAAATGAGTTATTAAAACTATTATGATTAGAAATGTGTTGAAAAAATCAGAATAGAAATTAAACAGCAATTGGGGGAAAAAAACAAACAGGGGTGCTAGTAATTCAGGGGGCTAATAATTCTGACTTCAACTGTATATATTCACATTAACTTTAATATGTTCAGTTCAGCCAGCAGTCAAATTTTACTAATGCACATCTTTATACAATTCTTAATATTCATATTAGGAAAATCTATGAATGAGACCGTTTGAATCGAATATTAGCAAAATTATCATATTTACACCGCCAGTATAATGTGTAAACCATGAAGAGGTGTTTGTACAACACAATACAGGCGGCATAAAACTGATAATATTCAAATGACCCTTGAATATTTACAAAAATAGAGCTTTAGTAAAAGTATAGCACCTACGGACATGTATTTTAGCGTTTAAATTAGCCCCAAAAATAATACACATGTGCATTACTCTCCACCGCACACTGAGAGAAACTGAAAGTAACCTGAACATATACAGTACTTTAAATGTCCAGTAGTGGGGGTCAAAACCACAAGTGTATATGCGATTGCACAAGAATGGTATTGATTCAAAAATATATGTTTTATTGGGCCGAATCTCGTTATATTTTTGAAGTCAATTGTGGGCCGGAGGGAGGAGGAGGCGGGCCGTAAATGGCCCGCGGGTCGGCAGTTTCTATAGTTTTATTCCTGTCTATTTTCTAAAGGTGTTTATTGAGGGGAGTTCATGTATAATTATTCATTCATTCATTCATTCATTCATTTTCTTTTCGGCTTAGTCCCTTTATTAATTATTATTATATGAAAATTATTGTGCTTTTTTTGTGCACATATTTTAGATATTGCCTTTAATATTTTTAATCTGTAAGTGCAGTGATATTAGTTATTTTGCTTCTTCCAGATTCAGATGTAGTGTATTTCCCTAAACTGTTCCCCATCTGCCAGCGTTCACTATGACTGCAATCAAAACTAGATTCAAAATTCTTAAATTAATGATGTTACATAATAGTCCTGGGAAAACCCATCCCTTTTTTGGAGAGCACGGTGTTTTGCAAACGTAGTTGCTTGTTTAAAACCTCAGCCAATCAGGGAACTCCAAGCATGTGTAAGTACGGGAAGGACAAACAGTGGTGGTATTGACTGACAGTCTTTTGTAAAGGTGCCAGCTCGCCACAGACTCTTCCGTTGTGCTGTTTGTATTCACATGTTTAAATGGGCCCATAACGCTCTCTCTTTTCTTCCTCTGCGACCCCTTGCATTCTTTAGTGCGTAGCTTGTATTTCCCTAGTTTACAGCCTTCGCTAGTGCACACTTTCTCTCCTTTTACTCTTCCTGTAATGCCACACACAAGGAGGAAACACTTCGAGCGTCTGCCACATATAAAAGACACATACTGCAAAGGCACAGCAGACAGTGAGTATGTTGTAGATAGTAAAGCTAGTAGTATTTTAATGGTTCTAGAAACCCATTATTAACCATTAGCTGTATATTAAATGATAAGTACATAAATTCTGCTGTCCACAAAATTAAAAGCTTAACACAAATAACTGTTTAGACGCCACTCACACTGCAGCACCAAAATATTTGATCAACTTTGAGAACTATCCATGCAAAAAAAAACTTACTTACTTAGAGTTTTTGTCTTGTTTTTTTGTCCAAATATCTAAAAATTCTTATATTAAGATGCATTTACTAGATAAGGAAAAATTATTGTCTTCTTTTCACAAATAATATGTCAAAATTAAGTGCATTTTTCCTTAAAACAAGCAAAATAATCTGCCAATGAGGTAAGGAAAATAATATTATTTCAACAATAACAACAAGATTATTTTGCTGACCCCATTGGCAGATTTGTTTGCTTGTTTTAAGGAAAAACTCGCTCAATACTGACTTATTATTTCTGAAAAAAACTATATTTTTTAAACTAAAAATGGTGTAATGTAATTTAAAAGGTGTAAATAATAGTGATGAGTTATAATGTATGTATTACTTATACATACAGATGTTTATAATAGTGATAAACCTTTATAACAGTGATAAACATATTCATAATAATGATGATTTACTTATTTTTTACAGATGTACAATTGATTATTAGCCCCCCTGAATTATTAACCCCCCTGTTTATTTTTTCCCCAATTTCTGTTTAACAGAGAGCAGATTTTTTCAACACATTTCTAAACATAATAGTTTTAATAACTCATTTTTAATAACTGATTTATTTTATCTTTGCCATGAAGTAAATAACATTTTATTTTATATTTTTCAAGACACTTCTATACAGCTTAAAGGGACTTTTAAAGGCTTAACTAGGTTAATTAGGTTAACTAGGCTGGTTAGGGTAATTAAGCAAGTTATTGTATAACGATGGTTTGTTCTGTAGACTATCGAAAAAATATATAGCTTAAAGGGGCTAATAATTTTGACCTTAAAATGGGTTTTAAAAAATTAAAAACTGCTTTTATTCTAGCCGAAATAAATCAAATAAGACTTTCTCAAGAAGAAAAAATATTATGTGACCCATAATAACTGTATAGATAACTATATTGCATCAACAGCAGTCCACAAAAACATTCTGCTTAGTATACAGCTGAACTTAAAATATTTCCCAAATGTTGATTTTTTTAAACAATAATTTTAACTACTAATTTCTAATGCTAATTTTGACTGTTTTATCTTTGCCATGATGACAGTGCAAAATATTTTTTCTACTTATTTTGCAAGAAACTAGTGTTCAGTGCAGTTTAAACTAAAATATTATTTTAACAAGGCAAGTCAGGATAAATAGGCAAGTTATTGGATAACAGTGGTTTGTTCTGTAGACAATCGAAAAATATATATGTTCTTAAGGGGCTAATAATATTGACCTTTAAACTTATTTTAAAACCATCCAAATAAAAAAAATGCTTTCATCAGAAAAAAATGAGAAAATACTAAAAAAAAATGTTGGTATGTTAAACAGTACTTGGGAAATATTTCAGATGAGGGCTAATATTTTTGACTTCAACTGTACATGCTGATTTTAATTGGCTTTTTAATTGGCTGTCAATGTGTGTATCAGTTAGCCACCTGAAAAAAAAAAATGCTGAAAGTGATTCAAACAGTATTTCAATCCACTTTGCTGTGATTATTCTATTGTTGTGTGAATAATTCTGCCATTATTTCCACTTTAGAACATTGTAGTTGCTATTTTAGTTATCAATACAGTTATTTAATGAGGAACTGTACTTTAATCATCCAGTTATTTCTTTTCAGCAGAGCCCTTTGAAACTCAACAAACTCTGCAGCTCTTAAGCTTTTATTTCTGGCTTGCTTTAATAATGTGAACAGCACACCTGACCTGCTTTAGTAGCTTGGTGTGTAAAGCTGTTGAAATGATTGTTTCATAGAGAGCCCTGAGGATTCAAGAGGGAATGAGAAAGAAGATCCTGGTGCAGAAGTGGCGAGCGGTATGGACCTTCTGCTCCACCGACTGCTGCCTCTTTTTGACTGCCATGCTTTGCTTGAATGCCTTTTGTGCCTTTATTTATGTGGATGCCTTACACCCTAATTTTTCTCCTTTTTTACAGTGTTTCTATCTCATTTCTTAAGCTTGCAGGATGCATTTGCTTCTGTTGGAAGTGCCTTTCACCTTTTATTTCTTTGAAATCCTGAAAAATATGTGCCTATGTTGAAATGTATGCAGATATATTATGTTGCTTCTAGCATGTTGGGTGGCACAAAAAATTGTTAAATTTTCTCTGTGTGGCAATATTTTATAAAACAGGTTAATAATGCTGAAGTACATTCAAACTGCTTCTGATTAATTGGCAGTAAAGGATAAGTGCTTTATCTCATTTACAAATAACACAACATCTATACTAAACTAACCTATAATGTTAAAGCCAAAAGCAAACTAAGTATACTCCATTTTTATAGCGTTCATAAACCCTGGCTGTCAGCACATTCCCACTAGAAAAACATCACCCGTATCTTTGTAAATAAGAAATGTGTTTGTATTTGTTTCAAATAGAGTTGCAGATGTGTTTTCCCCCTCACACTTGCACTAAACAAAGTAATCGTCTTTAATTTTTGCTGTCTTCAGTAAGTTGTTGTTTTTGTTCTGTACTTAATTTTGAACAGCCTGACTCAGTGTTGACACTGTATAGACAGAAAAAGTAGTGCAAGTGTTTTTAACCACCGATAAATTTGCGGTGAAAGGTTGATGTGGGTATTTTCAATTTCATAAAGTTCCTTTTAAAGCATCAATAACGTAATTTTATTAACAAATATTCCGTTAAATAGACTTTAGCATTCATTTAGTTGTTTAAACATAAAACAAGATGAAAGACCATTTAAACACAAGTGCTGTCAGGAGCAGCAGCTGAGCGCTGAAACTCCATTGAAGATACTGTGGTAAAATAAATGTCCATATTTTAAAGACATGACATGGGTCAGTGGAATCTAGTGCAGTGTTTCTTGTCTAGTCAGATGACAACTTTATGTCATACAGTGCTCAGCATTTATAAGTACTCCCCTCACAAATCTCTCTTTTAAATTCATATTTTTAATAGGAAGCTATACGATATTATACTTGTGCATATACATTAGATTAGTCAGTATTGAAGCCAGATCTGGAGCTAATCTAACAACTTACGATAACGGTCCAAAAACTAGTACAGCCAAATTTATATGTTATAGAAAAATATTAAATACAAATTTTAAAAAGAGGAAAAATCAAGAGAAGCAAAAAAAATTAAAAGTTACGTTGAAATTTTGTAGGTTTTTTTTTTCCTGCAATATTATGCTTGAATTTAATTGTATTATCTTTTAATTTCTAAATGTGTTTGGAGACTAAAATATTATTTTAATAAATATATCTGTTTAATAAATCTGTTTTGTTTAAATGCACCAAAATACATTGACTATACTCACTGAGAAATGGATAAAAATATTAATTTTCAAAATGGGGTGTACTCAACTATGCTGAGCACTGACTGTATATCAGCCAGGCTGTAAAGATCATTGATTTTAAAGAACCAGATTTAAGACACAGCAAATTTATAATGACGTAACAGTTCACGGGAAGCGTTTCAGCTAGCTTATTGAAAATTAAACGTCTCTTGGATGTTAAGTCACAAAACCAGTACACTACACGCAAACGGAGTCACACAATGTACAACTCCTCGCTTAAAAACTGGCGAAAAATTGGGCTGCATTTGTAAAGTATGTGCATACCAAGTAACTTTAATACACTGAAAATAACCTAAATATGCACTGTAAAAAATATTTAAAGAATTTAAAGCAACCGGCTGCAAAAAAATTTGGAGTTTATTAAGCTTTAGTGGTTGAGATTGGGCCTAATTTTTTATTTAAGTTGACTGAAATGGCTGTTTTAAGTCAAGTATACTTTATGGAATAATTTGGCACAACTTCAACCACCAAAGCTTAATAAACTCAAAATTTCTTTGCAGCCGGTTGCTTTAAAATGTTAAGTTAACTCAACTTTTTGGCTCAAATGAAGAAATCAAAAATCTCCTCAACTTTTTACTTTCATTCAACAAACAGTTCCAAACATGCAGTTAAATCGTTTTTTTATGAGTAAATTCAACTCAAAAATATGTCCACCTAACTTACAATTTTAAACTGAGTTAACAATTTGTAAGCTGGATTTTTTACAGTGTGAAGATACATTTGTGATGTAAACATATCTGTTTACAAACGGATTGCAGTGTTTAAGGCCACATCATAATATTGAAAAGGACATAGGCACTGCAAAAATGCTTTTTGTCCTGTTTCTAGTCCAGATATCCTTAAAATTGTTAAATCAAGAAGCATTTTCTAGACAAGCAAAAATATTGTCTTGTTTTCATAAATAATATGTCAAAATGAAGTGAGTGTTTTCTTAAAGCAAGCTAAATAATTTGCCAATGGGGTAAGAAAAATAATCTTTTTTTTTGTTTGAAATAAGTTGATTTTGCTTAGTTCATTGCTTATTTTAAGGGAAAAAAGCATGCTTAATTTTGATTTATTTTTTCTGAAATGACAATGTTTTGTTTGTCTAGAAAATGCTTCTTGATTTAACAATTTTGAGTTATTTGGACTAGAAACAAGACAAAAACTCTCAGTAAGAAAAGCATTTTTTCCAGTCAGTGTATCTTTATAAATTGAACATTTTTCACGTAATAATAATAAGTGTGAAAAGGAATAAAAGTTATTTTTGTGAATTAATATCGCACATATAATGGGCTGTTTTTTTAAGTGTAAGATAATATGTATGTCTAAAAGGACACAGTTTAATTTTGACATCACCGCCGGGGCATGCTGACAGCTCTCAGGCTTTTAAATGAAAATAAACTCAAGGGAGACTCCAGCAGCACCATTCTCAGTTTAGTTCCCATGTGATTGGTCACAGAGGCCTCAGTAGGTGTGATGTTATGCCAAGTCTGGAATTAATGCTTTGCGCCAAGTCGGATTTCAGCCAAAGCTCTTTTTCTCCCAAGTCACAATGCTGTAATTGCAGGTATTAGTTGCTTTTGTGTTAAAGAAATGAGGTGTAGTACTGTATTGATGGTGTGCTAGGCTGTATGATTCTCTAACCTTGTCATTTATGTTTATGTCTCTGTTTGCTGCATATGCTGATCAACATTAAGCTGGAGGAATGGCACCCACAGGTAAAGCACTGCTTTTTACTACTTATTCATTAGTGTGATGATTCATTGATGTTATGATTCATGTATTATCATCTAGTAGATGTATTTTTAATAAAAAATATTACACATTTATTTTTTTTCCATCTTGCTCTAGTGGTACTCCATGTCATGGATCTGTATTTTAGTTGTTTAGTTTCATTAATACACAGAGATTTGTTTATTTTCTTTATTTTAATGACGAGGAGCAACTAGGTGCTTTTAAAGAGCAGAAGTTTGCTTTAAAAACAATACAGAAGTACAAAAATCACCTGTTTAGTAACATGACAGAATGACAGAAGTTTGACATCAAACTATTGCTGTTTTCAACCAGTTGCATAAATGAGGTGTGTTTGAAAAAAACTGATTGATTAATTAATATTAAAAATGAAGATTCTGTTTAAGCGCTGCCCTTGTAAACAAGAAGTCCACTTTAATGTGCATTTGCAGGGTGGTTTATATCTTAGCAGATTACATTACATGAATTTAAAAACACCTACACGTATTTAAAGGGGTTACATTTTTATGAATAACAAGCTTAAGTACACGTCTACAAAAGGCACAATATGTTAAAACTAAATACTATAAAACATGTAAATCATTACTTTAAAGATCTTTTTAATGCTTTAATGTAGTACATTTTATTTAAATTGTCTTGACTCATATTTAAGGCACCTGATTACAACCGTGTAATTAAATATAATAAAATACCCAGCAGGTTTGTGTTGTATGTTTAGTACATTCACTTGAATAATTTAGTTTACCATAAGACTTGTCTGTTCATTTGAATGTACAATTTAACTATATCTTAATGACAACAATAGTCATAATGGAAAAATATGAACACACAAATATTATTTTACAGTATTCCTGCTGGATCGAGTGGATCAAGAAAGGACTTTTAAGTTGTAATAACAGAATTTAATATACGGTTGAAGTCAGAATTATTAGCCCATCTTTGAATTTTTTTTCTTTTTTTAATATTTCCCAAATGATGTTTAACAGAGCAAGGACATTTTCACAGTATGTCTGATAATATTGTTTCTTCTGGAGAAAGTCTTATTTGTTTTATTTCAGCTAGAATAAAAGCAGTTTTTAATTTCTTAAACACCATTTTAAGGTCAAAATTATTAGCCCCTTTAAGCTATATATTTTTTTGATAGTCTACAGAACAAACCATCATTATACAATAACTTGCCTAATTACCCTAACCTGCCTAGTTAACCTAATTAACCTAGTTAAGCCTTTAAATGTCACTTTAAGCTGTATAGAAGTGTCTTGAAAAATATCTAGTAAAATATTATTTACTGTCATCATGATAAAGATAAAATAAATCAGTTATTAGAGATGAGTTATCAAAACTATTATGTTTAGAAATGTGCTGAAGAAATCTTCTCTCCGTTAAACAGAAATTGGGGCTAATAAACAGGGCGGCTAATAATTCAGGGGGGCTAATAATTCAGGGGGGCTAATAATTCTGACTTCAACTGTATATTAATCTGTTAAAGAATTTATCATATAAAGTTGTATAAATAGCTTGCATTTAAGTGTCAGAAACCATCATATTTAGTTGTATTAGGTATGCTAAAGTGTAGTGCAGCACGGTGGTACAGTGGGTAGCACAATCGCCTCACCGCAAGACGGTCACTGGTTGAGCCTCGGCTGGGTCAGTTGTCATTTCTGTGCGGGGTTTGTCCAAAAACATGTGGTATAGGGGAATTGGGTATGCTAAATTGTCCGTAGTGTATGTGTGTGAATAAGTGTGTATGGATGTTTCCCAGTGATGGGTTGCAGCTGGAAGGGCATCCGCCTTGTGAAACATATGCGGGATAAGTTGGCGGTTCATTCCCGAAAAGAAAATGAATGAATGCTAAGGTGTACTTCTTTTTGCACGGGGTCATGGCACATCATTTTACCATCAAACTTGCTCTTCAATCGTACCTACCAGCTCATATTTCTGTGTTCGGTGTGAAGTCTGGTTCATCACAGCTGTTTGTTCTGTCTGTTAGTAAAGGCCAGCAAACCACTTTGTTTTCTTTTATCTACCGGTTTTCAATCAGGTTTTTTTAAGACCGAGAAAAGCGAAACAGATCATCATTATCATATCATTCTCTGTCCATGCTAAAAGCAACATGCATTATTATTAGTACAAGTAAAGGCCAAAAGCAGCTTTGTTTCCAGCTTTAGCAGCAGCGTTTTCCTCTGACGGTTTTGATCAACACTCGGACTGGAGCTGCGTAGACCACCAGAGAATGCAAGAACAGGACGAAGACCTCCTCAGAAGCAGTTGGGCTGATAGACCCATCCATTCCCATCACCGGCGGACATCCGTTAGTCCCGACCGCACCAGGAGCCTGTCTCTGGAGAATGAACCTCCTGCTGCGTTTCTGGTCCGCAGTTCTGCACTGGAAGACCTGACATCAGTCGGGGAGAGGATTGTGGAAACCAGGCCTCCTTACACCGAGACCCTTCGAGAAGAGGAAGAACTGTCTTTTTACGAGAACGAGAACCATGAAGAAGAAGAAGAGAAGCTTCCGGCGTGGGCCAACAGAGCTTATGTTGAATCTGTTTATACACCTGATACACCTTATACTCCTGGAACTCATGAATGCATTGAAGCAGCGCAGGAGAAAGCTGATGCTAGCAATAAAACAGAAGACACTCATCCGTCTGCAAACACAGTTGGCTCCCCAAAAGGTGTCCACGGCTCTCCTAGAAAATCCCTGGTGCCGGTGGCTCAGTTTAAAGGTCTGTGCAGATCAGCTGGCAGAGTCCCAGTGCAGTTTCTCTTCCTTGGTTTGCCTCCACCTATGTTTTTACAGAGCCGCTTCGCTATGCACCACGTCCTACAACATAAAAGGCGTGCTGAGGAGAACGAGCTGTTGTCCCGCAGTTGTGTTTGCTACACGGCGTACTTGTTTTGGGCACTCAGCCTCTCACTCTGCCATTCTTTCGTTTCCTCTGGTGGTCTTGCAGCCTGTTTTGCGCCAATCGATGAACTCCATGTTTGCTGGCCGTGTTTCAATGAGTTCAGTCTGGCATGTCTGTCTGTGCATGAGCGTGTTTGCATGTGTTCACAACTCCATCATCTAGTGCCGCACTGCTTTTACAGATCCCCTCACTTTCATTTACAACTTTCTGAACTGCTTTGAAATATACTTTGAAAAATACTCAATATTTTTAAAAAAGGAATAATTGTAGGAAACTGTTGTCAGTATTGTGAATTGAAGTGTTCACACTGTAAACTTAGTTGCAGCCTAGTCAAACTCTTAAAAATAATGGTCCCAGAAGAGTTTTTTTTGCAGAAAAGGGTTTTTTCATTTATAAATTCTCGAAGAGAGTCATGAATCAACAAGTACACTCTCCTAAATCTATCGTTTTTACTTATAAGAGGTCATTGTACTACTTTAACAGCCTGTAAGTTCCTTTTTAGTCCAAAAACTGCTCTTAATGAAACCAAGCTGCCTTTGAAACGTTTCCTTTTTGGTTTCAGTATGATGTAGTCGTGTGAGAAAGATGCCTACACTGTAAAAAATATCTGTTAATGAACAGTTTCTGTATTTTGTGATGTACGTTTTTCATTTATTTATGGTTGTGAATTGCATTATGGGATGTTTATCTCTGCTCAGTCGACTTTTGATGTTGAAATTTTAACTCTACAGACTTTTATTGACATTTTTGTAATTTGAAATAATATAATGTATAGGAAATAATATACAGTGGAAGTCACAATTATGAGCCCCAGTTTAAAATTTTTATTTTTTTTTATATATTTTCCAAATGATGTTTAACAGAGCAAGGAAATTTTCACAGTATGTCTGATAATATTTTTTCTTCTGGATAAAGTCTTTTTTGTTTTATTTTGACTAGAGTAGAAGCAGTTTTTAATTTTGTAAAAGCCATTTTAAGGACAAAATTATTAGCCCCTTTAAGCTAATTTATTTTTTCAGTAGTCTACAGAACAAACCATCATTATACAATAACTTGCCTAATTACCCTAACCTGCCTAGTTAACCTAATTAACCCAGTTAAGCCTTTAAATGTCACTTTAAGCTGTATAGAAGTGTCTTGAAAAATATCTAGTAAAATATTATTTACTGTCATCATGACAAAGATAAAATAAATCAGTTATTAGAGATGAGTTATTAAAACTATTATGATTAGAAATGTGTTGAAAAAATCTGCTCTCTAATAAACAGAAATTGGGGGAAAAAATAAACAGAGGGGCTAATAATTTAGGGGGGCTAATAATTTTGACTTCAACTGTATAGAGAAATAAGGCTGTAAAATGTACTTCCACGTTTATTAAAAGGTTTATTACAAGGGAACTTCAACAACCCAGTATTCATAGCGTTTCACTTTTTCCACATTTTTTTATGTTACAGCCTTATTCCAAAATGGATTAAATTCATTTATTTCCTCAACATTCTACACACAATCCCCCATAATGACAATGTGAAGAAAGAGTTTTTGAAATTGTTGCAAATTTATTAAAAATAAAAAACCTGTAAAATCACATGTACATCAGTATTCACAGCCTTTGCTCAATACTTTGTTGATGCACCTTTGGCAGCAATTACAGCCTCAATTCTTTTTGAATATGATGCCACAAGCTTGGCACACCTGTCTTTGGGAATTTTTGCCCATTCCTCTTTGCAGTACCTCTCAAGCTCTATCAGGTTGGATGGGAAGTGATGGTGTACAGCCATTTTCAGATCTCTCCTGAGATGTTCAATAGGATTTAGATCTGGGCTCTGGCTGGGCCACTCAAGGACATTCATTAAGTTGTTGTGAAGCCACTCCATTGATATTTTGGCAGTGTGCTTTGGGTCGTTGTCCTGCTGGAAGATGAACCGTCGCTCCAGTCTGAGGTCAAGAGCACTCTGAAGCAGGTTTTCATTCAGGATGTCTCTGTACATTGCTGCATTCATCTTTCCCTCTATCCTGACTAGTCTTCCAGTTTCTGCTGCTGAAAAACATCCCCACAGCATGATGCTGCCACCACCATGCTTCACTGTAGGGATAGTATTAGCCTGGTGATGAGCGCTGCCTGGTTTTCTCCAAACGTAACGCCTGGCATTCACTCCAAAGAGTTCAATTTTAGTCTCATCAGACCAGAGAGTTTAGTTTCTGATGGTCTGAGAGTCCTTCAGATGCCTTTTGACAAATTCGAGGCAGGAAGTGGCTTCCGTCTGGCCACTCTACCATACAGGCCTGATTGGTGGATTGCTGCACAGATGGTTGTCTTTCTGTAAGGTTCTCCTCTCTCCACAGAAGAACTCTAGGAAGAGTCCTAGTGGGAGGCCACTGTGCTCATTGGAACTTTCAGAGCAGCAGAAATTTATCTGTAATCTTCCCCAGCCTTGTGCCTTGAGACAATCCTGTCTCTGAGGTCTACAGACAATTCCTTTGTCTTAATGCTTGGTTTGTGCTTTGACATGCACTGTCAACCCTGGGACCTTATATAGACAGGTGTATGCCTTTTCAAATCATGTCTAGTCAATTGAATTTACCACAGGTGAACTCTAATTAAGCTGCTGAAACATCTCAAGAATGATCAGTGGAAACAGAATGTACCTGAGCTCAATTCAGAGCTTCACAGCAAAGGCTGTGAATACTGATATACATGTGATTTTTCAGCTTTTTAATTTTTAATAAATTTGCAGCAATTTCAAAAACTCTTTTCACATTGTCATTATGGAGTATTGTGTTTAAAAGTTTGAGGAAATAAATGAATTGAATCCATTTTGGAATAAGGCTGTAACATAAATAATGTGGAAAAAGTGAAGCGCTATGAATACTTTCCGGATGCATATTACTTTAAACTATTAATATGTGAACTAAAATCACTTTTTTTGAATGTTTCAAAGTTAAACATTGTGGAAAGAAACATCTTGGAAGAAAGATCAAGGTCCCATAATGCAATTCAAAAGCACAAATATAAAAAATTATCACAAAATATTTTAGATATAAAATATCTATAAAATATCTAAAATTTATAGATATTTTTGCAGTGTACTAGATCATTCTCTCTGTGGTTCTGACCATTCATTTGCACATAAATTAAAGTAAATATGAAAGAGATGCAAACCCAGAATCTCTATACTGTACACTCTCAGAAAAAATACTACAATGTTGTACCAAAGAAGGTATAAACCCTTGTCACTGGGGTAGTACCTTTTTGTGGAACAGAATTGTACTTAAGACAAAGAAACAAATTTGTGCCATTGCAGTTTGTACCTTTAAGGACTTGATTCGTACCATGGGAAACCAAAATGTACCTTTGCTTTTTAAAACCTGCAGATACAATATTGTACCTTCATCATAGGTACAAATCTGATACATAAAGGTACCACTACAGTGACAAGACACTTTGTACCTTAACAGTGTCAAAAATGCTTACCAAACATTTATTTAAAATGCCTTAAATGTTAAGTTTACAATACCTATAGTTTTGGTTCACCAGTTGTTTTGTATTATAGAACTTAATAATTAATGTTGATGAGTTTCTTTAAACATGCTTTTAAATGACGATTCATGTTTTAATATAGAAATTATTCATAAATCACTTTGCCTTCCAGTCATATTTATTTTCATAGATGTTGTAATAAAGGAGTTGTCCAACCTTTAATATGAGAACGATTATGTACCATAATTTCAATTTTACCATAAAAGGTACAGAGCAGTATCATAAGAGCTCTTTTCTGTACCATATAATGTACAACTTTTACAAAGGTGCAAAACTGTTCCTTAAGGAAAATTATACGTACCACCGTGTACCTTTTTCCTGAGAGTGTAGATGACAGGATGTTTTGTGTAAAACACAGGCTTTGCATTGTCTCCTATATGATTCTAACACTACTCCAGACAAAACAATTGCTGCATTACAAGTCCATCTCTCCTTCATGTCATGAAGTAGCCCCAGTGACACTTTACTTCCAAAATGAGCAAAAACAGGATAGAAATGTACATCCTAAATGAATGTTTATTGATGTACAATTCTTACTTGTATTGTGGGTTGACTTTAGATGGCATTATGAAAATCCAGATCATGACCTCTTTTTATAATTGTTGATTTTATGAATAGTAAAGAATAAACCAATAGAGAATCTTTGTTATTGAGAGAGTACAGAGGCTGCATTTTAAAATTAAATTTTTGTAGGTTTCCTATTTATTCTTGCTCATTTTTGCATTCAATTCTAGAATTATTATTGATAGCATTATTATTATAAATCAGAGATGGTGATAAAACCTATAATTCTTCATTTAGTAATAAAAAACAAATAGTTTTTGACTTTTGGAATCAGTTTTACCAATAAAAAGAATTGTATATGTGATATATTTGTATCATCTAGCAACATGTTAACATTAAATGTAGTCTCTTGTGTTAGTAATGTTACAATGGTTTAGGATTTGAAGCCAGTTTAACAACACATTTAGAGAGTCTAGCATTGGTTGTTTCATCACTCGTTTCAGAGATATTGATTGTATTCATGTTCATGTTTTTCTTTTTGTTTCTTCACAGCTCAATCCAAGACCAATGGTGATGCTGAGAAGCGGGTGAGTGCTAAAAGCTATTTTGAATCATCTTTCTGTTCTCTTTTTGTTGGGCTATCTCTTTTTTTGAACAGAGTTTTCATACTGTTTTGCTTTTTATATAAAGACCCCTAAAAACCCCAACACCAAAGCCAGACCCTCTTCCCTTAAAACACCTTCCTCCATCCCAAAAAAGTCCTCGAGCTCCTCTAGTAGATCTCCCTCTGTATCTGGACTCAAAGGAACTAGGACAAGAGTGAGTAGCTGCCGCTGTCTAAAACAATGAGTTTACTGGCAGTCTACTAACTGCACACAGGTCCAGCTATGATATTATTTCTCACTAAAGATGGAATAACACTGGCTTCTGGAAAAGGCACTAAGAAAAGTCAGCATGATTTTAGAGTATTTGCATTGTATAACTTGAGCTGCAGCTGTTATTATCCTTCCACTGAATGGATTCATAATTGCTGGAAGTGCTCCCAACAAATTCAATGCTTGAGCATGAAAACATGCCATTAGAGCTGTTTATGAGGGCTGTTTAAACTACTGACCGTCCTGAGAGCCAAACGTCCTCATAGTGTGCTTTATTTTACTACAGTTGCAATCAGAATTATTCAACCCCCTGATTTATTAGCCCCCTGTTAATTTTTTTCCCCAATTTCTGTTTAACAGAGAGAAAAAAATTTCAACACATTTCTAATCATAATAGTTTTAATAACTCATTTCTAATAACTGATTTACTTTATCTTTATCATGATGACAGTAAATAATATTTGACTAGATATTTTTCAAGACACTTCTAAACAGCTTAAAGTGACATTTAAAGGCTTAACTAGGTTAATTAGGTTAACTAGGCAGGTTATGGTAATTAGGCAAGTTATTGTATAATGATGGTTTGTTTTGTATACTATTGAAAAAATATATAGTTTAAAGGGGCTAATAATTTTGACCTTAAAATGGGTTTTAAAAAATTAAAAACTGCTTTTATTCTAGCCGAAATAAAACAAATAAGACTTTCTCCAGAAGAAAAAATATTATCAGACATACTGTCAAAATTTCCTTGTTCTGTTAAACATCATTTAGGAAATATTTAAAAAAGAAAAAAAAATTAAAAGGGGGTTCAATAATTCTGATTGCAACTGTACATACAGTGTCTGATATTTACCATACATGTCTTGCATGTATCATGTTGATGTTTTAGCAAATATTATTTTCATAACACCTGTATGCGTCTTATAGTGGAGATTGCATAAATAACATTTTATGAATAAAACACAAATATTCATCATTCATTCCTTTTCCTTCTGCTTAGTCCCTTTATTCATCAGGGGTCGCCACAGCGGATCGAACCACCAACTTATCCAGCATATGTTTTACACAGCAGATGTCCATCCATACACACTCATTTACACACATACACTTTGGCCAATTTAGCTTATTCAATTCACCTATAGCGCATGTGTTTGGACTGTGGGGGAAACCGGAGCACTCAAAGGAAACCTACACCAATACCGGGAGAACATGCAAACTCCACACAGAAATGCCATCTGACCCAACCAGGACTCGAATCAGTGACCTTCTTGCTGTGAGGTGACAGTGCTAACCACTGAGCCACCGTGCCGCCCCTAAAGCATGTATTTTTTACTGTACATATACTATACTATACTGTACTGTACTATATTATACTATACTATGCTATGCTATACTATGCTATGCTATGCTATGCTATGCTATACTATACTATACTATACTATACTATAATATACTATACTATACTATACTATACTATACTATAATCTGCTAAACTATACTATACTATACTAAACTACACTGCACTGTGCTAAACTATACTATAATATACTATATTATACGATAAGATACTATGCTAAACTATATTATACTATACTATACTAAACTATACTGTACTATGCTATACTATACTATGCTAAACTATATTATACTATACTATACTAAACTATACTGTACTATATTATACTATGCTATGCTATACTATGCTATGCTATGCTATGCTATGCTATACTATACTATACTATACTATACTATACTATACTATACTATAATCTGCTAAACTATACTATACTATACTAAACTACACTGCACTGTGCTAAACTATACTATAATATACTATATTATACGATAAGATACTATGCTAAACTATATTATACTATACTATACTAAACTATACTGTACTATGCTATACTATACTATGCTAAACTATATTATACTATACTATACTAAACTATACTGTACTATATTATACTATGCTATGCTATACTATGCTATGCTATGCTATGCTATGCTATACTATACTATACTATACTATACTATACTATACTATACTATACTATAATCTGCTAAACTATACTATACTATACTAAACTACACTGCACTGTGCTAAACTATACTATAATATACTATATTATACGATAAGATACTATGCTAAACTATATTATACTATACTATACTAAACTATACTGTACTATGCTATACTATACTATGCTATGATATGCTTAACTATGCTATACTATGCTATGCTAAACTATACTGTACTATGCTATACTATACTATACTATATTATACAATACTATACTATTCTATACTAGGCTATACTATACTATACTATATTATATTATACGATACGATACTATGCTAAACTATACTATACAATACTATGCTAAACTATACTATACTATACGATACTATGCTAAACTATACTATACTATACTAAACTATACTATACTATGGTATGCTATGCTAAACTATACTATACTAAACTATACTATACTATGCTATGCTATGCTTTGCTATACTATACTATACTATACTGACTGTACTATACTATGCTAAACTGTACTATACTGTACTATGCTATGCTAAACTATACTATACTATGCTAAACCATGCTAAACTTTACTATACTCTACTATACTATACTATACTATATATATTGCATTTTTTGATCATTTAAGGACATCACAGCTTGTTTGAAAAAGTGACATTTTAGATATTTATATATATATATATATATTTTTTTTTTTCTTATCTCAGGCACTTCATTGGCCTAGTGTATTACAAGTGTATTAACTGAAAAGTAGTTGATCATTATGGAAGTAATTTAATAAAAGTAAATAAATATCACTTCTACTTGATTTTAAATAACCACCAAAAAAAAGCAAGACCACCGGGACATAAAATACATTAGCAACTGTTCTGTTATGTGCAGTTTAATGGAATATAATGATGTGTTTTTATTGATTTCTGTCTGTATATGCCTGTAAATTTCTAGGCTCCTAGTAGCAGTAGACCTCATGCTGCTGGGACAAAGATTCCTGCTATGACTGCTGTTGCCAAAAATGGAAAAGGTAAAGGAGATCTCTTTCACAAACTCATTCATTCATTCATTCATTCATTTTCTTTTCGGCTTAGTCCCTTTATTAATCTGGGGTCGCCACAGCAGAATGAACCACCAACTTATCCAGCATATGTTTTACGCAGTGGATGCCCTTTTAGCTGCAACCCAATACTGGGAAACACCCATACACTCTCATTCACACACATACGCTAAAAACAATTTAGCTTACCCAATTCACATATAGCGCTTGTGTGAGGGTGACCGGAGCATCCAGAGGAAACCCACGCCAACACGGGGAGAGCATGCAAACTCCACACAGAAATGCCAACTGACCCAGCCAAGACTCGAACCAGTGACCTTTTTGCTGTGAGGCAATAGCACTACTCATTGCGCCACTTCTTTCACAAACTAGTTTTTAGAAATAAATATACACTCACTGGCCACTTTATTAGGTAGACCTGCCTAATACTTGGTTGGACCCCCTTTTGCCATCAGAACTGCTTTAAACCTTCCCAGTATTGAATCAGAAAGTTATTGGAAATATGCTTGAGAATGTGCATCTATACTGAGAGCATCATTTGAGCTTTATTAGATGTGGTTTCATCCTGCTGGAAGTAGACTTTAAAATATCTACTCATAAAGAGATTGACATGTTCAGTAACTATACTCAATCAGCAGACCAATGCTCAAATGTTTACATCACTAGGAGTTGATTATGCCAAAATCTGACACTGATGCTCAGTTTGCACTTCAGCAGATGTCAGATGTCTAGAGTTTGTGATTGGCTGATCTTAGTTAACAAGTAATTGAACAAGCATGCTTAAAAGTGGCTGGTGGGTGTATATTGAATCATGTGAATGTTGTTGTAGAATAAATCATTTATTATGAGATCATGGACTCTTTTCACAAGATGCGTTTAACATCATCAGCATCTTATATATATATATATATATATATATATATATATATATATATATATATATATATATATATATATATATATATATATATATATATAATTTTATTTTACTTTGTATTTTATATATATTATATTTTGATTAAAAAAAAGCATATGAACATTTATATTTATATCATCTTTAAATAAAAATACAAAAAATGAAGTACTGCTTATGCGAGGTGTTTCTAATGCGGCGTCTATGGAGCAGGACAGTAAATTTGACATTATTCTCTCTTCTGGCTGCCATTATCAGTCTCACACTGTTTTTTTTTTTTCTGAAAGTTTTGTGCAGTATTTTTTTTATTATTTCAGCAAATAGGATTGTAAAAAATATTTGTTGTGCTCTCCCATACACTGTGCTCCAAGTTTACCTAACTATGACAACTTCCGCTACTGAGAAACCTGGAAATGTGAAAAGGATCCATTGTCATTTTCATATCTCTATACTGTTTCTCAGACACCCCGGAGAACAGTGGGCACAGCAGCCCTGGCACTCCTAAATCTCCTGCCAGCAAGGCTGCGGGCGGGAAGCCTCCGAGCACAGGAAATGAAATCAAGAAGATCGCAGTGATTCGCTCGACTCCTAAATCTCCCAAGAACCGTTCGCCTACATCGCTGTCCGCCGCAGCTCCTCTGCCCGATCTGAAGAACGTTCGCTCCAAAGTCGGATCCACTGACAACCTGAAGCACCAGCCTGGAGGCGGCCGGGTAATTCACTTTAATCTACTGTTTACAGTACAGATTGACTGATTTTGAGGGGTTTAAATAAATGTTAGATGAGCTATAAAAAAGCTAACGGATGAATTAAATGTTGTAAATAAAGCAGATTTTTAAAAATGTAAATAATGTCACTCAACGGATAGAGGATATGCAGAAGACGTCGGTGAGCAAATCAAGGCAAAAACTAGTGTAACTCCATTCTGTTATAAATTAGATTGTTTTTTGTTTTGAACTGTAATAAGTTCATTATAAAATGTAAAAAACATATGCTGTATTAGTTAATATAAAGCCATGTTTTCTAGTTATTTTTAAATATTATTAAATAAATTAGGAAATTACCCATGGCAACTATATTCACCTTCGGCCTGCTAGCCTCAATCAAGTTTGGTTTTGGCCCTCCATAAGAAAAAGTTTGGGCACTCCTGATTTAACAAAATTTGCTGTTAATTTACTCAATAATTACTTTTAGATTTGTTTATTGGATTTTTTGTTATTCAGATTTTTAGCTAAGTCCATGGTTCTTGGTGATTCATAAACTGCAAGTCAATATTTACTGGCTAAATATGGCTATATATATATATATATATATATATATATATATATATATATATATATATATATATATATAGAGAGAGAGAGAGAGAGAGAGAGAGAGAGAGAGAGAGAGAGAGAGAGAGAGAGAGAGAGAGAGAGAGAGAGAGAGAGAGAGAGAGAGATACACACACACACACACACACACACACACACACACACACACACACACACACACACACACACACAATCGGTCAAAAGTTTGGGGTCAGCAGGATTTTTAAAAATGCTTCTCCTGCTCACCAAGGCTGCATTTATTTTTTCAAAAATACAGTAAAAATTGTGAAATGTTATTGCAATATAAAATAACTCATCAAAAGTAGTTTATAATTTAATTTAATAATTTATTCCAGTGATTTTAAAGATGAATTTTCAGCTTCATTACTCCACTTTAGAGTCACATGATCCTTCAGAAATCACTCTAATATTAATGATTATTATTATTATTATTATTGGTAATAGTAATAAAAGCAATAATGACTAGACTAATAATTACATTTGAAAATACATAAAATAAGTAACAAATAAATATTAACTAAATAAGTATTTTACAAGTTAACATTTTTTTTTACATTTAATAAATGCTTGATGAACAGAATGAAAAAAACCTGACCGCTAACTTTTGACCGGTAGTGTATATCATCAGCGGCTGGTCAATAGAGGGCGCTGGGGCGCCGCCCCCGTCAAGTTAGACTCCTTTAATATGTTAATATTTATTATCACAAATATTAACTAAATAAACTGATTCAATTATAACTATATAATATATAATTATATAATTTTAACACCAGCCGCCACTGGTGTATATATATATATATTTTTTTTTTTTTTCCACCACATTTCCACATTGAAATGCATGTTATGAATTACCAAGGACCACACTTTCAATTGAAAAGGATCCTTCTATATAATCTCCAGTGAAGAAAAAAATGTCACCTGCATCTTGGATGACCTAGGAATGAGTAAAGTACCAGGAAATGTTCATTTTTGGATGATTTACTGCTTTAAGCTGCTACCTTAATAAAATTAAATTGAGTTTAATTGTGTCATTCCACTCAGCCAATGAAAAGTTACCTGTTTAATGCTCAGAAATCTCTCTTATCCCTACAACAATAGTATTTAAAGCCAATTTTCCCAATGTTCTTCCTTTAACAGATCCAAATCCTTGATCAGAAGGTGGACTTCAGCAATGTCCAGTCAAAGTGTGGCTCTAAAGCCAACCTAAAGCATACACCAGGAGGTGGAAATGTGAGTAATTGAACTAACAGAACATATATATTACTCCTTCATTTCTGATGTCCAACCTATCATCAGTGGCTATCGCATTGGTGTTATTCTAGCAGATTCTTAGTCGTAGTAATATTTTGAATTCGTTTTAATTTTAATTTTTTGCATTTCAGTTTGAGATCATGTTTAGTCATTTTGTGTTGTGTTTTCCGCCCAGGCTCACTGTAAATATGTACCTCAGCCTGCACGTTTCAGATGACCAATCCGCTAGAGGGCGCTGTCTTCAATTTTTGCGAATCTGAAATATTTTACTTAGTGCATGTTTTGTTGTGCGTTACAAATATATACAGTTCAAGTCAGAATTATTAGCCCCCCTTTGAATTTTTTTTCTTTTTTAAATATTTCCCAAATGATGTTTAACAGAGCACGGAAATGTTCACAGTATGTCTGATAATATTTTTTCTTCTGGAGAAAGTCTTATTTGTTTTATTTTGGCTAGAATAAAAGCAGTTTTTAATTTTTAAAAACCATTTTTAAGGTAAAAATTATTAGCCTCTCTAAGCACATTTTTTTCGATAGTCTACAGAACAAACCATCGTTAAACAATAACTTGCCTAATTACTCTACCCTGCCTGGTTAAGCCTTTAAATGTCACTTCAAGCTGTATAGAAGTGTCTTTGATCTTGATTTTACATTGCTTTTACTCTTTTATTGAAGCGTGCTTCACCATACTCAAAACCAATTGCTCTTTATCACAAATACAACACCGTACAAAGTGAGCTACCGAGCAAACTGACCATGCAAGAAAAGTGGTCCATTTGGAGAAACATAGGTGACATAAGTATATTCAATTAAAATTAATAGATACTGTTAAGTTTTTTGTGGTATTTTTTGGTATTGTTCAAAGAAATGCATAAAAAATATAATTTATTGACTGATAATCCGTGTAAATGCAATTAGTGTGAAAAGGAACAAATGTTGTTAGCGTCATACTAACAACTGCAGGCAAAATATGTTTACTTATGTTATTGCATTTTTCACAAAAATGTAGGCTAAAGCACGTATATTTCAGATGAGCCTGTGTTTTTTTGACATTTTTTAAGCATTTCTGTACAGTTTTTATTCTCATTTAATCCTGTGTATTTTAGTACATGCAGGTTTTGGCACATTTTTAGCACATTGATTTTATAATATGTCTTTATGCTTCATGAGAATCAGGGAACATTTACCATTTTGGTTTTTGCTCATGCAAATTTCCAAACATTTGCTTTAAACAGGTGCAAATTCTCGATCAGAAGTTGGACTTTAGTAATGTCCCTTCTAGGTGTGGCTCCAAAGACAATATCACACACACACCTGGAGGTGGCAATGTGAGTTACAATGGGATAAACGTTATCCAGACCCAGTTCACTCCTAAATTTACCATCATTCATCCTATCCTTACCAAGAATATTTAACAGCCTGCTCCTTTCCCTACTGATGCCTGGAGGTGGAGACTAATCAAACTCCCAGCCATCCCTAACTGACTCCAGATGTTCCTCATGAAGTTAGAAACACCGACCTCTGATGTTGATAGTAAAACAAGCTCTCTAGGTTCTGTCAGAAGCTTTCTGGTTTTACCACAGAAGGTAATTCTTGTCTTCCTTGACCTCTGCACTCTTTCAGGTACAAATTCTTGATCAGAAGGTGGACTTCACTAAGGTCCAGTCAAAGTGTGGCTCCAAAGACAATATCAAACATGCACCCGGAGGTGGCAATGTGAGTAACTATAGGTTGAACTCAACACCTTCAGTCTTGGTTCTTCCTGGAGTTATGACCATTTGTGGAAACCTTGTAAAAAATAAATGATTGCTACTTCAGGATTGATAATGGACAGAAAAGAAGGTCTTATTAATTGTTGAGTGTTGAAAGTAAATGCTGGATTCAAACAACACAATGTCAATTTTGGGACAGTCTGTTTAATGTAAACAACCACATTTCGACAGAAAGACTTGCAAATGTGATTTGACTTCAGTCCTCTGTGACAGAGTCTGTAACATCCAACACAGGCACGTTGTGAATATGTACCCCCGTATACATTTCTGGAGAGTGCAAATTATGTAGCCAGAGGTACGTATGGCTGCATTTCGTCTTTAAAATGAATGCTAAGGGGCAGTATGATGCCACCGCTGGCTTCTGTTCCTTTTCGCACTACTGGCTGACCGCTTACCTCCGTGTGGACGGCTTTTCCGCTGTTCCCAGTTTGCCATTGGCTCAACACGTACATTGGCGGACTTGGTGGAGTTGACCGCGACGGGGTTTGAGTCCAGCTAAGAAGGGTTCCAGAAAGCAGGTAAAACAAATGGCAAAAAAAATAAAATAAACAAGTAAATAACGGGGTGAGAATGATCTGGGTGAGTAAGATCTGAAAACGTGGTAAAAAATGAGGTGGCCTCGGGGGCTTTTCTTGTTTCTGGATTGCTGGAGTCCTGTCGGTTGGGTTTAGGGAAGGGGGTGGGTAGGTGGGTTGATCAGTCAGTCTGTCAGTCGGTCGGTTGGTTGATCAGTTGGTCGGTCAGTCAGCCAGTCAGTCAGTCAACAGCGGCCTCTGGTGGATTTACACGAGGAGAGCAGGTGCGAATGGCACTTGCGATAGAAAATTGAGATCTGAAAAAGCGTACACAGCAGCCTCTGGTGGATTCGCGAAAATAAAAATGGCAAAAAAAGTACCTTCTGGGACGTATCTCGCGCTCTCCAGAAATGTATACGGGGGTACGTATCCACAATGAGCCTGGGTTGGTAACATCTGTGACTTTGTCCAATAGACGCCCAGAATCTCTTCATTACACATGTTGTGTTAGTGTTGTTAGGTGAAATTATTTTGTGGAGGAAAGGTTTGTGAAACTTTTCTGATGGCAAGACCACTTCACTAGTCATTATTTGGTAACTTTTTTGTTTCTAGAAGTCAGACGATAATTCCACTTTCACAATGATATTTTGCATGACATTAGACACTTGAGCAATATCTAGTCCAGGGGTGTCCAAACTCTGTCCTGGAGGGCCGGTGTCCTGCTGAGTTTAGCTCCAACTTGCTTCAACACACCTGCCAGGAAGTTTCTAGTATATCTAGTAAGAGCTTGATTAGCTGGTTCAGGTGTGTTTGATTAGGGTTGGAGCTAAACTCTCCAGGACACCGGCCCTCCAGGATCGAGTTTGGACACCCCTGATCTAGCCAGACATGTTTGTTGTTCATGAGCATTTATTCAAATAGTCTGACTATCTTGCAAAATATTGTGTAGTGTGAAGCCAGCATAAATCAGATAATAAACCATTATACAGAATTAATATTTAAATTTTCCATTTACACACTCATGGCTCTTCCTCACTGGCCGTTTTTACTGCCTTTAAGATAACTGCAAAGATAACTCCTATCTTCCCAACTCTTTGATTTTCCAGGTAAAAATACTGGATCAGAAGGTGGACTTCACTAAGGTCCAGTCAAAGTGTGGCTCCAAAGACAATATCAAACATGCACCAGGAGGTGGCAATGTGAGTAACTATAGGTTGAACTCAATGCCTTCAGTCTTGGTTCTTCCTGAAGTTATGATCATTTGTGGAAACCTTGGGATTATCAATTCGGACACCCAGTTTCATCTGTAGTCAGAAAGTCCTACACAGTCTTGTTCATAAAAGCCTTTCCTATTTAAGCCTCTGGTTTAATCATCTGGTTGCTCTCTGGTTTCCTCTCTGACACTAAAAGACACAGATGACTCCTTCTCTTCCCCAAACTGTTCACTCTTTCAGGTGCAAATTCTCGATCAGAAGTTGGACTTAACTAATGTGCAGGCTAGATGTGGCTCCAAAGATAATCTCAAACATGTACCCGGAGGTGGAAAAGTGAGTAAACAGGGCAACATTTGTAGTTGTAACTGAAATTCATGCTGAAAATATTTACAAACTGAGTAGGCGTTTTGGCTAATGACAGTAATTATGGGTAATAATCAGGGCCAGACAGAATCTGCAGATTTTTTTTTGCATTTTTAGAATTTTGTAAAAACTGAATGAATTCAGGAGTCTAGTAATTAAAACTTAAAATATTATATAAAAATATATAACTTTTTACCTTGTATTTAAGGTTTACAATGCAAATCCAATTAAATCTACCTGTTCTAAGCAAGTCTCTCTTATAATATATCTACTAAAAGACACAAGATATTCCTTTACAAACTGTATTGTAAATTAATCATACAAATGTGTGCATATTAGTTAATACAATTACTAAAATGAATATTAAAAAGAATATATATTTACATGAGTAAATAAATACACTCAACGATGGGCTACTGCATAACCTGCTGAAATTCTGCGTGCACAGATTCCATGTGGCCCTGCGAATAATTGATAAATAACTTTCGTCCTGATACACACAAATCATTTTATATGCTAAAAGGTAATTTAGGCCTAATGTACAGAATGAAAGATAGATGAGGGCAGCATTTAGATGAATGAGCTATTCTGTGCTGTGCTCTTTCCAGAGCTTGAGTAAACATCACAACTCCTTGATTTTCAGAGAATAAATTATTCCTTCACATCTAGGTCAGTCTGTAGGGTGTCATATATTAGCAATATAAAGATGATGAGTATGTGTAAATTCTTGTGTATATATAGCCCCTTTAATATTATATCTGAAAGAAAGCTGATATCAGATTTTTTATAAGTATTGGTAAGTATTCAGTCTCTTCCACTGATCAGTTATTAAGACGAGATGTCATAAAAAACATACATTTTGTAGTATGTGAAATTGTAGAATTGTTCAATAGCCTTCAAGCATTTACGTTTCATTTTTCCGTTGATATATTTTAGGTTTACATCAACACTTTCAATCCAATTGAACATTTTAAATTTACTTGTTACACAGAGTAACAAATCTGTTGTCTGTGGGTTGTCTGTGTCTATTGAGTAATTTTTAAATGATTTTCAGTCTGATTGAGCCGTCATTCTGAATATTAATAGATCATTTGGGTGTGTATATGCTTAGCCACAGTTTTTGGGGCAATCATTTTTTCACACTGCAAAAAATATCTGTTAATGATTTCTGTTTCCGTGTTTTGTGATTCACAAGTGTTTTCTGTTTATTTATGGTTGTGAATTGTATTATAGGAGCTTGATCTCTGCTCTGCCAACCTTTGATGATGAAGGTTCAACTCTACAGTTTAACAAAATGACTTTTATTGACATGTTAGTAGTTCAAAATAATATATAATTATTAAAATAAAATATTATTATATATAATTCATAAAAATAGTATATATAGAGAGAAATGCACCGAAACAAAACAGAAAATGTACTGCCAGTTTATTACAAGGTTTTTGTACTGTAATATGCAACACCAACCCAGACAATAAAATGTTAATAAATGTTAATAAAAGTCACTTTTTCAAACTTTTCAAGGTTAAAAATTGTTAGAAGAAAGATCAAGGTCCCATAATGCAATTCAAAAGAATAAATAAATGGGGACGAATAAAAACAAGAATCACAAAATACAGAAAACCGCTCATTTACTGATCATTTTACAGTGCGCATTGTATTTCTCAAACCTCCCAGAACTAGAACATCACTTCATCACCTCAATATGATTACGCATTGATTCAGGAGAATATGCATGCTGTTTTGTAGCATTCATAGCAACTGGAATTCCCTAAAACACTGGGTTAAGCAAGCAAGCATTTAACGATTTTCCATATAATTATAAGACTTTCAGATTGAGGAACGCCTCTGTGCCTTTCACAACCAAATGACCAGACCACCACTAAAATCCTAATCCTTAAAGACAACCGGCCTGTCATTAAAGACAGTCAGTTCACTCATTAAAGCAGCAGCGAGTGATCCCTAGAGACGCTTATGCACTCAAGAGGAGTTGCAGTGGTCCGCTGTTGAAGGACATCAGCTCTTTAGTACACAGGGGTCTTGTTGTAGTGCTCTGGTCAGCCGACTGTTGCTCTATGGTGAGTGTTTGGCTCCATCTGATAGCTGACCTCACCCTGAAGACACTGAGGCCTTTTTATACAGAAAAAAGCCCCAGCAGCTGCGGCTATGAGGTCACTGCTTCTATTTTGGGAGCAGGGATGGTACACGATTGTACCGTTCTCATGTTGTATTTTCATCTCATCGTCTAAAGTAGAGAGCGGTGAAGAGCAAATCTGTTTTTGAACCAATGACCACCTAGATGATTAAAGGGTTGTGGTTCATTATACTTGAGGTTTTATCACACCCCTATGAATACAAATTGGTTTAGGAAATTATACAATACAACACTTTCAACAGCACTGCTTCTGGAAGCATTTTCAATTCCTCACATAGGGACATTTTAAAACGTTTGAAAAATTAGGCATAAAATAAAAAAGAAACAATAAAACAAACAAACAAAACAGGAACTGTTGAGTAGTAGATTCATAAAATGACTAAAGTTGTTGGTTGTATATGTAGTAATAGTATTTCACATTTATTGCAACACACACACACACACAGAGACATATACAGTTGAAGTCAGAATTATTAGCCCCCCTTTGAATTTTTTTTCTTTTTTTAATATATTTCCAAAATGATGTTTAACAGAGCAAGGAAATTTTCACAGTATGTCTGATAATATTGTTTCTTCTGGAGAAAGTCTTATTTGTTTTATTTCGGCTAGAATAAAAAAAGTTTGTAATTTTTTAAAAACCATTTTAAGGTAAAAAATTATTAGCCCCTTTTTCCGATAGTCTTCAGAACAAACCATCATTATACAATAACTTGCCTAATTACCCTAACCTGCCTAGTTAACCTAATTAACCTAGTTAAGCCTTTAAATGTCACTTTAAGCTGTATAGAAGTGTCTTGAAGAATATCTAGTAAAATATTATTTACTGTCATCATGACAAAGATAAAATAAATCAGTTATTAGAAATGAGTTATTAAAACTATTATGTTTAGAAATGTGTTGAGAAAATCTGCTCTCCGTTAAACAGAAATTGGGGGAAAAAATAAAAGGGGGGGGGGATAATTCTGACTTCAACTGTATATAGAAAGAGAGAGAGTATTTTGAGAGCATTTGGAGAATAGATTAAATCATTTTTGTGCTTCATGAGAGTGGACAAATCTAAGGTTACACTTTGCTCCTTTCAGCTCTCTGATTGGTTGAATTTTCTGTATGAGTAATGGGTAACACTTTCTAATAACTACACACTATGAATCATTTATTAAGCATTAGCATATAGTGAATTCATTATCTGTTAAGCATTAACTCTACATTAATAGACGTTAATAAGCAGTTTATAACTGCAAATACAAATGCTGTATTATTGACTTATAAACACATGTATAATGTGCTTAATAATTGTACTTTCATCATTTGTGACTGGTTGATTTTTCATTGGTAAATGAAGTATTGCATTATTTACAAACCATTTGTATTTAAGAGTAGTTGGTATTTTTTAAGATTATTATGAAGGAGTTAGTAAATGATTAATAAACTATTGAAATCAACATGTATATATCTTATTATTCAGGCATTCAAATGAGAAATGAATAAAGTCCTTTATTTTATTTTTTTATTTTTTTCCTGTTTAGAATATAACTGAGCCTTTAATTGTTATTTATAAGGGATTTATTAAGCATAAATAGTCCTCACTTTAGATTAGGTCACAAAACTGGATGAAGTTGAGTTAATAAAGCATTTATTGACATACAAATTAACTATTAGTATATGCCTGAATAATAGCATATATGAATGTTCATTTCAATAGTTTAATAATCATTTACTAACTCATTCTGAAAACAACAACTATGCTTAAATAACTGGTTTGTAAATGATGCAATACTTAATTTAGTAATGAAAAATAAATCATTAGTAAAGTATGAAAGTACAGCTATTAAGCACATTATAAATGTGTTTATAAGTCAAGAATAGAGCATTTGTATCTGCAGTTATAAACAGCTTACTAATGTTTATTAATGTAGAGTTAATGCTTAACAAATAATGAATTCACTAGATGCTAATGCTTAATAAATGGTTCATAGTGTGTAGTTATTATAAAGTGTTACCGAGTAAGGTAGTTTATCTGCATCAATAATACTATTAAACACAATTGCATACAAAAGGGTTTTACAAAAGCACATACCATTATTAAAAACCAGAACCCAACAGTTGTTCTCTATTCTCAGATGAGATTAAACCAAAGGTGTGTTGCGTTTAAGAGACTGAAAGTCTTATGTAAATCTATAGTGTGTTTGTTTAGTTTTAAATGGAATCTGATATGGATGAATGTTAAAACCCTTGTTTTTTTTTTTGTTCTGAAAAGGTCCAAATCCTCCACAAAAAGGTTGATCTGAGCAACGTGCAGTCAAAGTGTGGATCGAAAGACAACCTTCGTCACAAACCAGGTAATCACGCATGTCCACTTATATATGTTTACTTAGAGGACATATTTGACTGCTCCTAACCAGAAACACTGTTTAAAGGGAAAGTTCACCCAAAAATAAATATGTACTCACCCTTTACTTGTTTCAAAGCTTTCTGAGTTTCTTTCTTCTGCTGAACACAAATGAAGATATTTTGAAGTGAGCTGGAAACCTGTAACCATTGACTTCTATAGTATTTATTTATCCTACTATGGAAGTAAATGGTTAGAGGTTTTCAGCATTCTTCAAAATATCTTCTTTGCTTAACAGAAGTCAAAGTTTGAAACCACCTAAAATTGAGTAAATTGTGAGGAAATTGTCATTTTTGAATGAACTATCCCTATAAGCACTGGACTCAATCGTAATGTTTTTGAATGCATGAAATTGCAAATTATTCGTTTAATTTGCTTTGAGTCATGAGGAATTTCACCTTTTCAAGGTGGAGGAAACATTGAGATCAGGTCTGAGAAGCTTGATTTCAAGGCTCAGTCAAAGATTGGATCCATGGACAACATTAAGCATACACCTGGAGGAGGCAACAGGAGGGTAAGACCACGTGTGTTTCGCTGAAGTGAAATGATATTTAACATTAAAATGATTCATTTTTCACTTCTGTTGTACAACAAATGACACCCTAAAGTTAAAGAGCACTGATTTTAATATCTCGTCTATGTAAATCTTTCTCAGGTGATCTCTGGGATTGAGTCATTTGTTTATTTTTTAGATGACTAGGTTTAAACAACACCAATTTAACTTTAAAATGATCTGATTTTCCTTAGTTGGGATTCCTCGAGCTTCAGAACTTGGATTTCTTGCTTATACTTGTCTCCACATATTAAACAGGGATTAAACTGTGTGTTTTATTCGAAAACATCACCTTCTTCTTCTTTAATTTTGATGTTTATTTACATTTGTGTTTCCATCGTTTTCCTTTCTGTTGAACCCATATCATTTTGTGTTTCTTTCTGTTTTGGTCAACCATTGGTGTTCATTTCACCACCCATTGGCCACCCTGGGGTCCATCTCTAGAGAGAGAAGGACAGAGGGGCAAATACACCCCAAGATGAGGGCTTTCTCACCCCAGACCCCTCTGAAACCCCCACCCTGTCATCTGCCAGTCTGTCCCCAGAGCCCATCCTCCTCAGCAACCCCCAGATAAAGATTGAGGACTCCAGTAAGTATTCAGAGAGGAGGAGACAGACAGAGATGGCCACATCAAATCATCTGCACATTTTTGATTATGGGATGTTTGAGGAGTAGTCAAATTTGCAAGACATTAATCACTAAATTAATAAAGTGCAAACTGGTACAACAGAGAGGGCTACAGTATAGGGCTGGGCGATTTGGCCTGAAATCATAATCTCGATTAGTTGAACATTTTACCTCGAATGATTATTTGATTTATTTGTTTTATTTTTTTGGCCTCACAGTCCACTGACAGGTTTTGTACAGTAAATATGCTTACATATTACAAGTGAGAGATTTTTGAATGAAGGGTGCATTACTTGATTTTAAAATTATTGAAGGAAACAAACACTACCTATGATTATTTATTGAACATCATAATAGAAAATATGGCGTCTTAAGACATCTCTGGCGCAGCTTCCAATCATCGTCAATCTAGTGCAAACGTGCGACGTGTAGTTACATTTTTTGAGATGTGCGCAGGTATAGTAGCTTGTGAAGGCTGTCTCGGACCATATCCATGCGTTCGACGCTGAAGTATAAAGCAGGCTTAACAAGGCTGTGACTCCACTCGCGGTAGAGAAAGTAATTGAAAAAATCGATCTGAAAAAATGGCGATGCAGTGGCGCAGTAGGTAGTGCTGTTGCCTCACAGCAAGAAGGTCGTTGGTTCGAGCCTCGGCTGGGTCAGTTGGCATTTCTGTGTGGAGTTTGCATGTTCTCCCTGCGTTCGCGTGGGTTTCCTCCGGGTGCTCAGGTTTCCCCCACAGTCCAAAGACATGCGCTATAGGTGAATTGGGAAGGCTAAATTGTCCGTAGTGTATGAGTGTGAATGAGTGTGTATGGATGCTTCCCAGAGATGGGTTGTGGCTGGAAGGGCATCCGCTGCGTAAAAGATGTGCTGGATAAGTTGGCGGTTCATTCCACTGTGGTGCCTCCAGATTAATAAAGGAACTAAGCCGAAAAGAAAATGAATGAATGATCTGAAAAAATGAGGTTCTGAATGTCGATTTCGATTAATCGCCCAGCCCTACTACAGTAATTATAAACTGTACCCAGTTTTAAAGAGATAGTTCACCCAAAAATGAAAATCCTCATCATTTAATTGTTTGAAACCTCTGTTGAACACAAAAGAAGATATTTTGAAAAATGTTAGAAACCTGTAACCATTAACTTTCAGTCTTTGTTTTTCCTAATATAGAAGTCAATGGTTACAGGTTTCAGGTTTCTTCAAAATATCTTCTTTGGTGAATAAAATTTAAAATTTTCATTTTAAATTGGCAAAAAAGTAAAATAAAAATGATCAATTAAAAATCACATAATACTAATAATAGTAAGCACACATTTCTTTTAAAATGCATCTTGGGTGACACCTCTTGGTGTATAAATAAATGATTTTATTTTTTGTTTGTTTACCCGTTTAACACCATCTTATTTTTGTTATTATTTATTCATCCATTGGTGATTTAAGCATGTTATTATTTGGTACTTGACAAGTTTTAAGATTTTATAACATCCAAGTCCTAGTTTTTTGGCCACTAGAGAGCAACAGTAACATCACATGATGAAATTGCTCCAAAATACAGCAATTAGATTAATATCTATAAACTCTTAGGAGTATTTGCTGCTAATACTGAATGATCCCGCATTATGTTCATTTTATGGGAATAGCATCATTAAATTTGACTTTCAGTCCAGAATTTGCGTTTTATCTCCAGCCAAGAATCTCAGATCTGCTCAAAGCCAAAATAAACCAGCACTGGCTGCTCTCCATTTCACCTCAGACGCTCATTAAAGGGAAAGTTCTCCCAAAAATAAATACAATTCTGTCATCATTTACTCACCCTTTCCTTGTATCAAGGAAGTTTCTTTCATCTGTTAAACACAAAAGAGGATATTTTGAAAAATGTAAACCATCGTATTTGTATTTCCTACTATGGAAGACAATGGTTACAGGTTTTACCTTCAAATATCTTCTTTTCTGTTCAACTGAAAATAGAAACTCATAAAAGTTTGGAACCACTTGAGGGAAAGTAAATAGTGAATACAATGTCATTTTTTTGGGGCAAATTATCCCTTTATTTTCTTTATCAGGGTTTCTGCAGGTTTCTTCACATCAAATTTAAGATTTTTAAAAACCCTTTTAAGACCATTATGAATTAAATGTTAGACTTTTACAGGGCTAAACACTAAGGATTTTTACTAATGGCCCGGTTACTATTGTAAATAGTTTTTTTAGTTAATGGACGATGATGTAAAGGAATGTGTTGCTTTAGTGTTATTGCCTAATTAGGCAACTTAATTCAGATAAATTGCTATAAAAATGTCTAACAGCTGTTGTGAATTATATCTCTTTGCAATAAAAAAACTTGCTTTAACTGCAGACTGTCACCTTTAATTTGAGGGTATTTACATCCAAAACAGGTGAACGGTGTAGGAATTACAACAGTTCGCATATGTGCCTCCCACTTGTTAAGGGACCAAAGTATTTGAACTGAATAATAATAAATCAAACTTTCACTTTTAATACTTAGTTGCAAATCCTTTGCAGTCAATTACAGCCTGAAATCTGGAATGCATAGACATCACCAGACGCTGAGTTTTATTCCTGGTGGTGCTCTGCCAGACCTCTACAGCAACTGTCTTCAGTTCCTGCTTGTTCTTGGGGCATTTTCCCTTCAGTTTTGTCTTCAGCATGTGAAATGCATGCTCAATCGGATTCAGTTCAGGTGATTGACTTGGTCATTGCATAACATTCCAGTTCTTTCCCTTCAAAAGCTCTTTGGTTGCTTTTACAATATGCTTTGGGTCATTCACCATCTGCACGGTGAAGCGCCGTCCAATGATTTCTGAAGCATTTGGCTGAATATGAGCAGATAATATTGCCTGAAACACTTCAGAATTCATCCTTCTGCTATGTCAGCAGTCACGTCATCAATAAATACAAGAGAACCAGTTCCATTGACACCTATGCATGCCCACGCCATGTCACTACCACCACCATGCTTCACTGCTTAGAATCATAAGCAGTTCCTTTCCTTCTCCAAACTCTTCTCTTCCCATCACTCTGGTACAAGTTGATCTTGATCTCATCTGTTCATAGTATGTTGTTCCAGCACTGTGAAGGCTTTTTTAGAACTCTAATCTGGCCTTCCTGTTTTTGAGGCTCACCAATGGTTTACATCTTGTGGTGAACCCTCTGTATTTACTCTGGTGTAGTCTTCTCTTGATTGTTGACTCTGACACATACACCTACCTCCTGGAGAGTGTTCTGATCTCGTCAACTGTTATGAAGGGTGTTTTCTTCACCAGGGAAAGATATACCTATATGTTCTTCAGTCATCCACCACAGTTTTTTTCCGTGGTCTTCCGGGTCTTTTGGTGTTGCTGAGCTCACTGGTGCGTTTTTTCTTTTTAAGAATGGTCCACACAGTTGTTTTGGCCATGCCTGGTGGTTTTGCTGTCTCTCTGATGGGTTTGTTTTGTTTTTTCAGCCTAATGATGGCTTGCTTGACTGATGTGACAGCTCTCTAAATCTCATCTTGAGAGTTGACAGTAACAGACTCCAAATACAAATAGCACACTTGAAATGAACTCTGGGCCTTTTATCTGCTCGTTGTAATTGGAATAATGAGGGAATAACACACACCTGGCCATGGAACAGCTTAGAAGCCAATTGTCCAACTACTTTTGGACCCTTAACAAGTGGGAGGCACATATGCTTGTAAACTGTCGTAAATGCTACACTGTTCACCTGATTTCAATGTAAATACCCTCAAATTAAAGATGGCAGTCTGCAGTTAAAGCACATCTTGTTCGTTTCATTCAAATTGATTGTGTTGGTGTACAGAGCCAAAAATGTTAGAATTGTTTCAATGTTCAAATAATTATGGACCTAACTGTGTATGTATATATATATATATATATATATATATATATATATATATATATATATATATATATATATACATTATATATATATAATGTTTTGAGATGGATTATTGGTGATTGGGTGATTTCCATTTCCCAGATTGAGTCACACAAACTGATGTTCCGTGAGCAGGCCAAAGCGCGAACCGACCACGGCGCAGAAATCGTGTCCCTGGACGAGTCACCGCAGGGCCTGAGCACCGTCTCCTCCTCTGGCAGCATCAACATGGCCGACCCGCCGCAGCTCTCCACCCTCGCCGACCAGGTGTCTGCTTCGCTCGCCAAACAGGGCTTGTGATTGGATCATACTGCCACTAGCCACACCCCTCCCCCAAAACCCCTCCCCCTTCTGAAAAACAGAACACACGCATTCACACACCTGATGGTATTCTAACCTCTCTCTGAAAGTGTGGCCCAGAACACAATGCCAAGTAACCATTGGTGATCACTGTTCCATTTTGTAAAACTTCAGATTTGTTACAGGCCAATGAAGCTGTTTTAACTGTGAATCCTGTTCGCCCGTTCACTCCTCCTTTGCGTTAATGCAGTGCCCAATGTGGGAATTTAACTATTGGAAAATTCCTCCCTCGTTGACTGTGTTTAGTAGAACAAATTTGCGTATTTCTATGGCTTTTGTTGACCGTTTTATGTTTCCTTAGGTGTGCCATTTTTCCCTGGTTTTTGGTTTGCGCTGGATTTGGGACAGTTCATGTATGACTCAGGTTTTTTTTTTTTTTAGAGACTCATTCTCATCTTTGAATTGGGCTAAAAATAGTAGCGATGCTTAAAATAAGAACATTGCATCTTGATTTGAAAGAGATTCAATTCTGGAATCATTTGCAAAGACAAAACAGATGCATATAAGCTTTGTGTAGAAAGCTGAACACCTTTTAGTTTTGGATTTCGATCTCTCATATGCATTTGATCAGAGATTACGTTTCACGTTGAAGATGCCCCTGCAGCGATCCATGAGATATTCAGAGTGCTTTATACAGAAATCTTTCTTACAGTATTGTTCTGTAGTTGGATATGGGATGTTTATGATATGTCGTAAATGATTTGCTTCATTGAGAATGCCTCTGCTGCTGCTTTGTTTGGTTGTTTGTTCTTTAATTGGGCAACTAACAGAACATTTAACATCTTAAAGGGGTTATATGTACAACTTAGAAACCCTTGTTATTAGTGACACCGGTGGCCATTAAGTGAACTGCAGTCAGCAACTTGCTGCTCGTGTTCGTTCACAAACTGAGTTTCCATCAGCCTATGTTAATGCACATTTTGGATTATCGCATGATAAACGAATGATGGAAATGCCAAATTTCTAATTAAACTTTATTCGAAAAAGTTGAGGTGGTTATAAAAGTTAATGCAAATAACAGGAGATGAGTACAAACAAACTCTAATGTAGTGAATATTACACCTATGTTACTAATCCGCTGTTTCCATTACGACTGCTATGTTAACTGTTGGTTGCTAGGTTACCAATACTACAGTGTGCTGCTCTAACTACTTGTCTTTAACAAACGCACCTAATTTGCATTTGTTTGTTTTTTTTTGTTGCGAAATTTTAAAAGATTCACTTTGTTACAGTGGAAACCCGGCGACAGAGACTGAACGTGATTCAGTGCTTCGATACACTGACTGTCAAGTAGTTTTTATTATTTGATATAGGGCTGGGCTGATAAATGATATTATATTGAATCAAATGTGTCAATAACGGTGATAAGCGCTGGACATTTTTACTCTATATTAATCTAAGAACCAGCCACACAGCAGAAATGTGCAACAATGGGAATCTAAAAGTGTGTTGAAATTAGAAATGTACCAAATTTTTGGCCACTGAAAATTTATCGGATGAAAATATACCATTTAATGGACCCTCTCATATTTGTGGCTTCAGTCATTGTTGGGGTACTCTTTTAAATCTGAAAGTGTTAACAACTTATATAGAAATATATAGCGTTATCGTTCAATATGGAAAATAATTATCGAGATGGCATTTTTGCCATATCGCCCAGCCCTAATTTGATAAGATGTAAAAAGAAGTTGAACATACCTTTGCTGTGATTATAGTGATAACACACACCCAGACAACGTCCTTGCTGCTGAAAGCAACGTATAGACAAAATATGTGCTGCGCATTTGTTCCTGTCAGTAACCAATAAACACATCAAAAATGACAGTGGTGAGAAAACAAAGCATTTGATCACCTGCACTGCTTTATGTGAACAGGTCATTAAACTTATATATAGCAAATTCTTCTATATATATAGCCCCTTTAATTGTGCCAATGTGTTTTATTTTGTCTTAATAACACTTTTACAGTGACATACAGTGCATCTTGAAAGTATTCATAGCGCTTCACTTTTTCCACATTTGTTTATGTTACAGCCTTATTCCAAAATGGATTAAATTGATTTATTTCCTCAACATTCTACACACAATCCCCCATAATGACAATGTGAAAAAAGAGTTTTTGAAATTGTTGAAAATTTATTAAAAATAAAAAAGCTGTAAAATCACATGTACATCAGTATTCACAGCCTTTGCTCAATACTTTGTTGATGCTCCTTTGGCAGCAATTACAGCCTCAAGTCTTTTTGAATATGATGCCACAAGCTTGGCACACCTGTCTTTGGGATTTTTTGCCCATTCATCTTTGCAGTACCTCTCAGGCTCTATCAGGTTGGATTTAGGTCTGGGCTCTGGCTGGGCCACTGAAGGACATTTACAGAGTTGTTGTGAAGCCACATTGATATTTTGGCGGTGTGCTTTGAGTCATTGTCCTGCTGGAAGATGAACCGTCGCCCCAGTCTAAGGGTCAAGAGCACTCTGAATCAGGTTTTCATTCAGGATGTCTCTGTACATTGCTGCATTCATCTTTCTCTCTATCCTGACTAGTCTTCCAGTTCCTGCTGCTGAAAAACATCCCCACAGCATGATGCTGCCACCACCATGCTTCACTGTACGGATGGTATTAGCCTGGTGATGAGCGCTGCCTGGTTTTCTCCAAACATAACGCCTGGGATTCACTCCAAAGAGTTCAATTTTAGTCTCATCAGACCAGAGAGTTTAGTTTCTTATGGTCTGAGAGTCCTTCAGATGCCTTTTGGCAAATTCCAGGCAGGGAGTGTCTTTCTGTCTGGCCACTCTACCATACAGGCCTGATTGGTGGATTGCTGCACAGATGGTTGTCCTTCTGTAAGGTTCTTCTCTCTCCACAGAAGAAAGCTGGAGCTCAGACAGAGTGACCATCAGGTTATTGATCACCTCCCTGACTAAGGCCCTTCTCCCCCAATCCCTCAACTTAGATGGCGGCCAGCTCTAGGAAGAGTCCTGGTGGTTCCAAACATCTTCCACTTACGGATGATGGAGGCCACTGTGCTCATTGGAGCTCTCAGAGCAGCAGAAAATTTTCTGTAACCTTCCCCAGCCTTGTGCCTCGAGAAAATCCTGTCTCTGAAGTCTACAGACAATTCCTTTGTCTTCATGCTTGGTTTGTGCTTTGACATGCACTGTCAACCCTGAGACCTTATATAGACAGGTGTATGCCTTTTCAAATCATGTCCAATCAACTTAAATGACGACAGGTGAACTCCAATTAAGCTGCTGAAACAACTCAAGAATGATCAGTGGAAACAGAATGTACCTGAGCTCAATTTAAAGCTTCACGCAAAGGCTGTGAATACTGATGTACATGTGATTTTTCAGCTTTTTAATTTTTAATAAATTTGCAACAATTTCAAAAACTCTTTTTTCACATTGTCATTATGGGGTATTGTGTGTAGAATGTTGAGGAAATAAATGAATTTAATCAATTTTGGAATAAGACTGTAACATAAACAAATGTGGAAAAGTGAAGCGCTATGAATACTTTCTGGATGCACTGTACATGTGTTCCGGCATAAGCTAATGAAATAACAACACTACTTTTACAGCACTTATTAAACCTTGGTAGTTAATTTCACTAATACATTTTAACATTTCAATTATTTACTAACACAAAAACGAGCTCGATTTTAAAAAGTGCTCATTCTTTGATTCATAATGCGAAGCTGTAAAGTGTTGTTTTTATTAATAACAGGTTGCATGTGAGCAATTTGGACATCATTTTGAAATCTCACGTGGGGGAAGACATCCCTGCACACCTGTGTTTTTCTTTCCATATTACTGCCAACAGTTCCAGCTCTGGCTGAGGTGAACTGCCAAACTGTTGCTCACACACTGGCACACACTGTATTGTACGTTCGCCAGTTACATTAACAATATTGAGTATTGTATTCTACACATACACAAACACAAAAAAATAATCTCACTAGAGCACAAGCATGCCATTAAAGTTGGATCTGTCGCACTTTCCTGTGACTACATCATCTGCTTTCACTTTATAGCTGTAAAATGTTAAGTCGGGGGAATTTTATCTCACTGAATGATGACGTAATGGCCTCAGCCAATCATATGGCTTCAATTCTCTCCCCTGCACTGCTCTACCGCAGAATGTTTAACGAGCTTTGAACCACTCCACACTATCGTTGCTCCTTGCATGCATTTCATGTGAGCAGCCCGAGATACTGCGATGCCTCGTACACCCCATAATCGCTGATGTGCTTCTTAGGAAAATCTTTGTAGATAGTAGTGGAAAAGAGCACTACTGATACGGCGCGCCCTGTTTCTTTGTGTTGGAGATGGAGCCGTGTAACTACCATTAGATATATTTAATGTATGTTTATTGTATGTTTATGACTGTATGTTTATATGAGGACTTGAAGAGACTTTAAAAAAATGATGATGAAAATAATAAGCAGAGAAGTTTAGAGACCATGCCTGCAACACTTTAATCTGCATGCTGAGTTTTTACATGGATTGGCAACATGTTTCTGAACGTTTTCTGACTTGGGTGATTTTGAAAAGTTCTGGAGAGCTTGGATATGTTTGGCGAAGGGGTTTGTCTGGTTGTGATGTGTTGAGCAGGGGGGAAATGAGTGTTTAGAGGACAGAAAGAAAGGGTCCTTTGGTTTAAATGTCTCACGATAGCACACCTGTGACATAGTTCTGGGTGCAGTTTTGCCATCCTGTTGTCATTGACTCCATACACCATTTTTGCAGTTGTAAATTTTAGCTTGGGAACTGTGGTTGTCAATATCGTTTGTGTGTTTTATTAATAACTGGTTTACAATGATACTTGTTGATGTACATGTGAATTTGGAAATAAAGGATATTAAGCAAAATGTCCTGATGCTTTATTGTATTTCAGAAGGAAAAACATGGCTTTTGAGTTCAAATTATTATATATATATATATATCAAGGGTGTCCAAACTCGTTCCTGGAGGGCCGGTGTCCTGCATATTTTAGTTCCAACCCCAATTAAACACACCTGAACCAGCTAATCAAGCTCTTTCAAGGTATACAAAAACTTCCAGGCAGGTGTGTTGCCGGAAGTTGGAGCTAAAGTATGCAGGACACCGTCCAACACATCTGTCCAACTGCTCGTTAATGCAAATTTCTAATCAGCCAATCACATGGCAGCAACTCAATGCATTTAGGCATGTAGACATGGTTTGAACTGCAGCAGATCTTCTCGACCGAGCATCAGAATGGAGAAGAAAGGTGATTTAAGTGACTTTGAACGGGGCATGGTTGTTGGTGCTGGTCTGAGTATTTCAGAAACTGCTGATCTACTGGGATTTCCATGCACAACCATCTCTAGGGTTTACAGAGAATGGTCTGAAGAGGAGAAAATATCCAGTGAGCGGCAGTTCTGTGGGCGCAAATGGCTTGTTGATGCCAGAGGTCAGAGGAGAATGGCCAGACTGGTTCCAGCTGATAGAAAGGCAACAGTAACTCAAATAACCGCTCGTTACAACCGAGATATGCAGAAGAGCATCTCTGAACACACAACACATCCAACCTTGAGGCGGATGGGCTACAGCAGCAGAAGACCACACCGGGTGTCACTCCTGTCAGCTAAGAACTGGAAACTGAGGCTACAATTCACACAGGCTCACCAAAATTGGACGATAAAAGATTTGAGAAATGTTTCCTGGTCTGATGAGTCTCAATTTCTGCTGCAACATTCGGATGGTAGGGTCAGAATTTGGTGTCAACAACATGAAAGCATGGATCCATCCTGCCTTGTATCAACGGTTCAGGCTGGTGGTGGTGGTGTAGTGGTGTGGGGGATATTATCTTGGCACATTTTAGGCCCATTATTATCAGTTGAGCATCGTGTCAAAGCCACAGCCTACCTGAGTATTGCTGCTGACCACGTCCATCCCTTTATGACCATAGTGCACCCATCTTCTCATGGCTACTTCCAGCAGGATTACACATCATGTCATAAAGCATGAATCATCTCAGACTGGTTTCTTGAACATGACAATGAGTTCACTGTACTCGAATGGCCTCCACGGTCACCAGAGCTCAATCCAATAGAGCACCTTTGGGATGTTTAGGGAAAGGGAGATTCGCATCATGGATGTGCAGCCGACAAATCTGCAGCAACTGCGGGATGCTATCATGTCAATATGGAGCAAAATCTCTGAGGAATATTTCCAGTACCTTGTACTGAAAATGGGGGTCCAACCCAGTAAGGTGGCCGGTGAGTATATAGGGCTTAGCATGTGACTACACCCTCTTTAGAAAATGAATATTTTTCATAGATTTCTCAGTAAATATAGTCAATATATCATCATTATATGTTGGTGTATTTAATCAAAATGGTTTTATTAAACATTTATATCCATTAAAATAAGAGTTTGTTCAGCTAACATCTTAAGGATCAGAAAGATAATACAATTTAATTCAAATGAGTTACTGCAACAACAAAAAAATTCACATAAGTTTTATATTTTATTTTTAGGTTTCTCTTGATTTTTCCTGCATATAAAGTTTATATATATATATATATATATATATATATATATATATATATATATATATATATATATATATATATATATATATATATATGTTTCCCCAACACATTCATTTTTGTAAACTAATTTTTTGGATTGTGATCTTAAGTTTTTTGTTAGATTAGTTCCAGTTTTGGCTTTGGTACTGACTAATCTAATGTAGAAGCACAAATATGTTCTTGTAAATCATCCTATAGAAAATATTCATTACAAAGAGAGATCTGTGGTGCTGTGCAAAAATGACCCAGATAACTTGCTTAAGTACTTCAGGTCTCATTGTGTTCATCAGAGCACATTATTCCAAAAAAGTAGGTCATGAATTAGTCGAAGACATTTTATTTTGTACCAAGGGACACTCGAGCAGCTTCAGTGGTGTTCAGGTGTCCATGTAAAAGGTATAGAGTTTAGATTGGGAAAAATAAATAAATCTTATTTGCCATTCACTGAATGGAAAGTGTGTTTGTTTGTTTGTTTGCTCATTCTATATATCTCCGGATACATTTCTGGACAAAAATATACTATTTTAGCACAAATGAACAAATTTAATTTAGTAAAGATGCTGACTATCATAGTTGGTTGGCCACATATTATGGGTCTAGGCCAGTGGTTCTCAAAGTGGGGGTCGGGACCCCCTGAGGGGTCGCGGGACAATGAAGCGGGGTCGCCTGGTGATTTCCAAAAATCTATTTATTTTTATTAAACCATAAGAATTACCATATTTTATCCATAACCTATTGAAGAGAAAAAATAGTCGTTTATAGTTACTATAAACTTTATAGCTACTACAGTAGCTTATAGTTACTAGTTCAATTGTATTGCGACCCCTGGGGTAATTACATTATATTAAAGACACAGCAATAGCATCAGATGCAGCAGATTGATTTTATAACACCAGGTTAAACTTTCTGGCACATTTACAGCACTGACATACAAAAAAAAAAAAAAACTAAACGAAGAATAGACTTGGGTCTATTGGTGTGTGTGCGCCATTGCATGCAAGGTTTCTGTATTTATGACAACCTCACAGGATATTGGGGGTCGCGAGTCACTGGCATTGTTATTTTGGGGGTCGCGGGCTAAAAAGTTTGGGAACCCCTGGTCTAGGCTACGCATGAAATACAAATATTGTATTTGGGAATTTAAACCCCGACCTCTTTAAAACTCTTAAAATACTCTTGTAAATACTCTTAAAAACATTTAAAAATGTCTAATAAAATCTTGTCACTGAATTACGGTCAGTAAATGTTCAAATGTAAATGCCCATTTTAAAAAATATAACTAGGTATTTTTTACGATAAATTTTCATTCGTTAACATCAACAATGTCTACAGCCTTTATCAATGCTTATTTATATGCTTAAACAGTAAAGGGATAGTTTGCCCAAAAATAAAAATTGTCATTATTTACTTTCCCTTGTGTGGTTTTAAGTCTTTATCAATGTCTTCTTCTGTTGAACACAAAAGATGGTATGTTAAAGAACGCTTGCTGCTTGGACCCATTGAGTTCCATAGTAATTATTTTTCCAACTATGTACTTCAATGGGTAGCAGCAACCAGCATTCTTCAAATTATCTTTTGTGTTCAACAGAATAAAATTTGAGTAGGTTTTGAACAAATGAAGGGTGCGTAAAGTAGTTCACCCAAAATGAAAATTCTGCCATCATTTAAACAAAATAAAAAAGTGGTGTTAAACTGATATGCTGTGAACTGCTAACATACGCAAACAACGGAAAGTATATTATTAACATTAACAAACATTAAATTACTAAATATTAGCTATATACTATTTTAAAAATGGCAGTTGGTGGTCAGCAAATGAAACAGTGTTTTATGTTCATTGCTGTATTAAATATTCCTTCACTAACAGGTTTAGAAAGAAAGATTTTATATCGTTTGTATTTTTTTCTTTCTTCTACCCTTTGTTACTGTTCTAGGCTTTCAATGCAGTGATGTACGGTTTAAGTCAGAATTATTAGCCCCCCTTTGAATTTTTCTTTCTTTTTTTAATATTTTCCAAATGACGTTTAACAGAGCAAGGAAATTTTCACAGTATGTCTGATAATATTTTTTCTTCTGGAGAAAGTCTTATTTGTTTTATTTCAGCTAGAATAAAAGCAGTTTTTAATTTTTATAAACCATTTTAAGGACAATATTATTAGCCGCTTTAAGCTATTTGTTTTTTTCGATAGTCAACAGAACAAACCCTCATTATACAATAACTTGCCTAATTACCCTAACCTGCCTAGTTAACCTAATTAACCTAGTTAAGCCTTTAAATGTCACTTTAAGCTGTAAAATCAGAAATTGGGGAAAAAATAAACAGGGGGGCTAATAATTCTGACTTCAACTGTGTTTCCTGTATTCCTTGCATTCAAAAAAAGGAGAAAAAATTAGGAATTAATGTTTCATCCAGTGTTAAGAGAAACACTAATTAAGAGTTCTATCACATTATAGACAGTCAAATCACATTAAAATTTAATAAATTCACATTAGGCTGTAGACAGCCTGGTGAAAATGGTGGTTCTTTTTTCTCAAAAAATGGATCTTTTTGCAGTTATTCGCCTCATTTTCTATTTAATTATGAGATTTAAATACTGAATTATGTGACATGTTAAGCATTTACAGCTGAATTAGCTTGTTGATGGTCTTCATAACCACACTTTATTTATTCATTCATTTTCTTTTCGGCTTAGTCCCTTAATTAATCTGGGGTCGCCACAGCGGAATGAACCGCCAATTTATGCAGCATGTTTTACAGAGCGGATGCCCTTCCAGCTGCAACCCATCACTGGGAAACATCCATACACACTCATTCACACTCACACAATGGACAATTTAGCTTACCCAATTCACCTGTACCAGGTTTTTAGACTTGTGGGGGAAACCCGGAGGAAACCCACACGAACACGGGGAGAACAAGCAAACTCCACACAGAAATGCCAACTGACCCAGCCAAAGCTCGAACCAGCGACCTTCTTGCTGTGAGGCAACAGGGCTACCCACTGCGCCACCATGCTCCCACCACACTTTATAATGTACCAGAAATATTTCCTAAATATTTAGAATAAAGAAATATGACATAATTTATTTAAAATACAAATTTATTTCATTACATATCAGTAGGAAAAAGTTTTAAATTAAAAACCGTAGCCTATTGTCATTTATTAGACAAATAACAAACTGGCCAGGACATTCAACTTTCCTCAGTCAGAAATTGGCCATTTGAATAATAAAAAATTGCGTCACACTTTTATTGGTTATATTTTCGTTCAAGAATAAAATCCAAGATTTATAGAATAAAAGTAACTTGTCAAATGTTTTCATTCATTTTCTTTTCAGCTTAGTCCCTTTATTAATCTGTGGTCGCCACAGCGGAATGAACCCGCCAACTTATCCAGCATATGTTTTACACAGCGGATGCCCTTCCAGCTGCAACCCATCACTGGGAAACATCAATACACACATTCACACACTGCGTCAATTTAGCTTACCCAATTCGCCTATACCACATGTCTTTAGACCGTGGGGGGAAACCAGAGCACCCGTAGGAAACCCACGCCAACTCGGGAAGAACATGCAAACTTCACACGGAAATGCCAACTGACCCAGCCGAGGCTCGAACCAGCGACCTTCTTGCTGTGAGGCGATCGTGCTACCCACTGCGCCACCATGATGCCCCGTTAAATGTTTTCTCGTTTTAAAAACAATACAGTAGCGAAAGATGGAGAAACGTCTTATGTCAGATGTTTTCTAGCACAGCTGGATGTTGGAAAATAATTGTTTGCATTGGCCAAAACTGATTACCTGAAGCCACATCAGAATTCCGCTTGGGGTATTTTCACCATTTCTGATGGTGTAGCAGTCGAAATAGGACAAATGAGCTCATGTATGGCACAAATTCTAGACTTTTGTCAGTAAGGAAGTGGGTCTTCCAAACCACCTGAACCCCCTCTGGCCTGTTGACAGTGACAGTTGACAGTGTTAGAGCACACACACATTAACGAGACACAAAGTCTGAATGGAGTTTGATTTGTTTTAATGGTACTATTTACAAAAGGGTGTTTTTCTTTTTCTTTTTTTTTCTGCAAATGATTTCACTTCTGAAACAGTCCGAATTACAATGAAACCTGTCTCAAAAAGCTATGACGAGAAAGACATGTCAAAGAAATAAAAAAAAGAAAGACATGGTGATTGTATGAAAAAGAAAAGGACAGGGCCACAACAATAATGTCGAGTTGCATAGCAAGTAGATTCTCGAAGGGCGAAGACAGTGCTGAGTAAGAACACTAAGTAGGGTCCCACAAACATTGACAAGGTGAAGGGGATAAAACAGACGGACGCCTCGTTAACACAAAGCTTTCCAAACAACTGCATAAACCTGAGAAGGGCAGGTCTGTGTGAAACATCTGGCTCCTTTAAGACCAACGATACAAAAGTACAATCTCAACAGATGATGCAGAAAGAGCCTGGAACACGTACAGCTAAACTAATGTGCACTAAAGGCTTGCGGTTCCTCCGTTATACATGATGTCATGATGAACATTAGCATAGCAATACTCCATACGCTGGGTGGAAACGATAAAGAAAACCGAAAGAAAGAGCAAAAAGGTGAGGAAGAGGACGAGATATCGGTGCCCTGTGAAGTGCTTTTAAACGGAGCTCGGCGTACGACCATCCACTAACTGAGAATAATGCAGGCAAGTATTTTCGTCAGGTTTTGGTTCGTCACTTCACAACACAAGCATACATATATAACGAGTCAGCAAAGAGGCACCCTTTGGTCAAGCCCTCTTTACGTCTGCTACACAGTGCACTACATAGTGTTCACCTGACAGGTTAGAATACCACACTAAGTTCCCGATGATATATTTAGCTGACTATGAAAAACAATTATGGAAACAACTTTCATACATCTCCTTTACGTGTTTCTTCTGAGAGAAAAACAAAAAAAGAAAACAGGTTTAGCTTTCTATGTTCGGTAATATTCACTAAAAACTGTGAAAATAATTGGCTGATGTTTGAATATCAAACAACAGAAGTCCGACAGATTTTTTTCTTCTTTTTTTGTAGTTTTGCTTTGATTAGTACGAGTTTGTGTTTTTCTCAATTAATGCCATAAGAGGTGTGTGGTTTTTAAGATCGCCCCGTCTGCAGTGGTCTGCCTTTAATCAGGGTGAGGAAGCGTCGCTCTCGGACTCCACGCTGACTCTGAGGCCTGCAGAAAAGCTCTGGTCGTCTTCCTCTGGCTCCGGCTCCACTATCGGGTCTTCAGGCAAAGGAAAACTCCTGGGGTCCCAGGGCTGCACCGTCTGACACAAAAACAAACAAATAAACAAACATAAGGGGTGTTAAAAACAGTATATCCAATTGAACTAATGCCGAGTTCAGACTGCATGATTTTAGACACAATTTTGATTTGCAGACAGGTTGAGAAATCAAAGAATGTACCTTATCAATGCAACTACATCAAATTGAAAATACTGCCTAAATGTATAAATTTGCATAAATTATATATACAATTATCATATAAATTATTTTATGCAAGGATGGATTAAACAAATCAAAAGTGGCATATATATACACACACACAGTTGAAGTCAGAAATATTAGCCCCCTGAATTATTATCCCCTCTGTATATTTTTTCCCTAATTTCTGTTTAACGGAGAGAAGATTTCTTCAACACATTTCTAATCATAATATTTTTAATAACTAATTTCTAATAACTGATTTATTTTATCTTTGCCATGATGACAGTAAATAATATTTGACTAGATATTTTTCAAGACACTTCTATACAGCTTAAAGTGACATTTAAAGGCTTAACTAGGTTAATTAGGTTAACTAGGCAGGTTAGGGGAATTAGGCAAGTTATTGTATAATGATGGTTTGTTCTGTAGACTATCGAAAAAAATATATAGTTTAAAGGGGCTAATAATATTGACCTTAAAATGATGTTTAAAAAATTAAAAACTGCTTTTATTCTAGCCGAAATGAAACAAATAAGACTTTCTCCAGAAGAAAAAATATTATCAGACATACTGTGAAAATTTCCTTGCTCTGTTAAACATCATTTAGAAAATATAAAAATAATAATATTTCAAAGGGGGGCGAATAATTTTGACTTCAACTGTGTGTGTGTGTGTGTGTGTGTGTGTGTGTGTGTGTGTGTGTGTGTGTGTGTGTGTGTGTGTGTGTGTGTATATATATATATATATATAATAAATGCTGTTGTTTGCTGTTCCAGTAAGGTAAAGGAGAAAAAAAAACAGATTATTTGATTACTAAATAGATATTTAAATAACAGAATTGTCAAAATGTATTTTGATGTACACTAACAATTGCTCATTAATCTTAAAGTGCACTTTTTATATCAGCTAGAAAATTGTAGATATATACAGTTGAATAAAAATAAAAATGATACTCTATCCCCCGGTTTCACAAACAAGGTTTAAGGCTAGTCAAGATTAAATTGCATGTTTGAGCTTTCTCAACTCAAAATAACTTGCAGTGAGATGTCTTAAAATACATCAGTGTCATTTTTTGTCTCCATGTGCACGCCAGTAATATATTTTTCTAAGGCCATTTTTATAAATGTGGCTTAAATAGCCTAATTTAACTAAGGCCTAGTCCTGGCTTAAGCTAAGCCCTGTTTGTGAAACTGGGCCTATATGCATGCAATCTAATCTATACCTCAGGTACTACATTGTACCTTTATAGGGGTGAAGAAGAAACAAAGGTTTATCTTTTGGGCCATTTCCACTGAGAGGTACCGTACGGTAAGGTCCGGGTCGGTACGGGTCACCTTTATCAAGCTTGCGTTTCCACTGCCAAAAGGGCACCCTTTTGGTGGGCGTGGTGTACAACAGAAAGTTTCAGACAATGTCATTTTTACTCGAGGAAATGTCTACAGTAAAGCTGTACGGGTTGTTCACTTATATGAGAAGCACTTCTCACAAAACAGATGCTTTAAACATATAAATACTTGTGTATAAATGTTCATTACTAACCTTTCTATAAACATGATTTAATTATAATTGCAGATCAATGACGAAATAGCCTACTGTAACAACTGCAATTATATCAAATAAATAAATAAATGCAACATATATGAACACATACAGACCCTTACAGTCTCTAATATGTCACCAATTACAGAAACTACACACAGCATACATTTAATCCTTATTTGGGTTCAAAAACAACACACAACATTTAGCGCACAGTCAGCGCAAACCTCTCATCTGTATCTTTAATCTTCAGCAGCACGTGTAGCCTCAGTTAGAGAGTAATTCCGTCATTCAGAGTTCATAATAGTCCAAAAGGTGATGATAATAGTTAAACATGGCAGTTTGTTCATGTTTTAGGCTGCAGAAGCATCATTTGCTGCTGTTTTTTTCGGTTTCTCCTTTGTTTTTTCATGCTTCACTCTCGCATTTGTCTCTTTCTGACAGGATCGGATATCAGAGCGCTTCAATGATCACGAGTGCTTTATTAATGAGCTCAAGAATTTCGTTAATTCAAATATAGACACAATCGTGAGCTCTCTGGAGAAAGTGAAACCGCTCACACTTTTAGACGGGCTAGTAAAACAACAACAGGACACGGCAGATTTTGTTCCTCTTGGCTTTGTGGCTGTTTATCATGACAACGACAAGGTTTGTTTGAGCTCGGGTCGACCATGGCTTGTTATTATATGTATATATTATTACGGTGTAATGTCTCGGCTGTGTTTTTTAAAAATGGTGCTTCCTTTGTTTTCATTCCCCTGCTTCTGTGAGCGATGCTTCTCTGTAAACCAATAGCATTCAGCTGCGCGTCTAGCTTTGCCCTATGGTACCCTTTGCAAAGGGTGACCAAAAAGTGCTATGGTACGGTTCGCTTTTAGGTACCCTTTGACAGTGGAAACGGCCATAAAAGCGTACCAAACGGTACCGTACTGTACTGTACCACTCAGTGGAAATGGGTCATTTTTTCCCTAAAGAATGTAGTTTATTACTCTGTAAAAGTGATGATGAGACAAATCCTGGAAATATGTGACCCTGGAGCAAAAAATACTTAAGTTGCAAAGCTATATTTGTGAAAATAGCCAATAATACATTGTATGAGTGAAAATGATCCTTTTATAACGACAAAAATCATTACATCATTAAGCAAAGATCATCTAACATAAAGAAATTTAGCAAGCTTCCTTCTGTAAATATATCACTTTTTTATTATCAATGTGCTTTGCAAAGCACTTCATTAGGATAACTTTAAAGATGATTTTCTCAATATTTAGATTCATTTTAACCCTCAGATTAAACATTTGTAGAATTATTTTAGCACAACAAATTTATGCATAATAAAAGCTTATTTATTAGTTTTCAACGACGTCATACAAATCCAAATTAATGATTAATTAATGATTAGTTTCATATCCCAAGGTCACATATTTAGATTTTTTTTCTGCTAAAAAAGCGGAGCATAAAGGAGGCTAATCAAAATGAGCTTTTAATAATAATAAAATGTGTAACACTGACTGTATGAATAAAATGAGCAGGACAGTGTGTGTCTGTTTCACCTTCTCCTCCAGGGTGCAGTCTGAGGTGGAGCCGCAGGTATCTTCGCTGTACATCAGTCTGTGTGGTGTGTCAGGGCTGGCGGGGCTCAGGGGCGACGGCACTGGCCCGTAATCCTGCAGGATCTGGAACTGACTGGTGTCTGGAGAGGAAGGCTGCGGCGTCGAAGGGTTTGTTCCGATTAGCGATGGGGTCGTTCGCCCGTCCAGAGATTTATATGACCTGAGAGATAATATGATTAGCTCAAATAACTCAAAAAAAAAAAAAAAAAAAGAAATTTTAAAGAGAGAGAAAGAGAGAGAGAGAGAGAGAGAGAGAGAGAGGTCATGTACCTGCTGCCTCTCCTCTTGGCCGGTGCCAGAGCTGTCCATCTCCAGCGAGAGCGTTCCTGATCCTCACACAGCTGGTGGAGTTTAGTGAACACTGCATCTGACAGATCCTCAACCTACATATGGACAAATCACATTGTTTTTATCTGATGAACACAATATTAGCATATGTTACAAATGGATAACTTGATTTTAAGCTAATGACAAAAAAACAGCAAAGCAGAATGAAAAAACTGTCAAGACACAATACAGTATTCAACTCTTCTATTTTATGAGAGCGTGATTTTTACAAGCTCAAAAAAACATTGATATACCTGAATGTTATTGTCTTCCTCTGAAAGCGGTTGAGCCAAAGTGTCCACTTCCCTCCATCTGAACAACAAGAAATAAGTGTGAGTAGAGCATGTTAGTTCTTCTATAGTAAAACAATCAAATGCTAGGTGTTGTTGTGTGGACTAAGGTGATTTGTGGCTGATGAAGAGACACCTGGGTGTGAGGATCTCTTTGTACTGCAGTTTCTCCACTCGGGTGGTTGCAGCCACTGACATGGGAATGACGATGTTGTTTATATCAAACGGACTCTCGCCTCTTCTTCTCCGTATAGGCTGTTTAAAACAATACATACACAATAATAAATGATCGCTTTTCCAAAACCTTGTGAGTGTCCAATTCTGTGCCTTCAATTTACAAAATGGCAACACTGGCTTCACAGCTGAACCATTAGGAGACATAAAAACTCACTAAACATTAAACATCATGTTGGAGCAGAAGGATTGATATGTAGATAGTAGGCAAGACTATCGGGCTCACTATCAGAGTTTCTTAAAATGAAAGTTTAAACTTTTTAGGAGCAGCTATTTTTGAAATATTCAAAATGAGTTTTATTCAATACATAAACATTAGCGATGGGACAGTTCAGGAAGTTATTTAACTCAACATGTTCTTGCGCTGCAACATATAGGCTGAACGCATGTAACATAACGGCAGAATACCCATATTTAACAGTCAGCTATTCGGAGTCTAGAGCCTTGTTTATACTCGACGCGTCCACTAGTTCGATTGAGTGCACGCCATCGTCATCGCGGAGTTTGCAGATCCTCGCTTTCGGTGCGCGCGACATGATTTCGGCTGGTGGTGCGCACGGCATTTTTTGAGACTCAAGCGAAGAGTGCGAGCGGCGCCGCGTTTGGTTTGAGTTGAATATTAACCACTTTGAAGAGATTTTGTCTGAAACAGTACGACTGTACAGACATATTTATGATCTGTGATTACAGAGATAACCTGATGATCAATAATTCCAGGCTAGAAATTGCAACAGCGGTGGGAAAGGAGGAAAGTTTTTGTTAAAAAGTTTGGGAAAACCTGAGGGATGAGTTTGTTAAAGCCAAAAGAGGTCATGACAAGACCCAGGTACACAATTACAGAAATATGTTTTTCCACCATTCACAGGTTTTACACTGATGTGTATATTACAATATTGAATTTAAAACAATTTAATATTTACAAAACTACAATTAAGGAACAAATTATTTCTTTGATAACTGGAAAGGAATATATGTACCTGTCTGTTTACAATACACTGATGGCCTGTTTTTCTAGGCTTTATTGGTGATAATGGTCAGGAATGTTTGGACTATTATTGCCTTTTTAGCATAAGTATAGGACAGAAACTAGCCAGACAGTAATGTGTGAATTGTGGAGTGGGCTAAATAAAAATAAAAAACATCTGTATTTTTAAGTAAGTGTGCTTTTTTTTTTTTTGGGCTTTTATTCTTGCCATAATAAAAATATATTTGTAGAAAAACCCATTCTGTTGTCATTGATATTTTAATAAACTTTGATAGATAAAACTGTCCGAGATAAAAGCAAGTGATGCATCAAAGTTTGATTAAAAAAATCTTTATAATCATTAAAATAATTCATAAAAACAATACAAATAAGTTGTTTAAAAATCTTGAATGATATTAAAGGTGCTGTATGTAAGTTTTTGACTCTTCTAAAGCATAAAACTACAATAATATGTGTGCAGATATTTAAGAAACATCCCAAGTGAACATACTTGTTTAACTGACAAACAATGCTGAAGTCAGATATTCTGCTTTGAAAATGTTTTTTTCCGTGCCGGAACGATGTCTTTGTTTAGGTAATTTTCACATGCACATGCCAGTTTAGCCAATTATAATTCAGCACCCCGGGTTGCCTTGTTGGAAAACAGCATATTTCATTCATTCATTCAGAAAGACTCTGAAAGCATGCGTCCATGAGCGAAATGCTACAGTGTAGTGGAAAGTATCAGATGTCAAAATGAGACAGATTCAGTTCCACATGACGTTAATTAGCAAATGACATAAATATTAGGAACGTGAGCAGGTTACATCGCGTGTCCTAACAACACGCTGTGACGAGATTGTTATGAGTGATGAGCCATTTGGCTGTTTGCACCACAAAACACGGCAGAAATTTAAATACAGCCTTTCAGAAGCACAGAATATGCACTCACTCACAAAACGGTAAGGTTTAGAATCTATTTAATACATGTTAACCCACTTTAACATCATTAAAGGTGAAGTGAACTTTCTGCTTTCAGTATATGGTAATACACGTCATGTAAAATGCATTCAAACTCGCATTGTTAGCATTTAGCACTGAATAAAGCACACGAGGCTTACCTGAGGTGATCTGTCATAGGTTTCTGTTGTTCAGCTGTGAGAAATAGAAGCCGCTTCTAATAAATCAATTCGAGGTGTTGGTTAGAACCAAAACTCCTTTTAATATGGAGAATATTCCCTCAATCGCGTGTCGTTGCTTTTATTTAGAACACAGTTTAAAATCCCTCAAACTGGCAACCCGGCGTACCTTTATTATGATTCAGGACTGCAATACCTAGTTCAACCACTGGGTGTCAAACTTACATACTGCACCTTTAATGATGTGACGTAGTTCCGGAAACTTTCTACTTCTCTATTTATCTGTCGGACTTTACGGTCAGTTTCTTTTCATTGCCCCTGTCGTTTTAAAGAATATCACAACGGCGAATGCGGCAAATATAAAAGCCTCGTCCATTTCGCAAGGTGCGTGCGCAGTCAGCGGAGGTGTGCGAAGCGGCGCCAGGCGAAAGTATAACTCCAGCTTAAAAGGGAAAGTCCACATTCGTGGAAGAATTGTTTAAATGACCGCAGCCAAAATGAACGCCATTAATCAAAATTTCTTTGTTAATTTTTGACCTTATGAACGTACCACATTGTTTCCCAGAGGAGTGCTGCACTCGACCGGGAGGGAGAGCTGTCTGGTCAGAGGGCTGGTGTTGGTGGAGTGAAGACCGGACAGAGACGGACATGGACTGCCTGCATCCATCACCACTTTAGGTGCTACTTAAAAAAAGAAAAGAAGAAAAAAACACAAATATAATTCACATATATATCTAGGTTTACCAACATTTTGTTATACAACTAATATCTTTAATAGTATATGAGACTTTTGAGATGCCCAGGGTCAAACAATATAATGTCATATTTGCCCCATTTAAATATTGTTTTTCTTTTTTATTGACACCGTATTAGTGCTGTCAAAAGATTCATCAAAATTTCCATCCATAATAAACGTTTGTATTTATGTAATGTATGTGTGTGCACTTTGTATATTTATTAATACTTGTGTGCAGGTGTACTGCATAAATATTTGACAAACTGTTTATTTATACTTATATGTAAAATTTTTGAGTATAATGCAAATTACACACAAAGATATATTATGTAATTACAAAATATGATTGATGCGATTAATTGTTTGACAGCATTACATGTATCGGTGTTGTCTTAAGCCATCTTTACCCCTAGAAAAACATGACATGAAATTTAGCATGGAAAACTGTCATGGACATTTATGTCCAGCAATTGTTAAATGCTTGAGGTGTTGTGTATTTATAAATGTATTAACACAACAAATGCAAAATGACAGAAACACATTACAGGTTTAAGTATTATTATCAGTTACCAACACTGATCTTATAATAAATAATGATGCATGATGGTATATATTCATTTATAATTTGTTCAATTTGTTTTCAAAACCTTTTTGTTTTATTAAAATGCCTTTCTTTAACAGTTTTAAAGCTCAACAGTGTATAAAAAATGTGTGGAAGGAAATCTTTGGTGAAACAAGCATATTAAATTGAACAATATAGCTGCAATCAATATGAATTGTTGTGAAGTCTCTTTACCAGCTACTGCTGTAATACATTTAATTTAATGCACAGGTGTATTTTTTGTGCCATATCTTAAATGTAGAATTTTAATTCAGTGGATTTTTGCCTCAGCACTTGTTTGTTTCTGAACCCGTTTGACTGAAATGAGATTTCAAGGCAGCATGTTTAATTTCATGCTGATGAGAGTCATTTTGTTTAGCTGAAATAACCTGAAGCACTAATTGAAATTATATTTGCCATTATATTTATTATATGCATAATTGTATTTTTTAACACTATACAAAGTGATATTAAAAATTTATATATTAATGGGGAGTCTATGAAACACTGACCTGTTGGTTGGTAACTTCATCTTAATTTATTTTTAAATATAGATAAAAATGGCTAATAAACGCTCAAGACACAGACCATTGGCAGTATGTTCAAACAGTAGCTTTAGCCATTTTAAAGTGTAACTTTTGCACAAGTCGCCAGTAAATTCCAACTCCAGTCCACTGAAACCAGATATTATGGCTGTCTGCTATATGCTGCTGGTAATAATTGTGTGAATAACTGAATTGTGGGAATCTCCTAAGTCATAATCAGTTATTGAGGACACATGTAGGGTCAGTAATGTTCAGAAATCTGTGCACTCACAGTCTGCTCTGTCCAGCGAGGGCTCTCGCACCCTCTTCCGGCTCTGGCTCCGGTCCAGCACTCTGCCTGTCCTGCAGGGTGTGAGTGTTTCTGGCTTTGGGACACATGAGATGTTTTCCACCGGCGGCCTGTGAAGCCTCTCCGACCTGCTTTTGTGACGAGCAAATCCTGACAGGGAGGAAGAATCAAAAACAGATTGACTGACTAGCAGCAAAATGACTACATCAAAATGTATGAACTGAACTGAATATCCCATAAAACATTTGCAAATAAAGCAGTGCTTCCATCCAATGAGTTAAAGAGAACAAAATCCCCACTTCCTGATTAAATGCCAAATACCAAGAATAAAAAATGGATTTTGCAAGTGAAAATATATATTTTTTAAAATGTATTTTTAGTGAAATTAAATTAGAGGCAACAATTGCACTTTCATCATAATCCACAAAAATGTGCAAAAATGCCATTTCAGCGCTTATACCAGTCATTGGCTCATACATGCATTCACTGATTCAGAGGTTGCATATGAAGGGTGATGATCGACGCACAGCTTTAATGGAAAGAAAGTGAACACAGACATTTTTATATTCATTTCAGCATCCATTCAAGATTAAAAATACATGAGAACTATGGGAAAAAACTGAATGATGTGATGATAGCAGGATAGAATTGTAAAATACGGGGTAATCCAGGCAAAAACGGGAGGGTTGACATGTATGAAGTGAACAGGAAGAGTTTGTGGAAAAACATTTTTGCGAGGGAACGCAAAAACTTTAAAAACTATATATTCCTATCACTGTTTTTTTTTCCCACCCATTTTTATTCTCCCACTCAGTTTTTTTTCACCATCACGTCCCTTCCGGGTCTCCGTACATATTCTAGACTTTTTAATGGCTTTAAATTTCTCTAAATTGATTGATCAACTTTTAATACTTTAAGACTCTGCAGACACCCTGTTTATAAGTGCTAATAAACAGTTAATATCTTGATAATAGACAGTGAATAAGCCAGTAGTAAATGGTGTGAATGGTTACTTAAAGTAACATGTGTTACCCTAAATTTAATGTAAACTAAACTTGATCAAATAATGAACAAATGTTAGTAACACATTAGGTAAGGTGGAAGTAGTGTACACTAGTGCTGCACGATTCTGGCTAAAATGAGAATCAAGATTTATTTTGGTTAAAATCAAGATCACGATCTTCTCACAATTCTGTAGATGTAAAATAAAGGTTAATATGAGAAGGCTATTATTATTGTTAATTCTCAAACATATGGTAAAACAACACTTTAAATAATAATAATAATATTAGGCCTATGTGTAGCTCTACTATTGCTTAAAATGCTACATTTTGTATAGACTAGGAATGGCGGACTTGAACAGATTTTAAATATGTCCTGGTAGTTAATTCACAGTAAAGTGATGACATTAGAATACAATTCATATTTCATACAACATTCATATTATGATTGAGAAATATGCTTGCAATCTGTCAGTAGCTATGTTTCCATCCAAAAAATGCAAATTAACTTTATGCGCAAAACTGGATTGCATAAAAGACAGGCCAATAAAGCAGCGTTTCCATCCAACGAGTCAAAGCAAACAAAATCATCACTTCCTGACTAACTGGCGCGAAATATCAACAGTGAAAACGGAATTTGCTGCGATAGGAGATCTGCGAGAATTTGCTGCGATATTTTCTTCATTTAATAAATGACTTGCGCCTCAGAAGACAATTCTGACACGCAGTGAACGCGAGGTAGCGTTTGAAGGCGTGAGGTGCGGAGCACAGACGCTCTTGATTCTGGAGGTCATTAATAATACAATAACACTAATACTGAACGGGTTAGGGCGTTTTAGAATGACCAAAACAACATTTCAGATATTTTACAGTGTGCTCAGTCTGCTGGTTTATCCATTCGCACACATTTTTATCATCAAATGATCTCTTATAACAAAATCACATGACCTTTTTTTAGTGCGCATACTGGAATTTGTGGGTAAAAGTGTTTCCATCGTAGTTTATGCGCATCTCCTCTTATTGAATAAAAAGTTTATCCTACTTGGTTATGCGCATATGTTTTTTATGCGTATTTTCAAAATTTATGCGCATCTTGGTTTTTTATGTGCATATGCAAAATGCACATAGAAATAGGTGGATGGAAACGTAGCTATTGACAACATTATTAGACCATTTTTTTTCACTGGTAAAAGGAGACATTTGTCATTATCAGATACCCGATAGATTATATAGGCTAGAGAAGTTATCCTGACCCAGTAAACATTTATTTTCATGCACAACAATTTGTGTTTGCTATGAAAGAAAAAACATATCAAAAACTTGTCGTAATCATAACTCTAAAATGCGATATGATCATTTAAATGATGTGCACGCTTTTGGTTTCACTTTCACTGCTGAATGCGGGTTATGTCATGGCTGCCATCACTTTGAGTTCAGTTTGCAACAAACTGATTATTATTTGCAACTTTATTACCCATTATCCACAGCCTACGCAGGTTCTGTTCACTAAATTAAACATCAATGGCTGGCAGGCACATGCTCTCAGTAGTATGCAAACCTTGCATGATGATTTTGTGGCAGCGGATACATCATTACACTAAGACAGAAATGACATTTTTGGGTGAATTATACAGGATGTGACACTTTTAACGCCATATGGAGGTGTCCATGTTGCTGAGCAACATACAGTTGAAGTCAGAATTATTAGCCCCCCTGAATTATCAGCCCTCTTTTTTTTCCCCCCGTTTTCTGTTTAACAGAGAGCAGATTTTTTTCAACACATTTCTAAACATAATAGTTTTAATAACTCATTTCTAATAACTGATTTATTTTATCTTTGTCATGATGACAGTAAATAATATTTGACTAGATATTTTTCAAGACACTTCTATACAGCTTAAAGTGACATTTAAAGGCTTAACTAGGTTAATTAGGTTAACTAGGCTGGTTAGGGTAATTAGGCAAGTTATTGTATAAGGATGGTTTGTTCTGTAGACTACTGAAAAAAAATGTGATTAAAGGAGCTAATAATTTTGTCTTTAAAATGGTGGTAAAAAATTTAAAACTGCTTTTATTCTAGCCGAAATAAAACAAATAAAACTTTCTCCAGAAGAAAAAATATTATCAGACATACTGTGAAAATTTCCTTGCTCTGTTAAACATCATTTGGGAAATATTTAAAAAAGAAAAAAATTCAAAGGGGGGCTACGGACTAGACTTCAACTGTAAATAAAACAATGTGAAGACTTGTGTGACCGCCTTTACACTTCTCTCCTGACCTTGAAAATATAATTGGCTGAATCGTACAAAAGCTGAATTAAGATTGTGTGTTGGGTTGAATCGAGATCGTGATTTTTTTTTTTTTTTTGATTAATCGTCCAGCCCTAGTGTACACACTACAATAAAGTTCCTAATTGCCTTAACAAATGATTTGTTAATGATGAATCATGTTAGCATAGAGTCCACAAACATGAATAACATGCAAGTTGAAGTCGAGGTTTCTACTTTAACACTCCAAAACCAAAAGCACAAGAATTTTTTGATGCACATACTTAAATGTGTTTCCATTGCAGTTTATGCACATTTTTTCTTATTGGATAAAAAGTTTATCCTACTCAGCTGTGATGTATACATGCATAGATTTTTTTAAATATATAACAAAAAATGTAAACATAGTGTTCAAATGTATGCTCATCTTGACATTTCAATGATGCAATATTGATTAAAATAGGTGGATGGAAACAGCTACTGTGTCTCAGAGTCTGAACTTACGGACTGCAGCCGCGTGTGAATTTGACAGTCTGAATTTGTGTTTGGAGAGGAAGGAAGATGAAGACGGAGATGGCGATGACGGTGTGGTGGAGAGCTTGTGTTTGAGGGCGATCTTCTTGAGCGGTTTGATCCTGTCAAAGGGTCGAGTCTGCCAGTGAGTCCTCAACACCTTCTGCAACTGTACACTGAACGCCACATCTGAAAGAGCAGAGGAGAAGAAGAGCACAGATTTCACACACATTATTTCATTATTAATAATTATTACATTTGATGACGAGTCAAGCACATCTAAGACTGCAACAATTAATCAATAAAACAGAGCTGTGAATGGTGGACTTCTTTAAAGTGGTTACTTCTTTAAAGCTAGTCTCCTTGTTTAAATGTGAATGAACATCAGAGTGTTTGAAGAAACAGTAGAACGTAAACGTACCAATAAAACATCTTAAGTTTTATTATTTCAGCATCCATAATTCAGAGACCTTTTAAAAATTCTTGCTTTCTCTGGACTCATTAGGTATAGGTTTGAGTAAAATGTTTATAATTGTTTTATTCTATAAACATCTGATAGAACCTCTCCCAAATAAAACAACATTACGAGCATTTTTGTTCACATTTTAAGGTACAATTATTGTTATTAATAAAGCATTAACTATAATTTTAGCTCATTAGGCAAGGCAAGTTTATTTTTTATTTTTTTAAGCTCCTAATTAATGGTTAGTAAGGTAGTAATTGGGTTTAGGCATTTGGTTAGTATTAGGGATGTAGAATAAGGTCATGCAGAATATATGCTTTATAAGTACTAATAAACAACCAATATCTCAATGATATGCAGGTAATAAACCACAAGTTAATAATGAAAATTGGTACTTAAAGTGTAACCAGAAAATGACCATTAGTTAGAATGTTTTCATTTTTGTTGTAACTAAAAATCTGTAGAATTGTACCAAAGATTGATTGCTTAACTATTCTGAAGTAAATATATTGGTATTGTGTTGAAAAATGAATATAAACATGTCTGAAAACGTGGCACTTTTTGTTATTTTATCCGAAACAAAATGTTAAAAAAAGAATTTTTTTTTAATTTTAAATTTGGAAGACCAGCATTTTGATGAACAATAATAATAATAACAAGTACTCAAAAACGCAACCATAAATATTAAATCCATAGAAATTGAAAATTTCAGGTAATAACTTGCATATACGAAACTGACTGTATTTTTACTTGAATAAAGATAGTTTTCTTTATAGAGAGTGTTAACATTTTAAAGTTCACTGTTTTAACAATGAATTGGTAAAACTAATTATGTAATTTAAATGTACCTCTAAGTACAAATTAGTTAACTTATTTGAGTGTAAATATATGGATGGATGGATGGATCATTCAACAACTATTAAGTTTTAGTTTAAGCTAAGCTATTTGTACTAAATAAAGTTATTTTTTTAATCATGTAAATATTCATGTACAAAACTACCTGCAGTTGAATTGATTCTGAAACAGCTGTTATCTCTCCTCTCACCTGACTGCATGGACAGAACGGGGTGGACGCTGTGGTCGTGATGTGCAACTCTCTCCAGCAGAGGGCGATCATACGGCGAGTCTGTTTTCAGGAGGGATCGAGCGCTGCCACACATCACACACGAGCTGTTGACCTCACACACTCGTGGAGGAGTGAAACACACTCTCTGAACCTGAGAATTTAAGTCACACATGAGAACTAACAATTAAAAACATGCTCCTGTGATATGGAACCCTTTCACAACACTGTTATAGTGCGTTTAACAATCATCATAATCCAGTTGAAATTACGGAAGTTTTCCGGGATAAATAACAAAACGGAAAATAGGAGGGTGGCAGGAGATGGGTCTGAAATGCGGAAGACTCTCCGGAAAAACAGGAGTGTTGGCAGGTATGTCAATCTAAAATCCTTGACAGTTTTTAATATTTTAATAAAAAAAAAAACATGAAGATTTATATGCATTTATGCATGTATTATATAATCTTTACATCATATTACAAAAAAAACTAATTACCGCTTGTGCACGGTGTTTGTAATGCAGTGTCTATAGGACGGGACAGAAAACCTGACATTATCCCCTCTTCTAGCTGCCGTCATCAGTCTCACACTATTTCTTTTTTGATAACACCATTGTGGAGGTTTTCCTTTATTATTTCAGCAAATAGAATTGTAAAAAAAATATTTGTTTACAGCAGTCTAAGTTTACCCAACTATGACAACTTCGGCTACTGAGAAACCCAAAAATGTGAAAAGGGTCCATTAACACACACTAGCAAACATCCCACAAACACACCTTGCCGTTGAGGTTGTGGATGGTGTTTGGGTGGATCAGTCGTCGCCTCCTGCAGGTCACCAGTGGACGTGTTCGTGCAGACGTAGAGCTGCTGTCTAGACTCAAAGGACACACGTCTGACATTTCTGACACACTGCTGCAACCAGAAAACAAAAGCACAATGTGCATTTAGTTTTTGACAAGCTATTAGACAATGACTTGATGGTAATACTGCATTCACCCTGCCTTTTTAAACTATTAGGTCAGGAGTGTCCAAACTCATTCCTGGAGAGCTGCAAAGTTTAGTTCCAGCTTCAATCAGACACACCTGGGATAGCTAATCAAGCTTTCTAGAAACATCCTTGCAGATGTGTTGAGGCAAGTTGGAGCCAAAATCTGCAGGACACCAACCCTCCAGGACAGAGTTTGAACACCCCTGTATTAAGTAGTGTGATAAATCAATCAAATGTTACTTAATGTGTGTAAATAATGCAATCGGCCAACTGTAATTTATAGACAGGTGAAGTGGAAATTATGAGCCCTCTTGTGAAATCAAAAAATGCCTTAAGGGGGCTAATAATTTTGACCTAAAGATCGTTTTTAAAAATGTAAAGGCTTTTATTCCAGCTAAATTAAAAATAATCATAAGACTTTCTCCAGAAGAAATAATATCATGGAAAGCACTGTGAAAATGTTCTTGCTCTTTTAAACTTCACTTGGGAAATAATTCAAAAAGTATAAACATTTCACACTAATGAGGCTAATCATTTTGACGTCAATTGTGTATGCATGCATGTGTCAATATAAGCAAGTATCTATTTATACATTTATTTCTAAAAATATAGTCAAACGTGCACCATTAACTGTAAAAATGAGTAGTTACTTAAAGCGAGTAAACCAATTGCCTTGAAAGCAACAAGTTGACTTCAGAAAGATAATGCAAGTAAACCCATTGTAACTTGGAACTGTTACGTTGACTTAATTTTTATAATTATGATAATTGTAATCATTTTTTAAAGTCAACTAATCCCTTTTTACACTGTCAGACTATTTTAACACGTCTGTTTTCAAATAATTACTGTAATTATTACAATATTACATATTTGGTGCATCATTAAGTTTAAAACCTGCCTGTATTCAATTTAGAAGACACACTGGAGTTTGGACGAGCAGATTTATTTTAGTTACTGTCATTTTGCTAGATACAGAAAAGCATTTACATTACAAATATAATAAAGGTGTATTGGAAAAAAGTGATTAGCTTACTTATGTAAAAAAAGCGAGTACAATTTGCATAATTATAAAAATTAAGTCAACGTAACAGTTCCAAGTTACAATGGGTTTACTTACATTATGTTTGTAAAGTCAACTTGTTTCTTTTAAGGCAATTAGTTTACTCGATTTAAGTAACTAATCACTTTTTACAGTGTACACTGTAAAAACATACTGATTTCCACACAATTACTTCATGTTGTCCCAACACAAACCAATAACTTCATTATTTTTACAAATTTAACATAAAATAATGAAGTTATCCCAACTTAATTCAAGAGTTGTGTTGAATCAGCTCATTTTAATTAAGTAATTTGAATAAGCAACAAAAAGGATTTTTTTTGAGTGCAATTATATTTTTAGGTGTAAAAAAGCTGATTATTGAAATACACTTTTACAAGAAAATAGTATTTCAGTCTTCATACTTCAAAATGTGTTTTTTTGTGGATTATATTCTGTAATTTCGGAGTAAACATTTTTGTAAATAAAACTTACACCATATTTTGTGCTGGAAAACGTCTGAAAGTTACCCAATTTAATCTAATTTACACCCAGCTTGAAAACTGGAAACCTGTAACCTTCCATGGCATTTGTTTTTCCAACTATGGAAGTCAATAGTTATGCCTTCATCCAAAGATGTGAATTAAATTTATGCGTAAAACTCGAATACCACTTAAAAGATTTGCAAATAATGCACCTTTCCCTCCAATGAGTCAAAGAGAACAAAATCATCACTTCCTGATAAACTGGCGGCAAATATTAAAAAGAAAAACAGAATGTGCTACGATGGAGAAGCTGTGCAAGTCCTTTTCTTATTTAGTAAATTACTTGAGCCTCTGAAGAGGAAATGCAATGAGCGCATGGTGGTGTTTTCTGGATATCAGGAGGCAATAATTATGAACCACTGTGATGGCATTTTAGAAGGAGCAAAACAACATTTCAGATGTTTTACAATGCTGTCCATCATACCTATTTTTATCTTCAATGATCTCTTTTAACAAAACCACATGACTTTTTTAATGCATTTACTGGAGTTTATTCAGTAAAAGTGTTTCCATCGCAGTTCATGCATATTCCTCCTTATTAAATAAAACATTATGCGTACACGTATTTTTATGAGCAGTTTTAAAATTGATGCACATCTTGGTGCTTCCATCAAGCATTTTTTATGCGATAATCCAAAATTTGCATAAAAATAGGTGAATGAAAACAGAGATAGTGGTTTCCTGCTTTCTTTAAAAATATCTTCTTTAGTGTTCACCAGAAGAAAGAAACTCAAAGCCACTTGAGGGTGAGTAAATTTGCACTGTTGGGTGAACTATCCCTTTAAATACTAAAACACTACAATATTCATATAAATAACTAAAACTGATCAGAACCTTATGGAGACGTTGTTCTCAGATGTGTCTGTCAAACGAGACTGCGATTCAGAGAAACTCTGGGATGTTGTTGAGGTCAAGATATTCTCATTAGTCTCTGTTTTGCAGGAAGGGGCGGAGTCTCCCAGCTCCACTGGACCCTGTAGAAAGCATGCAAAACAAAACTTAACTCACAGCTAAATAACTGTTTTTTCATGAAACAGCAGATAAAGTGTGGGTGCTAACCTTGCCAGTGCGGAGCTGGCGGTAGATGTCGACCTGCTGCCGGATGCGGTACTCCAGGTCTGATATCTGCGCCTGCAGCCACGTCCAGTGACTGATGATGGTGGCTCTTTCCCTGGCAAACCGGCCTTCTGCTCTCCTCCATCTGAGAGAAAAAGGAGAACAATCCAGTTAGACACGTTTCAGTTGTTTAGTTAACTAGGAGAGTCATTAGAGGGTTAGCCATGTTTATATCTGCCAGCAGAAACTGGCTGTGACGACAGTTAAAACAAACAGGAAACCGCCTGGATTGTTTTCTGTGACTGGTCTAGTCCTTATGGTCCAGATTAGTGAAGAAATCAATCATTTTGAGTGTGCTAATGATGCACAGCATATAGAGAGCACTGTTAAACACATTCTGTAGAGAAAACCATTCAGTCTCTTACAGATTTTACAATATAGTTAACCTCACTATTTTTTTTATTGCAGTCAATAATCTTCATAACGGCACATTTCCAGCTTGAACTTCAAGCATTTCCTTTGTAACCAAAAGATGCCAGGAAAGGGAAATAACATGACCATGGGTGGATGGATGATGATGATAACCAAAAATATTTAATCACAATATAAGCCGGCAATGCGATTTGACTTTTTGATAATAATATCACGACTGGAAATATAGGTAGTTTTTCTTGAAATAAGTTTGACACCAAAACATTTATATCTTGCAGTTGCAGTTATATATTCTATACAATATTACTTAAATTACTTTAATCATTTCTCAAGTTTACTAAAGACATGTAACCAGACAGTAAGATCCATTCAGAATCTAAACTAATCTAATTAAATGCAATATAACATATAAATACAATAAAAACCAATATACAAAAACTACAAAAATAAGATATACTACAGAAATAAAATAAGTCAAAAGTAAAATAAAACATTGCTGAGTCATGATCATTTACTGATTTTCTCTTATTTATTTATTTATTTATTTAATCTTAATGTCAGAAACAGCGGAGGGAAACTTTAGGCTTGTCACTTTAAAGGGACAGTTCACCCAAAAATTTACATTTACTGATTATTTTTTCTCCCTCAAGTGCTTCCAAACCTTTATCAGTTTCTTTATTCTGTTGAAGACAAAAGAAGAGATTTTTAAAAGTTAAAAAAGCTGACCACTGACTTTTATATTAGGAAAAACAGATACATTTTTCAAAATACCTTCTGTTGCATTTAACAGAAGAAAGAAAGTCAAACAGGTTTGGAACAAGTGAAGGGAAGGTAAATACAACAGAATTTTCATTTTTGGGTGAACTATTCCTAGAAAACCGAAATGCATGGATCCAATGTAATGATGCACATCCTTTTTTGTTGACATTGGCTTCAAACCAACTGTTTACATTTCAATAAATATAGAACAAGACCATAATCATGTAAGCAGGGTTCAAAATGCATAAAATTTATGCCGTGCGACCAGTTTTCACAGCAAAATGTCCACCACATGCGTGGAATTAGGAGGCATTCACACATTGTGCATCTTTGCACCTAAAAACACCAAACGCAGAGCTCCGGAATGGTTTAAAACAGTTGACATGTCAACTTGCCGCTGTAAACAAAGCCCGCAATGCTTGTCCCCCCTTCAAGCTCTTCTTATTGGCCCACTGCGCTAGAACAGAACGCGAATGGATTGGTTAATATCAGCTGTCAATCACTCAGTTTCGATGACAGGGAGCTACAGCTGCGAAAATGTGAAGATCTAGATCCGGGAGAATGAAAACAACACTGGAAGATTTAGTTTTAGAAACCACCTAAAGCTACAAATAATCTAATAATCTAATCAGATCTGATTAGTGATCATGTAATGAATGTCAATCCAGCATTTACACTTTTCCAAGAGTGGATAAAAGACTTCCAGTGTTCAAAGTCGGCTATCAAAATAACTAAAGCCATTCACCGTAAAGCCAGGGGGACGGAGTTTTCAGGTAACCGTGTTTGCCACTGAATCTACACATTTTAAGCACGAGATGTTCTAACGTTATTTAATTCTTCATTTAATCGTCACGATGCTGTCAGTCGTGCGCTATAGAGCATGCATTCACAAAGACGAAACTAATATTGCAGCTCATGAACAGACCGTTATTGCTATTAAGATGACGTATGCAAATGATAAAGTTATTTGTCAATATCATCTGTGCAATATCAGACACCACCCGTGAGAACAGCACAGTTATTATTGTTAATTCAGTTCATTTCATTTACATCAAGCAGTGCGTGCAGGGCCGGTGAGCGCATGCAGATTTTTGTTTATTTGTTAGTTTTGATTGGAGTTGATTTCAAATGCAATAAATCTGTTATTATAAAACGTGTAGTAATGGTGATCATAGTTTTTGGTGGGTGCGACTTAATTATGTCTGGTGCGCCTAAATTTTTGAAGTTAGGAGCACCGGTGCTAACAAAAAAAAGGTTAATTTCAAGCCCTGTGTGAGTATTACACAATAAACCATAAATAATACCAGAAGTAATTATTAGTCTGTCAGCATGTTTTAATATAGGGGCAAGCTTGTAACTGTGCACAAATGACATTCAAATCAACATTTTTGTCTATTTTAGAAAATATTTTTTCTTTAAAAACAAAGATTTTCAATGAATTACATTTATGAAGAATGTTTATTGCTGTGTGATGGGCTTATGTTGTGACTGCAGATATGAAACCGGTTGTCCATGCTGGTCCATCAGTGTAAACACACTCCTATAATGTGAGTGGTTCACTCCTGCACAAAAGCACACCACCATCTCATGGCAAAAGCCCCTCTCAGCACATTCCCACCGCGCTGTGTCTGAGAAAACGCCCTCAAACTGAGCCGGTCACATTTGCCCACATGGAGCCCTGCAACTCGCTGTAACAAGATAAATGGAGGGGAAATTTACATGTGCGCCACTGAGCCCTGTGGACCTGGGCTAATATGCACTGGAATACTTGACATATCCGCCCTTAGTAGTTTAGTTTCCAGTCTGTAGTAAAGGTCCTTAATAAAGAACTTTTTAATTTAAATAAAAAATGGCATTAAAAAAGACCTAATAGGGTTTTCTTCAATCAAATTTAAATAAAAGCAATGGAAAATAAAGTAATGTGTAAGAAATAAAGGTGTAACAATAAACAAGTCATAATTCTATACATATCTTGATATTCATCTCACAATACAATATTATCTCAATTGTACGATAAGTATATTATTAGTGTTATTATTGATATTTCACATACACATGGAGAAAAACTATATGAATAATATAATATGTAGGCCTACAGTTGACTAAAATGCTCAAATTTGTATAGACTTGGGGTTTTGAACTTGAGCAGACTTTAAATTGGTCATCAATGCACAGTGATAGCATCAGAATAAAATTATTCAGAATTCTGAAGTTGAATTATTATGTTAGACGTAAGCATGGGATGATAACCGTATTCAAGGTATACCGCGGATTGGAAAAGTCAAGGTTTTAAAACAGTCACAATTTTTTGTAATACCATCCTAAAGTATGTGTTTGCTTTTTTTATTTACTTTTTTTTTTTTTTTTTTTTTTTTACGTTTTTTAGGACAACAGTTTCTCCAGTCTCCATGTTTACTGATCCAAAATATTTAAAATCTTTCAAAAAATAAAATATATTGTGTTCAAAGGGGGAAAAAAAATAGTTTTTTATCCAGACATTTAAAAAGAATATATATTAGAGCAGTAATCATAATACCGTGAAACCGTGATATTTTTATCCAAGGTTATCATACCCTCAGAATCTTATACCAGCCCATGCCTAGTTAGACGTATGCTTGCACTCTGTCTAGGACTAGATATTAAAAAAAATGCACATTTTACTTAACTTTTAGATAAAAATGCACTGGCGTAAACAGCACCCAAATAAATGTGAGTTGTGTGGACCAAGCACCAACCTCCCGCTCTTCTTCGTAAAGCTAATTTGAAAGTAACTGAAACTGCAATTCATCAAAAGGATTTCATGGACTTCATAAATAGCCTTGCATTTACTAACACAGACTATATTTGTAGTAGAGCTGGGCAATATGGCAAAAATGCAATCTCGATGAATTATTTTCCATATTGAACAATAACGATATATTTGGATATCAGTTGTTAATGCTTCCAGATTTAAAAGAGTATCCCAACAATGACTGAAGCCACAAACTAGAGGGTCCATTAAATAACATAACCTATTTTCGGTGGCTGATAAATTTTGGCAAATTCAGTGCATCTCTAATATCAACACACTTTTAGATTCCCATTGTTTTACATTTCCACTGTGTGATTGTCTCTTATAAAAATAGACTAAAAAAAGTCCAGAGCTTAGGGTTGGGCGATGTTGACCAATTTGGCATCGTACAATGTCTAATGTGAAACATTGCGATGGACGATGGCATCATCGTCGTAGGCGGAGGTGGTTATTGTTAAATATCAATTAATTCATAACGAATTAATTAATTGTAGCCTACCGTTTTACTACCTGACCCACATGGTCTTTGCTTTACCCATAACCAAACCATAAATAAGTAAAGTTACACACAAATTACCATGTCAATCACTTTTATCCGTGGGACTCTGGCATGAATAGGCACAGTGATCTGTGTTGTTATAATGGCTTTTTCCCACAGCTGGTGGAGGAGACGAGAGTTCGTTTGGAGTTCACTGTAATTTGTATTGTGATTGATGATAACTTCCATATTTTATTATTTTTATTATTATTATGAGGAAATAACAAGTAAAGATGCTAGGGCTCGATCGTTTTGGTCGCATATTCGCCCAAAATTTTATCTACGCGACCTAAAAATATATTTGGAAGCATTTGTGCGAGTGCATAAATTTTCCCTGTTTTCATTGCAAAATCCTCACCGCGTGTGCAGATTTAGGAGACATTTATGCCAAACGCAGCACTTAGGAACAGGTTAAAACAGTTGTTATGTGAACTTGCTGAGGTAAAAAAAAAAGCCCATAATGCTTGCCCTGCCTTTGTGCTCTTCTTATTGGCCCACTGCTCTAGAACTGAACGCGAATGGATTGGTTAATATCAGCTGTCAATCACTCAGTCAATGCCTTCTGCCTTCAGATGACAGGAGCAACAGCCGCGAAAATGTGAAGCGCAGAAGATGAGAGATTGAAAATAACACGGACAGATTTTGTTTTAGAAACCACCTAAAGTTACTCATAATGGCACATCTTATTAGTGATCATGTGCTGAATGTTAATCCACCATTTACACTTTTCCAAGAGTGGATAAAAGACTTCCAGTGACGTCAAGTCCACTATGAAAATAACTAAAACCATTCACTGTAAAGTCTGTGGGACGGGGTTTGTAGGTAACACCGTTTGCCACTGAATCTACACATTTTAAGTGCGAGAGGTACTGTATAATCCTTCATTTAATCTTCACGTGCAAGCGGCAGCTTTATGTAAAATTTAACAGAGCTTATGAAAAGACCGTTATTGCTATTAAGATGACATGCAAATAATAAGTTATATATCAGTATAAATGTGGGGCGGGGCGATGGATCGCGATGCCGGCTCAGCATTGTGAAGTTTATCGGCCATCGGCGATGGACGATGGCATCTTCTATAGGCCCAACCCAACCCAACCAGAGCTTATTGTTACCGGCATAAATTTTATCGCGATTCGATATAATATTGCTTATCGACCCAGCCCTAATTTGTAGTATTTGGAAGTAATTAGAGTTTTCCTTCTGCAGAAAAACGTCATAAGAATCGATTACAACAGTGTTTTTATAAGACCAAACACAGTAAAGACTTAATTAATATAGAATACAACCTGTGGTCAGAACACAAACGAATCACATTTAATGAAGTTTTATCAAGAGCATTTCTCCCAAAGAATAACCCAAACTGTCTATGCTGTGGACACAAGCTTGCATTTTCTACATTTGCATTCATGTAGCAACAAAACCTAGTGTGACAACCCCATCATCTGTGACTAAATTCACTATTTAACAATTGCTTGTTGTCATTTAGCCATCTACTTCTCCAAACCTGCACGCGTGCGTTTAAACGGCGATGAGAATGACAAAAGGAGTCGTCCTCCTGCAGTGTGCTCGCTGTGAAGTGAATCATCCCGTAATTGTGTTTCATAAATCACATTGGGCTGATGGAGGGAGTACAAAGACGGAGTCATTTAGCATGAATGCTCAGCTGCCTTTGTTCTTGGGTTTCAGACTGTGAGATGGAGGGACTAGATGAACCAAAACACCGATAAATACAAGTCCACTGACACGCTGGCTTGGAAAACTGTTTTATATGGAGACCTGCCTGTAATTTCGCACTCATACAGGTCCGGAGCTACACTATATTTTAGGTTAAAGAGAGAATGAAAGCAGTTATAATGGGGAGGGAGAAACCTCTATACTACAGCTGTGTGACTAGTGAGCTGCCTTGATGTCTAATCACTGTATAGGCTGCCTTTTGAGGAAACCTGAATAAAAGACTCTCAAATTTCACATTAGCATTCTGCAAAATTTAAACAAACACTTGTTAAAAAGGTCAATTAAAAAACACTCAACAATTTTACCACCACTTTAAATTTGAAAGGTTTTTTTGTTATTGTTTTCATTTTACTTTGCCTGTTTTTAGTGAGAACAGAGCAATGCTTTCTGGGACATGATATTGAGAAGAAAGAACAGTATATACATGATATTGTGGTAGAAAGACCAGTTATACTTGTAACATTTAGCATATGCATACTAGTGTTGTCACGATACTGGAATTTGATACAAATCGATACTTCACGGCAAATCACAGTGATTTCTGTTGAGCATGTGAACACAATGGCAAATCAGCGCTGTTTAAGAATGCACTCAACAGCGCTCAAATGTTAGCAGGAAATGGATACTTTTAAAATTTCAGCACCGAATGGTATCGAATTCCAGTATCGTGACAACACTAACGCATACAACTGAATTTGTAGCCATTTAAAGTAGTGTAGCATACTTTGAAAGGCTACAAATTCAGTTGTATGTCATTGTATTGTATTATGTGTGCAGACACATGCAAATTAGAAGTTCCAGCCCAGTGTCAGTGATATTTCTTTTAAATTTCTATTATTTTGAAATATAAAATCCAAGTATATCTTCAAGGGTTTCCTTTGGTTTTCCATCATAACAAATGTTTTTGCTAGTCATAAACATAATTAAAATATTCAATATCTATAAATAATAGAGTGATGTGTAAAAAACTGTTTGAGCAAAAAGAAAGTTTGAGCAAACAAATCAGAGCAATGGAACAGACAGAACAGCAAGCAGCTTACAATGATGGAGACAACGGCCGCTGGACATGACCGAATTGAAGGACATTATTTGTATTTACATGTACGGCTGGTATTATGATGTGCGTAAAATCGCTAAATGTTTTCGTTTAACTCTTTACTTGCAGTCAATGAGGGAAAACGCTTCCCTGCCATAGACGAGTTTTACAGCAATCTGTGTTTTAGGTGTATTACAGTAGGGCAAGCCCTAAAGCATGCCCTGAGTGAGGTATGCTCCGGGGAGTGAAATCTGAGAGAAAGTAAGATTGTGGATAAAAATAAGAGTTATACAACCCTCCAACCCCTACCGTTTTAGATCTGTTTTAGATCTTGTCTTGACAAGAGACCAAAATAAAGAAGCTTTTTTTTTTTATTTTGTCATTGTGTCAGATTGCACACCTATTTTATTTTATTTTTTTATCGTAAAATTGGCAGCAAATTTCTGGGAATTACCACCACAAAATCAGTCATTTTTTGACTATATATATATTAGAGTTGGGCGATGTTGACCAATTTGGCATCGTTCGATGTCTAATGTGAACATCGGCGATGGACGATGGCGTTGTAGGCGGGGGTGGTTGTTGTTAAATATCAATTAACTCATAATGAATTTAATAATTGTAGCCGATCGTTTTAACTACCTGACCCACATGGTCTTTGCTTTACCCATAACCAAACCATAAATAAATAAAGTTATACACAAATTACCACCTGTCAATCACTTTTTTTTCCGAGGGACTCTGGCATGAATAAGCAGAGTGATCTGTGTCATAATGGCTTTTTCCCCGCAGCTGGTGGCGGAGACGAGACGAGAGTTCGTTTGGAGTTCACTGTAATTTGTATTGTGATTAATGATAACTTCCTTATTTTATTATTATTATTATTACTATTATTATTATTATGAGGAAATAATGACAAGTAAAGATGCTAGGGCTTGACCGTTTCGGCGTATGCGCCCGAAATTTTATGCAACCTAAAATATATATTTGAAAGCATTTGTGCTAGTGCATAAATTGTTGCCGTGCGACCTGTTTTCACTGCAAAATCCTCACCGCGTGCGCGGATTTAGGAGACATTTATGCAGGACGCATCTTTGCACCTAAAGACGCCAAATGCAGCGCTCATGAACAGCTCCGTGAAAGTGCTTTTGACAATATTACAAATTCACTAAAAGCTGACTGGAATTATTAGATAACTTTTTTAACATAAATATTTATTAATATAACTTCTTGTAATACACTCATTGCTATAAGAAGTAGTTTATGGGCCTATTTCCGTTAAGTAAAGAAATATTGGATTTATAGATGTGCATTTTAACTAATTTTCATCTTTCATCATTTGCAATGTTTCCAAATTGCATTGTTTGTAATTTTTCTGTGGCAGTTCATTCTGCTTTGGTGACCCCTGATAAATAAGGCACTAAGCTGAAATAAAGTGAATGGATGAATTATTTTATTAATTATTTATTTTTATTATTTTCTGTAAAGCTGCTTCTGGCCATGACATGTTCACATCTAATTTTTTATAAGAGACATGTTTAATAAATGTCTCAATAAATGGGCCAGACATTTCTGACTTTCCATACCAAGAGGCTCAGGAAATGTTCTTCCAGAAGCCCATAAACATTGCAGTGACAAAAGCTGCACAGTTTGTGAATAAAAAAAGATATAAAATAAATGTTAATTTCTAATTTACAAACGGTTGTACAGTTCAAATAGTTATTCAGTTATTTACTGCTGTCATTAAAAGACCATGACTCCTTGTGTCAGTGTGAGTCTGAACAGCCATGCTGCGTTGGGCCGTCGCACCGCAGCCCCATATATATATATATATATATATATATATATATATATATATATATATATATATATATACACATATATATATATATATATATACACATATATATATGTGTGTGTGTGTGTTATATATTTATTGTGTATAATACACACTCAGACATAAAACATAATACAAAATAAATATATTTACATAGATTAAACTTTATAAATAGTTTGTAAAATATTTTATATCTAAATATAAATAATTTCTCAAATATATGAATACATGTGTGTTTTACATAATAAATATACACAGTACACAAACATATTTAGGATGCAATTAATCACAATACTTTTTTTGCATATCACAAATTTTTGTCAATAAAAAAACTATTTAAGTTTCTTCTAAACCAAGCTAAACTTTAGTTCATACTTAAATTTAAGTTCATTCAATTAGAAGAGCATATCAGTCTTTACAGCGTAAGCAAATTTGATGCAAATTTTCTATGGAGCTTTTCTATCAAAAGCACAGCTGTAATTCTTCATTGGTGATGCAAAAGTGTGCACAGGAACGAGAGCACGAATTGAACAGATGGAAAGTAGAGAAAGCGAGCGGGGATAAAGAGAAGAATGTGAGGTGGTTAGGCTTGGCAGAGCTATGCAGAGGAATTATGGGAGAGATGGTGAAAAAGGGGTGGAGGAATGCAAGAGGAAAAGACAGAGGACGTCTGAGAAAGAGAGAGAGGGAATGGTTACGTAACACGAGTGGGTTCGGCTCAGGCAGAGGGAACATCAGAGACAATGCTGGAGAGTATGAGAATCAGAGAGAGAGACAGACAACAAGTGTGTATGATGGTTTCGCTTTCAGAACATCTGGCAAACACAGACAAATATAATGAGCTTCTGTCAAAGGCAAATAGCAGATGTGGGGTTGTTACAAACTATTTTCATAAATGTAAACATGATACTAGGAACATGACAGCCACAAAGTGTATGCATGTAGCACTGAATGCTTCTTATCTTAAAACACTACACTTATACTTAAAAAAAAAAAAAAAGCCACTTCCTGATTAGCGTGTCTTTCTCACGCGTGTGAATCTTAGAAGATAATGTTGGTTAAATTTCACTCAAGTTTCACAACACTTCTTGGAATCAGTAGAGGTCAGACAATAGTAGATTTGACCAATATTGGATCATATTGGCCAATAACCAATTAACCAGAGAGTTTTTAATACAGACTATGGAAGACAAAATTAACACTCCAACTAAAAAAGAGCTCGTATTACTTAAATAGTATTACAATGAAGCACTGAATGTGATTATATATTTTAAAAAATCTGTAAAAATGCCATTTTTAGCTAAAAGTATGACCCTTGATGATTCTGAGAATGCAAATCAACTTTACGAGCACTTTGAGAGTCAATAAACAAACACAGGCAAAAAAAAAAAAACATTAATTCCTATGCCTCGCGGCAATACTTTGAGGCAAAACAGAACGTTATTTACAACAATAATAACTTTAATCCATGACATGGACAAAAAGCCACCTTTCACAGCTTTCCTGTGTATGACAGGAGTTTAATATGCTACCTGTGAAGGCTGTAATTTACTTCGAGTTGTAAATGAAGATAGTAAATAATAATAATCTAGATTGTTGTAAATAACGTTCCAGTTCTTGCACAGAAAGGAATGGTAGCCATTGAGTTGATTTTAGGAATAACCAAATCTTATTTTATGTTCAACTAAAAACAAAAAGTCAGCTACATCTTAAAAGGAGATTATGCCCCTTATAAAGTGTAAAAAAACAACTCTCTGATGTATAGAGTGTGTGTGTGTGTGAAGTTTTAGCTTAAAATAGCCCACATATATTTTAATAATTCTTTTAACTGACCGTATTAAGCTTTTGGTGTCAGTCGCTTTAAATTCAAATAGGATTGCGCTCTTTTTCAAAAGAGGGCGGAGCTACTTAGCATAGCAACAGATTCAAAACTGGACTAACAGTATCTCTGTAAAAAAATGAAAATGTCAAAAGGAGGAGACTGCAGTGTTCATTTGTGTATACTAAGGCCCAATCCCTATTCTACCCTTTAGCCCTTAGCCCTTCCCCTTGTCCTCCCCTGCCCTTTCCCTTAGGGGTGTCCCAATTCTCTTTAGTTTGAAGGCGTAGGGTTAAGAGGAAGAGGTAATTACTCCTTTGAACAGAGATTTTTCAGGACCACACTCGAAACCAAGGGGGAAGAAAATTTCCCAGAATACACCAGCCACAACGGCCGCATAGCTGCACCCGAAAGTAAGGAGATCCACAAATTTGTATTTTTTGTCATTATTATGAATTTTTACAACAAACAAGCACATGTTTTAATATATTCTTAATGGCGCTCGTGTTTTACAGTCATGCTTTAAAAAAAACACTAAAATAAAAACCGCTAAATTTCACTATCTATAATGCCTAATCATAACTCCTGTACAGCAGTCCCACAACATTCTGACACTCGAATACCCTGTCAGAAAAGTCTAGTGGCTGGGCATGAGCTTTTACAGTGTCTGCTATAATGTTAATGTTGTTTTTGGTGTGTTTACATAGATGAATATGGCCAGGGTGTAAATGTACAGTACAGTTACGATCTTATTGCCACATTATATCATTATGATAACATGATATCATCACCTTCAGTGATTTCCTGAAGATAAATACCAAAAAATAACACAACTGGAATAACTACAGCAGTCGCGATCGTCTGATCTCATATGAAGCAAGAGATCGCAATGAAAGATGATGACGTGTGCAGGTGTTGTTGTAGTGGTGTCCCATTTCTTAGGGGTACATTTTAAAGCCCTTCATCCATATGCACAACGCTTTGGCTTGTTTCCCTCGCTTAAAAGCGTGGCAGAGCCCCTGCGCGTAGCTACGGTTGCTAAGCCACGATTGGTGCGTGGCGGTTTTTGGGTGTGGCTTAGCGAAGGGTCAATTGCAGGCACTACTTCATAATCAGACACACACTAGAGCAAGCTCCTGAATAGTTAATGCGGTGCAAATGTTCAGTTTTCCCAACTTGAAAAATCGTGCAAAACATGTGCAATTCAGGCCTCTTCATTCTCATGAATCATGCCGCAAGATGTCTATTCGAGACTTTGCATTGACTTAACATAAAAGTTATTTCCGATTGACGCTTCATCCGTGTCTGGTGTGAAGGCACCATAAAGGTGGACAGCTGCTTCTCCCTCAGGGCTGTCTATGCTAATGAGGAAGAGATCATTACTAATGGGCGGGGCTTTCCCCCCTTGATGACACGGACAAAGAGAGAATGTCAATCAAAGCGTTTCTTATGAAGTGTGATTATAAAAAATATAATTCATTCATTTTTACCATTAGAGGTTGGCCAGATTTTCACACCTTTGCCACACAACTAGTTTTTAACCTCCTTATGAAAGTAATTTTTGCTAAATGGGTCCCCTTTAAATGTTCTGAGGGTGAGTAAATTACCAACAGTTTTAAGAATTTAGGTGAACTATCCCTTTAAAACCCCTCCTTCTGTAGAGCACTAAACAGCAATCACTCCAGCTCTGGCTGGATTAAAGTGGTCTTTAATTGCAGTAAAAGTAAATCTTCCATTTGCATAGCAGCTGTGTTCCATTAAAAGCTTCCAATAATGAGTGTGGGTGTTTGGGATCAATGTCCTGTGATGCACAAAGTTTAAATTCATCATGATTTAACTGCAGTCAGAGGTCAACAAGCAGCAGTTCCTCTTGCTCCACTTTCCCAACCGTCACAGTGTGATGTCACAAGCGTGTGCTGAGAAAGATTCGTCAGAGAGCACTGCGAAGGACGAAACGCGGCTAAAAACAACAACCACGAAAACAGAAGCAGCATAATGAACTGATTCAGCCATATGTGATGGTGCTGTTTATAGTGAAACTGGGGCACGTTTCACTGAGCTCAAATTTGACATCCAAAATCTGCCATCACGGATGCCCGATTATTTAGGTCAAAGGTGCAAAGTCAACACAGCAAGCTGCTAAACGGCTCCTTTTAAAACGGCTTCCATTAATAAATCATCCTAAAAATTCTGACACAGCCTTCCCACATTATCTCCTCAAATATTAAATCAGACGATGTGGTTCTCATAGAATAGAACTGCCAAGAAACAGGATTTGTGCAACAGGATACTTGAAGATATACAGCCCTGTTTACCAACACAAGTCAGAATTATGTGTGTAAATGCTCTCAATTCATAAACCATCGGTCTGATCTGTGTATACGCAAAAGAAAACAAGCAGGAACACTATACACGTGAAAGTGAAACTGCAAAAAATGAAGATTTTCTTTTTATAAATCCATCACCTGTGGTTCACTTTGATTTTAATATTAACCAAAACATCAGGGTTCTCCGTTTCACCCTGGATGAATCAGACTGTCCCTGGGGGCCAAACAGGAAATTTAACCTTGCTTAAGTTTTCAAATAAGCTGAGGAGGACAGCCAAAATGACTTTAGACTAGACTCCATTATGACAACAAGATCTATGATCTCACTGTACAAACAAGGTCGAAGTGGAAATTAACAGTAACTCTCCACAAGGTTCAGGGCAGGAACACACAGGCCTAATGTCACAAACATGCCCCCACACTCCCTTGGGGCTCCCATGAACCGTCCTCATATAATGTGCCTGCTTCATGATGCTGTGGAATGGTTTGAGGTAAGGCTGCACAACATATCTTTCAGTATCTATATCTCAACGTGCAAATATGCAGTAGTCACAGTGCAGGACCTGCAAAGTTAAGTTAGGATTATAATTAACCAGGAAACAGTTCAGAACATGAGCAAAGTTTGACTTCTCAGCTATTAAGTTCATTTAAACCATCTAGGCACAGATTAATGATATTATTGCAAAGAAGACATTAGAGTGTTGTTTTATATTTGATTACACTGTAGGGCTGGGCGATATGGGCAAAAAATCATATCTCTGTATTTTTAGGAGGAATGACGGTGTACGATATATATCCGCCATTTCCCCATAAATGGTTCCTTGAGGGTCAAAGCCTTTATTAAAACTTTATTAAACATTTTTGAGCAAAATATAATTCAAACACAAGGGTTTCCCTCCCTGTTATTATCATCATTCTTATATTGTTATTTGTTGAAAGAGTAGCTAACAGCGAGATATTAAAATAGAAAAAGAAATGTTTGGTAGACAAATGTTTTTTATTTTATTTTTTATTTTTTTTTAAGTTTTAATAATCGTTTAAACCACCGACCGCTTGTACACTGGGCACACACACAAATCACGTCCTCCGGTTAAGGGGCTAAAATAAATAAATCAATTATACAGAATAAATAAATAAATCAATCAATCAATCAATAAATAAATAGAATAGAATCGGAATTAAAGTCAATATGCAATAACAGACCAGAACGCAGAGCTAAATGTGTTATAACGTAATTTAAACCATCGTGTAATAAATACTGAACTTATAATCAGTGAACATGAGGTGGTTTCACTTTCGAAATGCGGTATAAATTCATCCTATTTTGGCGTTTTTAATTCTTCTGAACACATTCAGGTGCTGCTTGTCAATTTGACAATGTCTATGTTCATTCTTGCTGTCAATTGCGGAAGAAATGATCGATAAAAGGTTTCTGATAAACCGCTGTGATAGCTGCAGGCGCTGTGTGACGAGCGTGCACGCGAGGGGGAGTCAGATTTGTCCGGGGAGTCAGATTCAACGATACAACACCGGCACTGCATGTTCCTCCATGTCGCATGTAGTGATGGGTCGTTCTTGAACGATTAACTCATTTTTAACAAATCTTTTGTATGACTCAGGGAGTGAATCATTCATCTGTGCAAGTGGAGCTCGCGTGCTACCTTGGAGTGGTCTATTTTGCACAGAATCTAAATAAAAAAACAAACCATGTTTTACATGTGTCCTACATATCTGTATGCTTAAACTGTATGAGTAAACAACATGCTAATAGTAAACATTACTGAAATTAAACTGGTTTCAGATCGATTACCTGTTGAGTTGACTTAGAGGATGCTTACTTTCTTTGGGCCCATTCATTCACAATATGTTTTTTGTATTCTACTGTACTGCTTTGTTCTTTTGTGTACACAAGCACTAGAAATTAGAGCTGTGGCAATACATCGATTGAGAAAAGATTCTTCTACGATTTTGACATATTCATTACAAACATACATTTAACCTGAAATAATCACTAACAAAGTTAGAAAAAGTTTATATCACTCACAAGAGTGTATTCATATAGTGAACTGTTTACATTCATTTAATTTCAATTTCAATTCACATAATAGGGCTGGGGGATATTGCAAAAAAGATAATCACAATATCATGTTTCATATCATTTGATAATTCTTAAATATTTTTTTAACAATACATTTAGGAATAATAGGATTTTTTAACCACTTTATTTTAATTTACCTACACTACTAAGGTAATTAGTTTTAATGGTCAAAAACAAAAATATTTAAACAAAATATCTGACCTCCTCATAATTAGGGATGCAATGATTATAGATTTTGGTTGTACGATTATAGTCTGGGAAATAATCACGGTTTCACAATTATCACGATTATTATGCATTCATTATATTAAAAACACTACTGATTTAGAAAAACACATGAAAACTCCTTATATTTTAAAGTGTTATTCATTGCTGCTCAGTAACCAATGAATACAGCACATAATAATATTAAAAAATAGTCCATGTCTCTCTTTGTGCTTAAAAATAAGTAAAATTTTTGACATTTGAACATACATAATTTTTACACTGTAAATAAATGACAGAACAATTCATAAAAAAATAGCCTTTGTTTAATGCAGGGCTTGAAATAATTTTTTTTTACTTGGTAGCACTGGTGACCCCAACTTCAAAAATTTTAGGAGCACCATAAAAATTTTTGGAGCACCCACAGAAAAAGAATGAGCACCACTGCAAATGGTATAGTAACAGATTTATTGTTTTTGAAAACAACATCAATCAGGACTAACAATAACCAGAAACAACTAACTAATTACGTTATGACTTATTGATATCTGTGCAATAATTCCAAAATGAATGTCCATTAATTATAAAATATTAATGATGTCGATGATGACAAAAATACTAACAATTAATTACATTATCATGCTGCCCTGAATGTGCTTGAATCTGAGTTATCTGCTATAAAAAGTCCAATAGTGCATTTTGTACTATTGTTTTTATACACATCAATAAAATAACCAGAAAGATCAGACAAAAGAAAGGAAGAAAAGTCCCACTTCTACTACTCTTTAAAGGTTTTGGTTTGGGTTTGTCTCATTGTAAATGCTCAGTCTCGTTATGCGCTGATTTACATTTTTCTGTGTTTGTGGAATAAAGCAGGCGAGTCAGCCGACCCAATAGATGACCGGGGCAGAGCAGGATTCTCGCCATGAGCACCTGGACAGTATCATTCTTTGACATGAGCCGAAGTTTCAGTTTAAACTTAGTAAAGTTGAGCTTCTTTAGCAAAGATATATACACTGTTAGATTTTACATTTGGCGTCTATTTGCGCTGAACACGCAGTGAATGCAATTCATCGAGATTCGGGCCATTAAACAGCTGATCCACCGAGTCTTTCAGCACTCTCTCCGAAATCACTCGATTGATCTCGGCTGGGGGATCAACATTCACCGCATGATCCTCTCATTGATGGCAATATTTCTAACTTTAAGTGGGTTTGCCAACCTGTGTACTTTTCATTGCTTCTTCCTCAAACTTCAGCCGTTTGCAGTTACCGCTGTCACAAAAGCCCCCATCTCAACTAGTGCGCCTGAAAAGCGTGAGCGCGTTGCGTTGCGTAGCGAGCGCCTCTCTACATTGGAAATAATGAACTTGCACGAGCTTGCCTTAGTTAATAGCCTCAGTCATAGTTAATCCAGTGTGCGTGGTTATTAGTCTTGGTGTACAAACTTGTGCACAGTTAGCATAACTTTGTTTAGTTGCTGCAGTTTTTTTCTGTGCAGAAATGCGGTGTTAAGAAGTCTTTACGATTAATTAACCGTGACTAATTAAAGCGCAGTTAATAGTGAAACTGGTTAATCGTTGCATCCCTACTCATAATAAAATAAACATAAGTGTTAAAGAGACTCTAAAACTTGATAAATAAAATGTTACAAAGTGTGTGCAATGGTAAAGCGTAAATACTGAACAATCAAAGCAAACTTTTAATGTGTGAATAATAATGATACAGTAAACCTTAAACTCTGTAAACAACACAAATTAAATTATGATAATCAAATCTGAGCTTTCAAGTAAAAAAACCAGCCATCATTATTCAAATACATACTGCAATATTACAAATTGTGAAGTTGAATGACTATATTACCCCCTATGCTAAAAAAATATTTCAGATGGGGAGCTAGTGGCTGGGATGCACAAGAGAAGAAACCAAAAAGCCACTCTGACGACATCCTTTTTTATTTACAATCTTCCCACTGCTGCTGTACGGCACTCATTTTCTCATGTGTTGTTATTCTGACCTGAAGTGACAAGCGAGGATGGATTCCTTGACCATTTACAATGAGCTTTGCGCTACTTCAGTTCTTTAGTCTTACTTACATGAAATCGCAATGTGCTTGCGGCATTCGGAAAAGTTCATATGTTTTCAACTAGGTGCGGCTGGAAAATGCACACGTGCGCCTCAATTGGAAATGACAAACTTAAGGGCGTCACACACCAGATGCGCCGCTACACGGCGCACATGACAGTTGAAAGTATCGCACACAAGACGCGCACATTCGCATGTTATTTAAAACTAAACTTATCAGATGGTGCTCGGTGGCACGACAGAAATATGAACAGTGTCCTGAGTCGTGGCTGGGCGCAGTGGACAGCCGCCGACTTGCGGCGCCGGTGTGTGTACCCTGATAGAAACCTATGTTTAGAATTCTGAAATGCGTGGCGCTACGCAGCGCATTGCCGAGCGGCGCTTCTGGTGTGTGACCTGCTTTACACCCTAAGCTTATTGGCATTGCTTCCAAGGCATGCGCTCAGCAACCACATTTTAATAAAACTGTAGCGCTTCATACCGAAACGTTTTTTTTAAAATTGATATTGACAATGGCATTCGGTCAATAAATATTGATACAGTTTTTAATCGCCCAGCCGTATCACATAACTCAGGCAAGCAAACAAGTGCTTGTGCGCATTTGTGTGTACAGTTAAAAATTTGTCTATAATGTCATCTGCTCTTTTAAATTAAGCTTGGAACCAATTCAAGAGAGAATCACAATGCATTCTGGAAACCTCAGAATTGATGCAGAATCATTTCTCGATTTGACTTATCGCCACAGTGCTGCTATAAATGTGCCTCACAAATATGATAATAGCACTCAAGTTATAAGTCCACAATTCTAATCAACAGAATTTTTTCCCTCTACTCCACAGTTCACATCTCGCCTCTCTCAATGCCTATATAAATAGTGTGCTGCAAGGCTGCTCATTTTCCAGATATTTTACAATAAAACTGAATTAATGGCCACTTTTCCTCCTCATTTTTATTTCCTTCGATACATCGGAGTATAACACATTATCAAAAAAGACAAACATGAGGATTTGTGAGACTTTGAGCAGTTGTTAACTGGATGTTGAGATGAAAGATTTGCACTCGAAAATCCAATTATCACTTAAGTCAAAACATTAGAAAACAGGGTGAATTTTCATTTCATGATTTAAAACCAAGCTCTTTCTAAAAACAAAAGTTTGACTTACAGTTTAATGTGACACTGTTCAACATCCACCCTGGCCAGCTCGTCCTCCTCGATGTCGCTTTCTCCTCCTGAACTGCTCTCGGTGGCGTCAGAGTCAAACTGACCCTCTGCTGCATGCAGATGTGTGGTGCCGCTAAGATGCAGACTATCCAGCTCAGATGCCACCCTGCCACCCTTCAAAAACCGATTTAAATGATTTGCGTGCGTTTCCACTGAAGTGCGTGACCCTCTCCAGACTCCAGGGTCTCCTCTACGGCTAGATGTTGGTGTCAGAGTGCGCTCAAGAAAACCAGAGAGCTGCTGTTTAAAATGCCGCTCCACCTGCTTGGCCTGCACTACCTGCAGCCGCTTGCGGAGACGCAGCAGGCGGCTCTCGATGTCCATTTGCCTCTGTTGGCTTTGCTTGGCCCTATCCCGGAGCAGAACCTCCAAGTTGGGTGTCGGTATGGTCGTGTCATCCTGAACTGGGGAAGAACTACGAGACAACGGGCAGTTTTCAAGGCTGACATCATTGTTGCTGTTTGTTTCGATGCGCAATTCACCAACAGGACTCTCCAGTTCTGCTTTAACCTCTGCACTTTCAGACAAAGCAGTGAGCTCCCTGTGTGATGACACACCTTGAATGCTTGGTGTCGAATTCTGTTGTGGCTTCACATCTCCGTTTTGTCCAGACTTTGACTTTGAGGACACGGATAGCAAAGCTTCGCCATTGGTGGACGGTTGGTTGCTGTCTCCATTGACTGTGGCGACGCTGCCTTTCTCCGCCACTGCAGCACTAGGCACGGCCACTTTCTTGGAGAGTCCGTTCACAGGCACCATGGTACTCCCAGCTCCGCCACCGTTGACCAGGCTCTTCAGTTGACCTCCAGTCAGCTCAAGATGGTGACGCTTGCGTAGAATAAAGTCTCCACTGGCAGCAGCGTTTGGGAATATGGTGCCGCTCAGCAGGCCGTGGCTTTTTAGCACTGACTGCTTGATGAGGACACCTTGCAGCTTCAGCGACTCCTTGACTTTGGTGGATGAGGGCAATGGTTTGACATCAGAGCACAAGTAAGGTGCCAGCTTGCCCAGAGACGGGGCTTTAGACAGGGGAGCCTGGTCCTTGACGCTGTGGTAATGGGTGTCGTTGGAATTTATGTGACACTTGCCGTTGCTGTGGCTTCCGGCCGTGTCCGAGACGGAGTCGGAGATGAGGATGTTGCTGGCGTTGCTGTTGTTCTCTGTGCTGCCGGGGGACAGGGTGGACGAGGGAGAGGCGAGTTTGAAGCGGATGTGGCGGGCTTCGGCTGGGGCGTCAGTCAGAGCGGGCGCCATCGCAGCCATGCAGGGCCAGGGAAGGGGCACGGCAGCCTGCACCTCCAATCCTTCACTCCGGCCCACCTACACAGCCTGGCTACACAACACAAAGAAAAACAAGATTTAGAAGACTACGGATAACCAGAACATTTGTAAACATTTTTAGTTTTATCTCTATCCTGATTTTAATTAACGTTTAATAATATTCTGTAGAGGACAAGTACATTTCACTTCACCCAAAGAAAAGAACAACAGATTTAGACATTTTTTTAGAGAAGCAGCTCGCCAAATTCACTGCTGTAACCTGCCTATTAAAATGCAATAATTGGGTGCTTTTCCATTTATTCAATTGAACTTTTTTGACAATATTATTAATCAGAGATTTTACCATTTTTACAGCAGGGGAAAGTGCTTTAGCGTACCTTATTTTATGCATCAGATTTTGGAGGCTTTTAAAAATAAAATACTTTAAAACACAGCTCCAGTGTAGGTACAATATTCTTTCTCTAAAACTGATGTGAGCCGACCTCAAGATCATTAGTTTTCCATCTATTCATTACCCTTTAATAATAACCTGTTGGAGAGACATACAACTTAGTGCACTTTGTCTAATACTTATACAGTTGAAACCATAAGTTTACATACACTCTAAAAAAAGGAACATAACAATTTAAAAAAAATGTCTGATGGTAAATCATACTAAACGTTTACTATTTTAGGTCCGTTAGGGATACCAAAATCATTTACATTTGCTAAATGCCAGAATAATAAAAGAATTGTTTTTATTAATTTCTAGACAGTCAAAAGTTTACACACATTTCCTTGGTATTTTTTTAGCTTTGCTTTTAAACTGTAATATTTTGGTCAAATGTTTTGGGTATCTTTCCACAAGCTTCTCACAACAGTTTGAAGGAATTTTGACCCATTCCTCCTGACAGAATTTGTGTAACCGAGTCAGATTTGTTGGCTCTCTTGCTCGCACAAGCTTTTTCAACTCTGCCCGCAGATTTTCTATAAGATTGAGCTCAGGGCTTTGTGATGGCCACTCCAAAACATTCACTCTGTTGTCCCTAAAGCACATTTTAACTAATTTGGCAGTATGATTAGGGTCATGGCCTGTTTGGAAGACCCATTTGTGGCCAAGTTTTAATTTTCTGGCTGATGTCTTGAGATGTTGCTTCAGTATTTCTACATAATGTTCTTTCTTCATGATGCCATTTATGCTGTGAAGTGGACCAGTCCCTCCTGCAGCAAAACAGCCCCACAACATGATGCTGCCACCCCCATACTTCATAGTTGGGATGGTGTTCTAAGCTTGTAAGCTTTCCCCATTTGTCCTCCAAATGTAACACTGGTTATTATTGTCAAACAGTTCAAACTTAGTTCCATCAGACCACAGGAGGTCTCCAAAAATTATTCTTCTTCCCAGTGTAATTTAGCAAATTGTAATCTGGCTTTTTTTGTTGATTCTGGCTTGTTGAGTTTCCCATGTTGTCACAGAAGGAAGCAGTGTGTTTGAGGTTTTCCTTTATTATATAGTTGTGCTCTAAGTAACTCAAATGTTGTCAATTAGCCAATCAGAAACTTCCAAAACCTTGACATCATCATCTGAGCTTTTTCAGAGGCATAATAATCTTATTGTGTGTAAACTTGACTTTCAAGAAAAGTTATAACAATTTCACAAAATATCTCTCTTATTATTCTGCTATTAAGCATAACAGAAACAAATTTGATAATCCTAACTTACCTAAAAGAGAAAAAGTTTAGTCACATTAACATCTGACTTTTCTTAAAATGGTTATGTGCCTTTTTATAGTGTATGTAAACTTCTGGTTTCAACTGTATATATATTCAACAGGAAAGACTATGAACAACTATTAACATGCATTAAAGTCAATGAGAAAAGCAGCTTGCAATCCACTTAACTTCAGTAATCTGTTAAAAACAAGATATTTGATGGGAATATTTTTATGAATTCTTATCACAGATGTTATCTTAAAATGTTTTTAGAATAGGGCCAAGAGCACAACCCATTTGGAGCCTCAAATTTGAGAAACATTCATGAGCAAAAATACCTGAAACACAACTTCACCCTCTGACCAATATTCCTTCTCCAAAGCTCAAGCCAGCAAGCCTGCAGCATAATTAGTTTTGGAACAAGGAACATAGTTTTGGGAGGGGAAACTCCTTGGAATAACATGAACCATTGAACCACTCACAACAAGAACAGGAAAATGCATTAAACAATAAATGGGTCAACTGTGCTATGATATTGACTTGAGCTAAATTTGTCTCAATCCAATGCATAAACACAAAGAAATACAGGCCAGAAGATAACTAGAGATAACAGAGTGAATGAACACAAAACAGGAATTCCTGTTATCAGTGATTGTTGGAGTTGAATTTTATCTGGCATGATGCTCTTAACCTCAAAGCAAAAAAAAAAGGGAATGAGAACTCGTTGACCTCAACTGAGAGGAGACCATTACCACAGGCGTTAGTAGGGAAAGACCTGCTCTAGTCAAGCTTATGTAAGAGCCAGCGAGCCTCCTCATTGTCCCCTCCTCCTCAGCAGACCATCTGTGTCAACGGAATTAGGGATATGCCTTTAGGCCTCGACAGATAAGAGACTATCTCTTTATGAGTATGTAGAAGGTTCGGCTCATGAATGCCTTACAATAACCATACCTCAACTCCAGAAAAAAAACAAGTTCATGAATTTTACAACTAATACAGACAGCATTTCATGTCACCAATGATACGCCATACTACTTGCCAGTAGTCTTGAATGAAAAGTAAACCCAGCTAAAGGAATGGAGATAAAGTATATTCGGATATTCAGACATTCTCCTTAATAATAACATTTTATTAAAGTATTCTTTGCAAATTCTAAATAGGGAAATCATATAAGCAGCCAATGACTATCAAAGTACAACATTGCTCACAGTCAATTAGATAGTGTTAACGTTGTTTTGAAGTCATACTTGCATGCTAATTCTGATTGAATATTCAAAGTAACATGGTAAACAATATAGAGGCTTCTAAATGAACGAAAGCGCAAATATAAAACCAACTTTACCTCTATGCTAAAGGCATAGCTCACCCAAAAAATGTAAATATACTCACCCTCAAGTGGTGGTCTTTACAAGTTTCTTTCTTCTGTTGAACACAAAGTAAGTTATTTTGAAAAGATGTTCGACACCTGTAACCACTGACTTCCGTAGCAGAATAAATGAATTCTATGAAAGGCAATGGTTACAGGTTTCCAGCATGTTTCTAATGAACTTCTTTTGTGTTCAACGGAAGACAGAAACTCAAACAGGGTTTGGAACAAATGAATGATGAGCAAACAATTGCAAAATATTCAGCTTTGGGTGAACTATTTCTTTAAGCAAGCCATTATATATCCCGATAATGCACGTGATAATACATGATGTGTACTAACCTTAACAAAAGCTATTATTTCATCTTTGTTGTTTCTGTTTTAAAGTGTCATACTTTGTAAAACTCCTTGAGATTGAGGTAAAGTTGGTTTTATATTCGCACATTCGTTCATTTAGAAGTCTCTATATTGTTTACCATGTTACTTTGAATATTCGATCGGAATTAGCATGCAAGTATGACTTCAAAACAACATTTACACTATCTAATTGACTGTAAACAACGTTGTACTTTGATAGTGATTGGCTGCTTATATGTTTTTCCTATTTAGAATTTTACAAAGGGGCAACATGGTGGCGCAGTAGGTAGTGCTGTTGCCTCACAGCAAGAAGGTCGTTGGTTTGAGTCCCGGCTGAGTCTGTGTTTGCATGTTCTCCCCACGTTCGCGTGGGTTTCCTCCGGGTGCTCCGGTTTTCCCCACAGTCCAAAGACATGCGGTAGAGGTGAATTGGGTAGGCTAAATTGTCCGTAGTGTATGAGTGTGAATGAGTGTGTATGGATGTTTCCCAGGGATGGGTTGCGGCTGGAAGGGCATCCACTGCGTAAAACATGTGCTGGATAAGTTGGTGGTTCATTCTGCTGTGGTGACCCTGGATTAATAAAGGGACTAAGCCGAAAAGAAAACGAATGAATGAATTTGCAAAGAATACTTTTCTGAAATTATACCATTAAAGAGAATGTCTGAATATCCGAATATAAAACCAACTTTACCTCTTTCTTCTTGAGAAATATATTATTATTATTATTATTATTATTATTATTAATAGAGTTATTAGTAGTAGTAACTGCAATGGCGTGACATCTAATGAAGCTGGTCATGTGATGTCAACATGGTGGTGCCCATGAGGGGGCGACCCGCTGCATACGGAATCAAACGGCTTTTTTCATAAACAAATGCTTTAGTAATGCTCAATTTCCTTGTAACTAGTGACAAATTACTGAGAGCACCTTTTATCCACAAACATTAAAACCAAACAATGCTGTGTGTATCCCCTGAGAGTTATTTAAAGAAGCTAACTAGGTTAATATGTCAAAGTAGTAAACATGACAAATCCGGTTAAGGTTTAACAAAGAATGAGTGAACCAAGCGAAGGTAAAGCACTCAAGGTCTCAGTTATGAATAAAGTCAAATAATTCATCCGCATGACTGCGATAAGTGAGCTCTTCACTACAATTAACAGGAAGTCTTACAGGAAAAACGCACTTTAGATCGATAAAAAATAAAAACGCGTATACGGTAAGTGTTAATAAACGTTCACAAAAGCAAATACAATTATTAGCGTTAATGTCCAGCTGACTACATTTTAAAAGCACAAAGCAATACTCTGCGTTATGCTGAACGGGCATTTGTGAACAGACCACATGGGCATTCACACCACTTCCGTGCATTAATGAAGGAACTAGTCATGAAATACAGTACAACAAGGCTAAATCGTTTTAATGCATTGCTGAATGCCTCACAAGCCCCATACTGTAAGCAGAAGCATTACAGATAACGTGCTCTCACACACACGGCCTTGCTTGTTATGCAAGCCATATTTACCACCAATTTTATGTGAACCAACCGGCTTACAGCTAATAAGTTCAGTACAGTGAAACGAATACGTGAATTAGCATATAAACTAGTGTTACACATACGTCTTTTGTCATAATTAGGATGGAAATTAAATAATACAGAGCGCACGCGTGTTTATTGCACGAGCAAGTGTTGGATAGTAAATATTTTCAAGCAACCGCACAGTCTCCCAAAACAACGTAAATTAAAATGTACATAAAAACACTTGTGCATTCAACAGCTCGTGGTTAAAGTAGTTAAAATGGAGGCTAGGACGGGTGTGCAGGATTAGGTTTATGTAACATAAGTGCTGCTGCTGCTACAGATCGTCCACTAACAAAGAAAAAGGAGGAACCTACCACGTGACGGGCGCGCGATCCGAGGGAATTTCGGCAACTATTCCACCGACCTTTGGCTTCAATAGCACAATAATGTCACCAAAGCACAAATTCAGCCGTTTGGTCAAGCAGCCCCGCCGCCTTCGCCATATCCGTGTCCTCTTCGTCAAAAGACACCCCGTTCCAGGAACCCTTTTCGTTATCGGCTCCGGAATCGCGAAATGGGCGATACTAGACAACACCTTGCTGCTGCTGTCCGCTTCAGTGGATTATGGATAGCAAATGTATATTTTTCAGTATATTATGAGTCGATGTTTTGCTCGGGTACGAGTTCTTTTCATAAACGCCTTTATTTACAGATCGGAGGTGCCACAGACCACCGGTTTCGAGATCATTTTCTCATCGTTGGAGGGAGAAACGCACAAAAGATGGCGCCTCGTTCGTCTCCCTTGGATTTGAGCCTGACAAATACAGATGCAGAGCGTGTAGAGAGAAGCCTGTAGGCGGGAGACATGCTCACACCCGCCGCTAGAGTGAGCAGCGCTTCACACACAGGCCGCTGGGGGGCGCCGCAAATAGGGACTCACGATGGTGTCAATTTTGGGGAAAACACATTGTATATGAATAGGAATAATTGTAATTTCGACATCTCTAAAATACCACACTTATCTAGTTTTCATTAACAGGCTTTATTATGTTAGTCCCTTACATATAATTATTATTTTTCTCATTGTGCGTATTTTATTTGGAATAATAAAATGTTAGCTATACAAATAAATCTCTTTTTTTAAATAACTGGTTTAATAAAAATATACTTTTAGTTGCTCAGCTCTTAGATGACTCTTTTTCATATGAAAAATGTATGCATCAGTTTTCTTTTCCAGTTCCCCCAAAGAATATGCCATAGTGTTTGGTGCAATCCCTGATTGTGTTATACCTTTAGTCAAATCTGGCCCCAAAGGTTCTTTAGATTCTTTTATTTTTGACAATACAAACCTTTTAGTTGATCAAACTCTTCTCAGTTCTGTCAAACAAAGATATTTGCTTGGTTATTAAAAGTTCTCGGATCTCTTTACCTGCTTGCATAGGTTTTTGGAATATTTGGTGACATATTGGGATCAGTTTTGGCTTCTTCAGAATTTTTATTTTAATCTAATAAAGCTGTCGAAATCTCAATCCAAATCATTCATAATTGCTACCCAATAAATACCAAACTAGCTAAATTTAAAACAATATTTCCCCTAAATGCTCATTTTGTACCAAATCATTTATTTTGGGAGTGCACTTACTGTAAAGTGTTTTGGGTTGACTTTTACAATTTCATTAAAAAAATCTTATTTTAAAACTTTTGTATTTCCCCAAAAATTGTATTCTTTGGTTACTCTCTGAATGTAGATCCTTTCCATTGTAAATTTATTAGTAATCTATTGCTTTTTTGGCTAAATTTTACATCCATAAGAGTAAATTTTCAAAGAAACACCCTTACTTTTTATTTTCAGAAAGGATTTTGATTTATATGTGAACTCTTTAAAAGACTATAACAATTATATTGCATGTAAAACTCTTTCTTGGTGTAAATCATTTAAACTTGTTTAATTTGCTGGAATTTTTATTATGTAACCCTTTTGTCTCTTTGTTCATATTATATCTTTTGTAATGTTCTTTCTTGCATAATAATAAAAAAGAAATAAAAAGAATGAATAGGAATAATATATACTTGAATGTTTTGGTTTGATATTGAACATCTAATATTTAAACATACAAAATTCGTTTACATTTGTAAAGATTCAGTTTCACATACGGTTTTCTTATTTTTTCTTGTATATATTTTTGCTATACAATATTAATAAAACTTTTTTTCTTCTGGAGAAAGTCTTATTTGTTTTATTTTAGCTAGAATAAAAGCCTTTTTAATTTTTTTAAAGCCATTTAAAGTCAGAATTATTAGCCCCCTTAAGCTATATATTTTTTTTCGGTAGTCTACAGAACAAAACTATAATGATTCAATGATTTGCCTAATTAGCCTAACCTGTCTAGTTAACCTAATTAACCTAGTTAAGCCTTTAAAATTCCCTTTAAGCTGAATACTAGTGTCTTAATATTAGAATATAAAAATATTATTTACTGTCATCCTGGCAAAGATAAAATAAATCAATTATTATGAATGAGTTATTAAAACTATTATGTTTAGAAATGTGTTGAAAAAATCTTCTCTCCATTAAACAGAAATTGGGGGAACAAATAAACAGAGGGGCTAATAATCTGACTTCAACTGTTTATATAATTTTTTTTGTGGTAATATATTATTTATGGTTACTTTTTGTGCCTGTTCTCAAAAGTAAAGAAAATAAAGTTATGTATTTTAATTATTTAAAACTCTGTAGTTGCAACATTAATTCTGATCAATGATGACAATTATTCTAGATTAAATATGTCAGATTTTCTTTAAACAGTCCTGTAACCCATGTGTGTCCAAGCATCTCTCCCTGATGGTCTGATCCTAAATGATCTCATCCAGACTGTTCTGGAAATACTCCACAACATTACAGTCTATGATGTCATGCTGGGTTCATTTAAACAACACACTGACACACACTATCCTATAATCAGGACACACCGACACAGCATATCAGTAGATCATTTATAATGCAATCTATATTATATTATATTATATTATATTATATTATATTATATTATATTATATTATATTATATTATATTATATTATATTATTTTATATTATATTATTTTATATTATATTATATTATATTATATTATATTATATTATATTATATTATATTATATTATATTATATTATATTATTTTATATTATATTATTTTATATTATATTATATTATATTATATTATATTACATTATATTATATTATATTATATTATATTATATTATATTATATTATTTTATATTATATTATTTTATATTATATTATATTATTTTATATTATATTATATTATATTATATTATATTATATTATATTATATTATATTATATTATATTATATTATATTATATTATATTATATTATTTTATATTATATTATTTTATATTATATTATATTATTTTATATTATATTATATTATATTATATTATATTATATTATATTAAATTATATTATATTATATTATATTATATTATATTATATTATATTATATTATATTATATTATATTATATTATATTATTTTATATTATATTATATTATTTTATATTATATTATATTATTTTATATTATATTATTTTATATTATATTATTTTATATTATATTATATTATATTATATTATATTATATTATTTTATATTATATTATATTATATTATATTATATTATTTTATATTATATTATATTATATTATATTATATTATATTATATTATATTATATTAAATTATATTATATTATATTATATTATATTATATTATATTATATTATATTAAATTATATTATATTATATTATATTATATATATTATATTATATTATATTATATTATATTATATTATATTATATTATATATATTATATTATATTATATTATATTATGTTATATTGTATTATATTATATTATATTATATTATATTATATTATATTATATTATATTATATTATATTATATTATATTATATTATATTATATTTCCCAGTGATGGTTTGCAGCTGGAAGGGCATCCGCTGCGTAAAACATATGCTGGATAAGTTGGCGGTTCATTCCGCTGTGGCGACCCCAGATTAATAAAGAGACTATGCCAAAAAGAAAATTAATGAATGAATATTATATTATATATTATATTATAATCAGATAATCTGCCCAATGCGTTTATTTATTTATTTAATTTAATTTTATTTTATTTTAAACTTTATTTTTATTTAAATTTAATTTTTAAACTTTTCATTTCTAGGCATACATTACACAATTTATAAATAAATAATTGTAAAATAATAAAAAGGATTTAACGTTGTCTGCATCTGAAAACACGTAAGTAAAAGATAAGATTGATATACACGTTACTGTAGTTGTCTTTACAGTTTTCTAAAAAAAAATGCAGTGAGATCACCAGTTAGGAAATACGTCATATAGACGTGTCGTCAGAACTACAAAATAGCGGCACGAAATTAACACTGATAAACGTAAATCATTGCTTTTAGACAAATTAAATATGTTTGTTTTTATAACTTCATTGTTTTACATTGGCTACATCCGAGATGCTGTCATTTATTTTCTTTCTTTCTTTGTATATTTTATTTTGTAGTTTGTCTTGATCCTGCATGTTGATCCTGCAGTGGTGCTGTAAAACTGCGCCCTCTGGTGTTAGAATAAGAGACTAGACAGAGTACATGTTTACAGTCCTCCAGAGACACTGCAGATATTTTGTAATATTAAACACATGGAAAACGTACATTTATTCCATGTGCTTCTATCAAGCATTACAGTAAAACTAAACTAAAACCATAAAAGTAAATTACAAAAATGTAAGATCAATATTATTAGCCCCTTTAAGCTATATATTTTTTCGATAGTCTACAGAACAAACCATCATTATACAATAACTTGCCTAATTACCCTAACCAGTCTAGTTAACCTAATTAACCTAGTTAAGCCTTTAAATGTCACTTTAAGCTGTATAGAAGTGTCTTGAAAAATATCTAGTCAAATATTATTTACTGTCATCATGACAAAGATAAAATAAATCAGTTATTAGAGATGAGTTATTAAAACTATTGTGTTTAGAAATGTGTTGAAAAAGATCTCTCCGTTAAACAGAAATTGGGGGAAAAATAAACAGGGGGGCTAATAAATCAGGGGGGCTAATAATTCTGACTTCAACTGTATGTACCATTCAAATGTGTGATGTCCTGCAGGATTTCCAAGGTGAAAAAACCAGCAGGACATCATAAATGGTTGAACAGTACATATATTTTCATGTTTAGTCAATAGACTTTTACACACGGTTTTGAAACTGCTCTGAGGTTTAAATCCAGTGAGGTTAATTTTGCCTGTTCGGGTCACCTTTACTATTCGTCTTCTGGCCTTTGACACTCTTCTGCAGGCCGTTTCTGCTCCTCCTTCCCTCCCACACGCTGAGAAGTAACCCTATATATATTAGAGGATCACTGTGTGCTTTCTGACAGGTTCTCCTCAGCTTACTACAGCACGAGTCACACACATACAGACAGACAGACAGAAAGAAAGATGCCAGAAGAGGTTCCTGCTCAGTGCAAACTCCCCAAAGAGGAGCTGGACAAATGGTGAGTCAATAATGCAACATTCAGAAGTCAACACTTTAAGTTGATCTGTTTTAATTAATTTTTACAGGAAATGTACATGCTTTAAATGAAGAAACTCATCAATGCAGATTACAAACCCACTGTGTACACCGGTGATCAAAAGTGCGGAGTATTAATACTAATACAATTTTTTGAAGAACCTCATGCTAACAAAATGACAATACAACAGCAGTATTGTACAATTTTAGCACAATTTTGAATAAAACTCTGTACATATATTAAAATATCTTCGATTTCCTGTGATGCAAAGCTGAATTTTAAGCATCTTACGCCTCTAGATTCACGTGATCCTTGAGAAATCACTCTGATATAAGGATTAGACAAGCATTTATTATATGATCAATGTTAAAAACAGCCGTGCTCAATATATTGGAGGAAACAAAAGTATAGCATATACCAAAATATTTACAATGTAAAAAAATCTGTAATAAGCTGGGGTCAGCTGCCGGAAAACGGCCATTAAATTGCAGAAATTTACTGTAAAGTAACGGAGTTTGAATTGCAGAAATTTAAATGTGGTGCTATTTTGGGGTTTTCCGCCTGGATTTTGCCACCCCAAATTTAAAAGCTTCCCAAATCCACATGCAGAGGTGGAAATGCAAAAATTTGGTGTCATTTTAAAGAAAAGCCTTTGAATTTTCATAAAACACTATTGAAAGTGTTTAAAATAACTGTATATATTGTGTGTTATAATAAACACGTAAAAAAAAGAGGCGCTTTTTGTATTTTTTTTTTATAAACTCAGATTTGAAAGTGTGCCTTTTAGGTTCTGTGTGGTCTAGGTTGCTGTAATTAATTTAGGTGGTTCCTGCACATGTCTGTAATCATAGGAAAAAAGAAAAATGTCTCTACCATAATGTTTGCAAAGGTTATTGCATTCCAACTGATAAGAGGTGCTATACCACTTTTTTATGTATTTTCCGCCTACCAAATTTTGAAAGCCTTCCATATCCAAATGCGTTGCTATAAATGAAAAATTCCAGTGTTCTTGAACAGAAAACCCTTTGAATTTACATAAGAAACTGCTGAAAGTAATAAATAATATCTGATATGTTTTCTGTTTTATGATGAACCACTTCAACATTGGGCGCTTTTTTATTTTTTGTTCTAAAATGCTTTTTTGAAAGGGTGTAAATTATTTAAGGAAATTTCTGTAATTTAATGTTCTTTATTTTACGTTTTTTCTGGCACCCCAGCTGCCGGAAATAAACGTAAAATTACGGATTTTTTTTTTACAGTATATATATATATATATATATATATATATATATATATATATATATTCATTCATTCATTTTCTTGTCGGCTTTGTCCCTTGCGGGGTCGCCACAGCGGAATGAACCGCCAACTTATCCAGCACGATTTTTCTCTGGGAACTTCCACACACACATTCACACTCATACACTACGGACAATTTAGCTTACCCAATTCACCTGTACTGCATGTCTTTGGACTGTGGGGGAAACCGGAGCACCCGGAGGAAACCCACGCAAACGCAGAGAGAACATGCAAACTGCACACAGAAACGCCATATATATCATTAAAATGATACATATATATGTATATATATATATATATATATATATATATATATATATATATATATATATATATATATATATATATATATATGTATCATTTTAAACCTTGTATTAATGAAATAATCCTAAAACAATTGTATAGTAGTTGCACTAAAACACCAGGCAGTAAAAATTGCATAGTAAAATCCACTATTATTATTTAAGCATATTTAAAGGGATAGTTCACCCAAAAATGAAAATTACGTCATCATTTACTCGCCCTTCACCTGGTCCAAACCTTTATGAGTTTCTTTTACCTGTATAACACCAAGATATTTTGGAAAAGAAAGATGTTGGAAACCTGTAACCATTTGCTTAGCATTTGTTTTTCCTACTATGGAAGTCAACGGTTACCGGTTTCCAACATTTTTCAAAATATCTTCTTTTGCATTCAGCTGAAGAAAGAAACTCATAAAAGATCAGAACCACTTGAAGGTGAGTAAATATTGAGTGGGTTAACTATCCTTTTAAGTATGAGTATTACGTATGAGTATGAACTATCCCTTTAAGTATAAGCAATTCAGGATGTTTTAAAGATTTCTATCATGTGGCAAGACTGGAGTAATGATGCTGAAAATGTATATTTGCATGACTAAATTATATCTCAAATTTATTTTAAAAACTAATAGTTCTTTATAACAGTCAAATACTGTATATTTCATTGACAAGCATTAAAGTTTCTTCAAAGTCAAAACAAACAAAAATATCTACTCTATTCCATTTGATCTAGAAAGCCATTAAATAAAGATAATCTGTGGTATGCAAACGACAGCTTCTGTTAAATGTTTGGTGGATACCAAGGGGACACGAGAGAAGCTTGAGCACATGGTTTGGAAGTGATGATGGAGGTGGAAAATTACACCATGTTAGCCATCGTGTTGCTAAGTTAAAGCATGTGTCAGGAGCTCATCTCCAGCACTTTGCAGACACACACTTTCTGATTTCAGACATTTTTTAGCATTGTGGTTTCACGCATGAATGATTAACCTCCACAAATGATAGTTAACAAAGCAAAGTGCTCTGTTTCTAGGTTAAAAGGTCAGAGGTCAGCGCACTCACACAATGACGCAATATTGTGAACTTTATGGTGACTTGCACAAATATTCAAAATGAAGGTCTGTCAACTGATTCGGTCTCTACATCTTAATAAAATATAAGCTCAATATGTCATGACAGCATATGTTTTATGTTAATTAAAGCGTATTAAACCAAGCGAATCGTGTTTCTAAATTAATTTTTTAAAGTTAGTTTAATGCAATTAAAGTTAAATTGACTCATAAGATTCATTTGATTCAACTTAAAACTGTAAGGCAACAGTATTTTTTTTTTTACAGTGTATCATTTGCATGTTTGGAAACTCAATTCGGAAGAAACTGAGTATTTCTTTGTGTATAAAATTAATTAAGTAGCTAATTGCGCATATGAAATCACTAAATTCTTTTAAATGAGCATCTTGTCAGCATACAAGTTACACAGTTTGTGCACAAATACACACGTGTTTCACAGTATTTAGAGCAGTATGTCTCTGTTTGATGCCAAATTTAGAGTGAACTTTAAGTAATGTATATCTGTGCTGTAAAAATAGCAGGGTTTTCAATACACACACACACACACACGCGGAGGGTGTGGAGGTGCTCACGGCTCACATTTCAGTGCAGTACCGCAATGTCTGCGTTATTTATGAGGCTAAAGGTGTGTCATGTGCAGATCTACTCTAGAATTAACAATTAGCAAGTGTGCAAGAGTTACGCATTATTATCTATTTATTATTATTTTTATTATTGGCTCTATCGTAATGACCTCTTGTGGACATGCTAAGTACTGCAAACAGATTCAATGTGCTACTGGAGTGTACAAACTTTATTGTGAAGCCAAAAAATGAAAAATCAATCTTATTCCATTGTTGTTGTTTCAAAGTTTTTTTTGAGGCTCTTTCTTCTGTTAAACATATAAAGAATATATTTTGAAGAATGCTGGAAGCCTGTAGCCATTGACAACCATAAAGGAACAAAACAAAGACACTATGGAAGTCAATGGTGTCCAACATTCTTCAAAACATCTTCTGTTGTGTTCAACAGAAGAAAGAAAAGCAAACTCTAACAAGTCAAGGTCGAGTAGACTAAATGACAGTCATTTCATTTTTAGTTGAACTATCACTTTTAACATCTTCATTCAGCTTTTTTTATTTAATGATTCTCATCTTTCGGATGAGACGTTAAACCGAGGTCCTGACTCTCTGTGGTCATTAAAAATCCCATGACACTTCTCGTAAAGAGTAGTGGTGTAACACCGGTGTTCTGGCCAAAGTCCCTCAATCGGCCCTTACCCATCATGGCCTCCTAATCATCCCCATCCACTGAATTGGATCTATCACTGTCTCTTCACTCCTCCAATAGCTGGTGTGTGGCGAGCGCACTGGCGCCGTTGTCCTGTGGCTGCCGTCGCATCATCCAAGTGGATGCTACACACTGGTGGGGGTGTGGAGAGACTCCCCTCATGATTGTGAAGCGCTTTGGGTGTATGGCCATACACAATAAATGCGCTATATAAATACACATTACATTACATTGCATTACAATGATATGTAACAAATGAATGTATAAAAGAGTATTAAAAGGGCACTGTATATATATATATATATATATATATATATATATATATATATATATATATATATATATATATATACACACACACACAACAGTTCAGTGTGGTTCTTGAATCTGATTAGCTGATAGCCGGGCGATATTCTGCAATAACAGCACTGGTACAGCCTCTTAATCCTTCACCCTTGTGTATTACTCCGCCCACATACAGCAACAGCGTTTTTCCTTATCGCAAACACAACAGCAATCTGGTAGTGATTGTGCTGCTTTTACCGGGGTTAATTACTGCGATATCCACATTTCAACAGAGAAATACTGTAGACTGTAATACTGAAAGGAGGCATCTCTGTAGACTGACGGCATTTCATGTCAAGTTCAGGCTTATAATCTTAAAATGTCAGCAAAATAATCTGTTTTGTCATCACTTTAGACATTACGCTAGAGAATCATTCAAACACTAGCTATAAAGTGACGTTGGTGAATGAGTAATGGTTTCTTCTGTTCTGACGTCAGCTGCAGATGTGAATGAACGGCGGAAGAAAGTAGAAAGAGTTTTTAGATTCTCTGTGTTTGATTTTATATTTTAAATACACGATTGTGTCGTCGAACTGTTGTATAAATGTAATATCACACTCGTAGCAGTGCGATATGGCTGTAAATCAGCACTGGTGGGACGCTAAGGCAATCGGCCTCGTGCCAACGCACGCCTCCCACCAGGGGCGTTGCTAGACATAAAGCTTTACTGGGGCACGCCCCCCTCCTTCAAAAAAAAAAAAAAAAAAAAAAGTATATATAGTATGTATATATATATATATATATATATATATATATATATATATATATATATATATATATATATATATATATATATATATATATATTATAAATAAATAAATAAAAGTATTGTTGTTATTATACAATTATTATTCTAAATAAATAACAGAAATTCTAAATGTAATAAAAGTGATAAGCTAAGATCATTTAAGAAATCTTTTGCATGAATAATAATTTCATTTGAGTGAAATTCTATAGCCAATTCTATAGAATACAAAACAGATGTTTTATGGAATTATCTGTTGTCTTAGACTCGACAGATGGCAGAGAATTAGGTTTATTAAGGCTTACCTCCCTGACTCATGATCCCTTTTTTATTTCATAAAAAAAAAATCTATAGGCATGCTTAGTAAGATCACCATTAAATTATTAAAACTTTTGTTTTGTCGACTTGCAAAACTCATTGCGTGCCGACTACTCCTCATAAAAGGTTCTTACGCCGGTTTCACAATGCATGAGCGCGAGCGTGCGTGTTAACAACCGGGACTCGCACTGGGAGAAGAGCAGCGCAAATTGGGTCTAGCGACGCCCCTGCCTCCCACCAGTGCTGATATACAGCAATATTGCACTGCTACTCGTGTGATATTGCTCATATAATACATTTCGTTTTTGAAAAATTGTTGATTGATAGATTTGATTGATTTTGTTGATGATGTTAATAGAAAATAATAAAAATAGTACAATAATAAATTCAGAATACATGTTTCATTTGTTGGATTTCTAAAAAGTTTTAAATAATACTGTCTGGAGTTTAATGATGCTTTGAAACATACCACATGCTTAACCTTTTTAGTGGTGCTAATCAACAATCCCAAAAAGGATTACAACAGAATATTCTCCTAAAGAGATAGTTCACCCAAAAATGAAAGTGTACTATTTCCAAACTCTTTAAGAGTTTCTTTCTTTACTGCTGAATGCAAAATAACTATCTCTTTAAGAACTGTGTAATAAATAACACATACAGTATATGGCATGGCCAATATGAGATATGTACAGTATAAACCATCATGTCACTTCTTTGAATTGTTTTATGTTTTGATTGATTCATTCATGTTCCTTCGGCTTAGTCCCTTTATTCATCAGGAGCCGCCACAGCGGAATGAACCGCCAACTTATCCAGCATATGTTTTACACAGCGGATGCCATTCCAGCCACAACCCAGTACTGGAAAACACCCATACACACTCATTCACACACATACACTACGGCCAAGTTAGTTTATTCAATATAGCGCATGTGTTTGGACTGCGGAGAAAACCCACGCAAACACGGGGAGACTTCACACAGAAATGACAACTTACCCAGCATGGAATCGAACCAGCGACCTTCTAGCTGTGAGGCGACAGTGCTAACCACTGAGCCATCGTGTCGCCCCTTGATGTTGTGATCTAATGTTTAACTCTTCTTAAGTATGAAGTAAAGCTAAAAAGGTTTATTTCTATTGCATGCATGCCTCAAGATTTATAGGGATTTTAAAGAGTATTGAGTCAAGTATCCAATTCTTCATTAAGCAATTAAATTACTTTCAGACAAAGCATAATTAATGATGTATTAATAATTAGTAATTCTTTTATAAGTAACCAACACTGTCCAGAACTAATGTTCATTCATTCATTCATTTTCCTTCAGCTTTGTCCCTTATTTATGAGGGGTCGCCACAGCGGAATGAACCGCCAACTATTCCAGCATATGTTTTATGCAGCAGACACCCTTCCAGCCGCAACCCGGGGAAACATCCATACACACTCATTCACACACATACACTACGGCTAATTTTGTTTACCCAATTCACCTATAGCGCATGTGTTTGGACTGTGGGGGAAACCGGAGCACCCGGAGGAAACCCACGCTAACACGGGGAGAACGTGACAGAAATTCAGACAGAACACAGAAATGCCAACTGGCCTAGCATTGACTCGAACCAGCGACCTTTCTGCTGTGAGGCAACAGTGCTAACCACTAAGCCATCGTGCCGCCCTATATACAAGTCAAATGTATATTATAGAAAAGAGACTATGTTATCTAATAAGATGCACATAGTGTTATCGATTTTAAAACTTTAACAATGTTGGAGGGAGAAACTGTGTCCAAGTAATATTTAAAATCTTCAGACAAAAATTAGCATAGTGAAATGCTGGTAAAATAAATAGATTCATTAGAAAGTATTTATTCGATGTTTTAGCAATGTGATAAAAACCAAATGTGTGTGTGTGTGTGTGTTCAGTGTTCAGGGTAAAGGAGCAGAGGCCTGTAAGGAGCTGCTGGAGGCTTTCAATGCCTGTGTGAAGGGAGCCACAGCGGCCTCCTGAGGGGGACATGGATATACATGTATGTACATTTAACACATTTTATTCGTTTATTCTTCTTCGGGATGTTCTTACTTTGACTTTTATACTCCTTGAAATGTATCTGCAGTTTAATGTAGCACAAATTACAGGAGGTTTTATTACAGAAGCGTCTGGATGAGGGCATTGATTTGTCCATTCTGATTTTCTTCTGCTATTTTTATCGCAGGTCCTTCCTCTCTGGTCCTCCAGTGTCCTTGCATTCCCTCACTCTGCACTGGACTGAACCATTCGAAGGACAGTGAAAGGGGTGCAGGAGCTGGAAAGCAGTGGAATTTTATTTATTTAGATTCTTAAAAGTCTTGTCTCATGTCATTCGTGTTATTTGTAACTGTTGTTGTTGTTTTTCTGAATTCAGATTTGATGCTGTAAAAAGCACAATGTATTTCATCTGATTTTGAATAAATTATTATGATTGTTTATCATTTATTTTACATTAGTCTATCATATTTGAGCTTGCACTGTAAAATGATTAATTGCTGAATTAAAGTTGAAAGTTCATTTTGACACAATATATACATGCATACTGTGTATATATATGTATGTATGTATGTACAGTATATATATATATATATATATATATATATATATATATATATATATATATATATATATATATATATATATATATATATATATACTGTATATAAATACACACACATACTGTACATAGAATATAGAAATATACAAAAGAAATATATTTATTTTTATATTAATTTAAATATTATCTAAATATTGAATACTAATAACTAATATTTTATACAATATAGTCATGCATATATTTACACAAAATTATACACTATGCAAGAATATATTGAGTAAACATGAACTTTTATTTTGCATGCATTAAATCGTTTGACAGCACTAATTTGAACACATCAATCACATTCACAATTAATACGTAACTGTGCTGACTACACACATAACTCCATGATACTGAATATATGAGCTGATTCACGGTAAAAATAAATTAACAAAATTTATGGTAAAAAATTGGCAGATCTGGTTGTCAGAATTTATGTAGAAACTGTAAAAGAAGTGTCAACTACAGTATTATTTAATTAATGTATAGTGTTTTATACCAATGTTTTGCATTACTAATATCTACACATCATGCCTTTTTACACATATAAAAACACAACCATAGTTTACACACACCTACTAAACACCATGTATTTACACTATTGTATATCTTTTCTGTAAAAAATACAATATTTTTCACAATGCAAATTTAAAACAGTAACATACTGCATGTAAAATATGTACAGTAACTACCTTGCAGTAAAATTACTCCATAACTGCCCTACAATAAAATTCAATTTATATTACAGTTCAAATTACCAGTAATTTACTGTAAATCATTTACATAAAAAATACTGCATTTAGATTTACAGCACTATTTACCTTGCAGTATATGTATTTGTGTATCGTTACTGTAAAAAATACAGTAATTCTTGCAATGCTGTCACTCAACTTTTTCTCATAACTTTAAAATACAGTAACATACTGCATAACTGTACAGTAAAATAGTTCATATTACAGTTCAGTTTGCCAGTAATTTACTGTAAATCAATTACAGCTTAAACTCTGTATTTACATTTACAGCACCATTTACCTTGCTGTATTTACAGTATTGTATATATTTTCTGTAGAATATACAGTAATTTTCACAATGCCACTTTAAAATACAGTAACATACTGCCCAACAATAAAATTCAATTTATATTACAGTTCAGTTCGCCAGTAACTGCCAGTAAATCTTTTACATAAAAGGTACTGTATTTAGATGTACAGCACTATTTACCTTCTGTATATGTATATACAGTATTGTATAGCGTTACTGTAAAATATACAGTAATTTTCGCAAATCTGTTACTCAACTTTTACTCACAACTTTAAAATACAGTAACATACTGCATAACTGTACAGTAAAATACAGTTCATATTACAGTTCAGTTTGCCAGTAATTTACTGTAAATCTATTACATCAAAAATACTGCATTTAGATTTACAGCACTACGTATTTACCTTGCAGTATATGTATTTATGTATCATTAATGTAAAATATAGAGTAATTTTTGCAATGCTGTCACTCAACTTTTTCTCACAACTTTAAAATACAGTAAAATACTGCATAATTGTACAGTAAAATACAGTTCATGTTACAGTTCAGTTTGCCAGTAATTTACTGTAAATCTATTACAGCTAAAACTCTGTATTTACATTTACAGCACCATTTACCTTGCTGTATTTACAGTTTTGTATATATTTTTTGTAAAATATACAGTAATTTTCACAATGCCACTTTAAAATACAGTAACATACTGCAGAACTGCCCTACAATAAAATTCTTTTACATAAAAAGTACTGCATTTAGATGTACAGCACTATTTACCTTCTGTATATGTATATACAGTATTGTATATTGTTACTGTAAAATATACAGTAATTTTCGCAATGCTGTCACTCAACTTTTTCTGACAACTTATTCATATTACAGTTCAGTTCGCTAGTAACTTACTGTAAATGAATTACAGCTAAAATACCGTTTTTACATTTACAGCACCCTTTACCTTGCTGTATATGTATTACTGTATATCTTTACTGTAAAATATACAGTAATATTCAACTCATATGCAACTTTAAAATACAGCAACATCAGAATCAGAATCAGATACAGAATCAGTTTTATTGCCAAGTGTGCTTCACACACACAAGGAATTTGTTTTGGCAACAGAAGCTTCCAGTGTACATAAATTGTATGTACACATGCTGCGTGTTAAGTATACAGTAACTGTCCTGCAGTAAAATTCAGTTCATATTACAGTTAAATATTGTGTAATTATACAAAAATCATTATACAATCATTATATGTACATCAGTTTACTCAACTATGATGATTTCCAGTGCAGTGAAATCCGGAAATCCATCAGATTTGAACACATCAATTGCAATTATATTTAAAACTCTGCATAGCTGTGCTGACTACACATATGACTTGATGATAAAGAATGTTGTGATTGATTTAGCTTTAACTGCAGTGGTCTGCCTGATATCTTATGCCAAGCACACTAGCATTGTTGTTGTTGTTTTTTTGTAGTGAGGCCTGTAGACAGAGTAACAGACTGTCAGCACCTTCTACAGACTGTGATGCCGTTGACAAAACCGCTGTCATATTTTTCATCACATATTAATTAACTGTGCATACACAAAATAGTGTTTTGTTTTGATAGAACTGACAGATATAGGACTTATGTGATGGAAACATGTCGAATGGGGTTTATGTTTGAGAGAAAATGTAAGCACAAATTGTATTTATTTTTATATTTAATTTGATGATTATTAACACTCATTTAATCACAGAGCACACATAGTAATTTATAAAAACTGCAGCAATCAGAAGGCTTGATCTTCATAGCACTATAGGTAACTGAGTATTATTATTAATAATAATAATAATAATTCCTTACATATAGCACTTTTCTGGACACTCAAAGCACTTTACGCACATTTTTGGGGGGAATCTCCTTGTCCACCACCATTGTGCAGCGTCCACCTGGATGACGTGATGGCAGCATTTGCACCAGACCACACATCATACACCAGTTGATTGGTGGAGAGGAGACCGACTGAGGAAGCCAGTTATGATATGGGGATGGTTAGGAGGCAATGATGGACAGAGGCCAGTGGGAAAATTTGGCCACGATGCCAGGGGTTAAACCGCTACTATTTTTGAAGAACATCCTGGGATTTTTAACAACCACAGATAGTCAGGACCTTGGTTTAATGTCTCATCCGAAAGTTATTCAGTTATTTACACGTATTAAATGAACTATCTAAAATAAAATGAGTATGAGTTTTCATTTAGTATGTCTTTCTTTAAAATAATTTATTTATTTCATGACTGTTTTTATTAAATTTTGAACATATAAACATAGACTTGGTGAACATAGTTTCTTTTAAAGACATTCAATATATTGTAATCCTAAAATTCCAAACTATAGGAATATATTTAACATTGAAATTTTGACAGAAGGTAACCCCACAAAAATAAAATAAAATAAAATAAAATAAAACAAAACAAAATAAAATAAAATAAAATAAAATAAAATAAAATAAAATAATTATAATAAAATAATAATAATTAATAAAATAGCAAAATATTTCTGGAGCGATTAGAAAAAATACTGGTTGTCTTATTTTTTAAGTTGAATCAAATTAAACTTATGAGTAGCTTTAACTTTTAAAAAAATACTTTAAATATGTATAATTTAATATGTATTGTACTGTATAGCTTATAGAATTCAGTTTTACAGGATTAACATGGCTTAATAAGCTATAATTAGTAAAAAAACATTGTTATGACTTACTGATCATAATTATTTTACAGTGTACACATATAAAATATATTAAATGCTTTTACTGTAGCCTACTTTAATGTTTCAAATAAATATTGTCCTATTAAATAAATAAATATTTCAAACTAAACTCAGGTCTTGACTCTCTGTGTTCATTAAAAATCTTATGGCACTTCTCGTAAAGTGTATAGGGGTGTTACCCCGGTGTCCTGGCCAAATTCCCTTCATGGGCCCTTACCCATCCACCAAATTGGCTCTATCACGAGCTGGTGTGTGGTGAGCGCACTGGCGTTGTTGTCATGTGGGTTTCATTGCATGATCCAATCTGCACACTGGTGGTTGTGTGGAGAGACCCCCCCCCCCCCCCCCCATGATTGTGAAGTGCTTTGGATGTATAGACATACACACAAAAAATGCGCAATATAAATACTACTTGCTTACTTATTAAATAGTCATTCAGAATTTTTTAAATATACATTTCTCAGCATAAATGAGTACATTGTTAACATTTTTTTTGGTAAATTACAAAGTATTTACTGTAATATGAACTGTATTTTACTGTAGTTACAGTTATGCAGCATGTTACTGTATTCCTCACAGATCTCCCTATTTATTTAATATTTTCTTTGCTTTACAATATTATATACTGTAATATGAAAACTAATTTCTTATAACTAATTTCTGTTTTCTTTGGCATGATTACGGTAATATTTTACTAAATATTTTCAAGATAGTATTCAACTAAACATCATTAGGAAATATAGGTTGAATTATTTTGACTTCAGCTGTATATACTCGTTCAGTGCCATCGCGCATGCTGGTGTATCACCATCTGATGGCATGGCGGTGGCGAGAGGTGCAGTGATGAGAAGGGAGGGCTGATGATGATGAGGAGGGAGCAGGAGGAGGGTGTGGGACCCGGATGCTGATGCGAGTGGAACCACAACGGAGAAGAAAATAACGCTTTACAACGCAGAAATAACCACCAAGACGCGCAAGACCCCAGCGAGCACTGCGCAGCCTGTAAATCCCCACCAAAAAAAAAAGCCTGTCAGAACTGCGTCCGGCGTATGCGGTACCGGCGGGAAAGGACGCGGGGAGAGACGGATGAGGATGCGGCGCTGCGTGCGGGAGGATGGAGCTCAGCATCAGCATCAGCACCAGCAGCAGATGAAGCAGACCTGGATGATAGCAGAGCATCTCCTCACACTGACACACACACGCGGATATGAAGCGGGAATTGATATACCTGTTTGTTTAACATATTAAGATTGTGTCAGCTTTACCTGTAATCCAGGCCTGAAGGCGTGCGCGTGTGCGATCACTTATAAACACTAGTTAGGAGGAGTTTGTCATGACATTATGGTAGATGCATCTAGAAACACCGCGTCCTGCACAGTGTCTGTGTGTTGAATGAAAAGTCTGATCGATTGAGAAGAGCGACTGCTATTAATGTCTTTCCTGTCATCCGAAAGACAAAACGGGCCCGTATGACAGCATTTAGGGAGCCCCGAGCTCAACATGGATATATTTCCGGGTTGTTGCAGACCCTTGAGAGATTATTTTATTAAAACTCACCTCAGAATCGGCGGGCTGTGGTAATATTGCAGACTGTAGCGCGTTTAGCAGGAGTCAGGATGTCTAAGGAACTGTCAGTGACCCAGGCAGCTCAGTATGTGGGGCCGTATCGACTGGAAAAGACTCTTGGGAAAGGCCAGACAGGTAAGGAGATGCGGTTTATGCGTTTAATTGCCTGTAATAGTCTGTTTTCAAAGCATTTATCGCTGATCAATTGCCTTGTGAATGTCTGCGGTGTCTGTAGGTCTGGTGAAGCTCGGGATTCACTGCATCACCAGCCAAAAAGTAGCCGTCAAAATAGTCAACAGAGAAAAACTCTCAGAATCTGTGTTGATGAAGGTAAAGATGGAATAATAAGCTTTAACTTGTCACAGTTGATATTGAAATTAGCATTCAAATGAATTAGCATTAAAAGTACTGTTTCATCTTGGTATAGGCCTACCTAGGGCTGTGCGGTTTGGGGAAAATATCTAATTGCGATTTTTTTTGGACAGATATTGCGATTCGATTTACGATTAAATTCAAACTTCAAGCTGATTTTAATTTAATTCAAGCTTCAGCTCAGTAATCTGTGGCAACAGTTACGTGACAGCTCTTAAAAAGACCAGTTTTTGTTCGTTGTCTGAGACTTTGAAACCAAAATATTCCAACGCTATCTCACGGCCAATCAGTGTTGCCAGATGTAACTGACTTTTTCCAGCCCAAAAACCCGCCGAAGTGCAAAAGTGCCGCCGAAGGTTGGATCATCCGATATTTCACGAAAAGTGGGGGGAATGGTCCCAAGTTTCACGAATTGTGGGGGGGGGGGGGGGGTTGGGGGGGGGGGGGGGGGGGGGGGGGGGGGGGACGGCGGGGGTTACGGGAGATCGCGGGCAGGCGGGCGTACCTTTACAATACCGCCCAAATACCCACTACCCGCCTATGTTATTTTTTACCCGCAAACTTGGATTCAAAACCGCCCAATTGGGCGGGAAACCACCCAATCTGGCAACACTGCAGCCAATTCGTAACTTTTTGATTAGTGGCTAATTCGTATGAATTCGTACGATCTAATTTGTACAAATTAGTACGATTTGCCCATCACCCAATGACAGTTGGGGGTTAGGGGTTGGGGTTAAGTGCCACGCCTCCTTTTTAAAATCGTACGAATTAGCCACTAAACTGACAAAACGTAAAATACTTACGTTTCCTCGTGAGATCAGGCTGAATATTCCCATATTACAAACGCTGTGTTTTTTATATTAATTTATCTATTAATGCTTCTGAAGCAGCAGATGCCATAATCCCACTTGTCAGCGCTTTCCTGTTTGTTTTCTTTTTTTATTATTGTGGGCGTAGTTCAGTTGGGCAATTCTGATTGGACAGAACGAAAGCGTGCTTACTCAATTGGCTAGTTATAAACCTCCGATCAGATCACACGATCTCGGCATGATTTCCTTGATGGATGGTGTCGTGGGGAGTCGTAAATGACAAATGTACATCGTGACAAAAGATTCAATCTTTTCTTCTCGTGTAATGTGGCATAGTTCATGAAAACCGATACCATGTTTGCGATGCCTCACGACACCATCGCAGGAAGTCTAGCATGTTTCATTTTCTGAAGCATAGCGGACTGGTTTTGAAGCACTTCACCTCAGATTTTATTCAATATTGTTGTTTACATATATACATATATATATTTTATATTGCAGCCTCTTGCGATTAACTAATCACAACGTTTTAAATTGAGATTGTGGTTCGATTTCGATTAATCACACAACCCTAGGCCTACCTGTGATGGTAATACAGCGGTAATGCATGATAACATGTTTCTGTGTTTTATAGGCGACTATAAATAGCATATGGTTTTCTGTGACATGTAAAGTTAAACTACGTGAAAATGTATTTTGTCAACTATAAAAATTCAGAGGAAGTCAGAATTATTCGCCCCCTTGTTGTTTTTGTTCCCCAATTTCTGTTTAACAGAGAGAAGATTTTTTTCAACACATTTCTAAACATAATAGTTTTAATAACTCATCTCTTATAACTGATTTATTTTATCTTTGTCATGATGACAGTAAATAATATTTTACTAGATATTTTTCAAGACACTTCTATACAGCTTAAAGTGACATTTAAAGGCTTAACTAGGTTAACTAGGCAGGTTAGGGTAATTAGGCAAGTTATTGTATAACGATGGTTTGTTCTGTAGACTATCGAAAAAAATAAAGCTTAAAGGGGTTAATAATATTGACCTTAAAATGGTTTTTAAAAAATAAAAAACTGCTTTTATTCCAGCCAAAATAAAACAAATAAGACTTTCTCCAATATAATTGGACTTTCTCCAATAAAATATTATCAGACATACTGTGAAAATTTCATTGCTCTGTTAAACATCATTTGAGAATTAGTCAAAATTATTAGCCTATCGCTCTTGTGAAATTTAATTTATTTTTTAATTATTAGTTTCATTTACAAAATATTTTTAAACATAAAAGATTTATTAACATAATTTAAGTACATAATATTTTACTGGTTATGTTGCGAGATACTATTATTAAGTTTAACAATTTAAAGACTTAATTTATTCAACAAATAATTTCTAATTAATAATAGTGATGAATCTAATTCTAATTAAGATTATTTCTGATCAATGTTATTACTAATGATATTGACCTTAACATTGTTTTAGGAAATGTAAAAACATAAAATGTTTTTATTCCAGACAAATTTAAATAAATAATACTTATTATATAAATAAATATAGAAAAAAACAGGATAGCAAATACAATCTTCTTGCTTTGTTAAATGTCACTCAGGAAATATTTGAAAACATCAAATTTTATAAAATTCACAGGAAAGCTAATTTAATAATAAACTGAAAAAAAAAATGATTCAGCTCCTTAATAGATCTGACACATTTAAATTGTCTTCACTTTAAATAAATATATCTAGTAATGAAGAATGCTCAATTTTATTTCATTAGTCTGAATTAAAATATATAAATACTCTCATCAGATTTAATTTAGTTTGTTCAACGAAAACTATATAATAATAAGAATATTAAGAATAATTGTGCTTCTGCTGTATATACAGTTGAAGTCAGAATTATTAGCCCCCCTGTTTATTTTTTCCCCAATTTCTGTTTAACAGAGAGCAGACTTTTTCAACACATTTCTAATCATAATAGTTTTAATAACTCATTTCTAATAACTGATTTATTTTATCTTTGCCATGATGACAGTAAATAATATTTGACTAGATATTTTGAAAGACACTTCTAGACAGCTTGAAGTGACATTTAAAGGATTAACTAGGTTAATTAGGTTAACTAGGCAGGTTAGGGTAATTAGGCAAGTTATTGTATTATGATGGTTTGTTCTGTAGACTATTGAAAAATGTATAGCTTAAAGGGGCTAATAATTTTGACCTTAAAATGGCTTTTAAAAAATTAAAAACTGCTTTAATTCTAGCAGAAATAAAACAAATAAGACTTTCTCTAGAAGAAAAAAATATTATCAGACATACTGTGAAAATTTCCTTGCTCTGTTAAACATCATTTGGGAAATATTTAAAAAATAAAAATAAAAGGGGGACTAATAATTCAACTTTTTACACTTCAACTGTATATAGTGTTGTTTGTTTTTTACAGCATGGAATGTTATAGTATAGAATTTATGTTTCAAATGAAATTATATCTATAAGACTGAGTGGTAAATTTAATTGTTGTTTTCTCATTCAACCAGGTGGAGAGAGAAATTGCCATTTTAAAACTGATTGAACATCCACATGTTTTGAAACTCCACGATGTTTATGAGAATAACAAATACCTGTGAGTTACAACACGTGCACAAACAGGCTTAATTATAAACACACTGTCCTGCCTGCGTTTCATTGGTCTGTTCTTACAGTGTTAATGTATAGCCTGACACTGCTGTGTTGATGCAGATATCTGGTGCTGGAACATGTTTCTGGAGGAGAGCTGTTCGATTATTTGGTGAAGAAGGGCAGACTGACGCCTAAAGAGGCACGGAAGTTCTTCAGACAAATCATATCGGCATTGGACTTTTGCCACAGTCACTCCATATGGTGAGACACAAATCTGCATATCACACAAATCTGAAGTAAACCAATAAAAACAACAAATATTACATAACAGGCTTCTGAGGTCAAAAGGTCATTTGATTTAGCTTATCACTCACATTGCAAATGATGACGGTAAATATTTATGTGTACGCTAAAAAAACCCTAAATGTACATGGTTTGCATATATTCATTCATTGATTAATTTTATTTTTGGCTTAGTCCTTTTATTAATCTGGGGTCACCACAGCGAAATGAACCGCCAACTTATCCAGCATATCTTTTACGCAGCACATGCCCTTCTAGCCGCAACCCAGTACTGGGAAACACCTATACGCTCTTGCATTCACACACGTACACTATGACCAATTTAGCTTATTCAATTCACCTATAGCGCATATGTTTGGACTGTGGATTAGCACCTGGAGTAAACCCACATGAACACGGGAAGAACATGCAAACTCCACACAGAAATGCCAACTGACCCAGCCAGGGCTTGAACCAGTGATCTCCCATTTTAAAAGTAGGTGGCCCATTTTGATGATGAAATAGGCTTCCTATTTGTGCTACCAACAAAAATTTAGATGTTATATGAGGCTGTAATATCGTCCTAACCTACCCCAATCCCTAACCTCAACCCCAGAACCATTCAAATACAGGTAGCATAATCTGACAGGTAGGATAAAATGTCCTCTGTGCTCTCGTAGTCATAGAGACCTGAAGCCAGAAAACCTCCTGCTGGATGAGAGGAACAATATCAGGATCGCAGACTTCGGCATGGCTTCACTACAGGTGGGAGACAATCTGCTGGAGACAAGCTGTGGGTGAGTACTGGACATGGACGTGTCATTCTACCATATTGTACTAAATATACAGCATATGAACACTAATGCAAAATAAAGGTTGTTTATTGACAGTTTTTTTTAGATCACTGAAATGTTCTTTGCATTAAGAACTTCATGGTTTTATTGACTGAACATGAACCAGTGACTAAAAACAGGATCTTTGGGAAGCCAAAATGAGTTCTCCTATAAAATTGCTGCAAAATGTATTTTGGTTATGGTTAGTTAGTTAGATAGATAGATAGATAGATAGATAGATAGATAGATGGATGGATGGATGGATGGATGGATGGATGGATGGATGGATGGATGGATGGATGGATGGATGGACAGAAGGATATATGGATGGATGGATGGACGGACAGAAGGATATATGGATGGATGGATGGAAGGAAGTAAGGATGGATGGATAGAAGGAAGTAAGGAAGGAAGGATGAATGGATTGATGGATGGATGGATGGATGGATGGATTAATGAAAGGATGGAAGAATAGAAGGAAGTAAGGAAGGATGGATGGAGGGAAGGAAAGAAGGATAGAAGGAAGGAAGAAAGGATAGATGGAAGGAAGGAAGGAAGGAAGGAAGAAGGGAAGGAAGGAAGGAAGGAAGGAAGGAAGGAAGGAAGGAAGGAAGGAAGGAAGGAAGGAAGGAAGGAAGGAAAAAATGATGGATGATGGATGGCTGGATGGATGAATTGATGGATGGAAGGAAGGAAGGAAGGAAGGAAGGATAGAAGGATGGATTGAAGGAAAGAAGGATGGATGGCTGGATGGATGAATTGATGGATGGATGGATGGATGGATGGATGGATGGATGGATGAATGGATGGATGGAAGGAAGGAAGGAAGGATGGATGATGGATGGCTGGATGGATGAATTGATGGATGGGTGGATGGATGGATGGATGGAAGGAAGGAAGGATGGAAGGAAGAAAGGAAGGAAGAAAGGAAGGATGTAAGGAAAGAAAGGATGGATGATGGATGGCTGGATGGATGATTTGATGGATGGATGGATGGAAGGAAGGAAGGATAGAAGAAAGGAAGGAAGGATAGAAGGATGGATGGAAGGAAAGAAGGATGGATGATGGATGGCTGGATGGATGAATTGATGGATGGATGGAAGGAAGGAAGGAAGGAAGGAAGGAAGGAAGGAAGGAAGGAAGGAAGGAAGGAAGGATGGATGATGGATGGATGAATTGATGGATGAATTGATGGATGGATGAATGGCTGGCTGGATGGATGAATTGATGGATGAATTGATGGATAGATGGATGGATAGAAGGAAGGAAGGATTGAAGGAAGGAAGGAAGAAAGGATAGAAGGATGGAAGGATGGATGGCTGGATGGATGAATTGATGGATGGATGGATGGATGGATGGATGGATGGATGGATGGAAGGAAGGAAGGAAGGAAGGAAGGAAGGAAGGAAGGATGGATGGATAGATAGAATGCTATTGCAGTTGGTTAGCACAGCTTAAAATTTAGCTTTAATGTTTAACATTTTGGTAGATGTATGAGCATATATGCTGTTATAAATCCACTGTAAACCACAGCTTCTTGGGGCATATTGTTTTGTTTCAGCATGACAGTTTGTAGCATGTTGCTAGCATGTGTTAGCACATGAGCATAGAGCAGCCTGACGTTTAGCAGTCATAGTGCCTTCATTTTGAGTTTAATTTGGAACCAGAACAAACTTAATTTGTAGATCAGTTGGCTTTGTCGTTTCTTAGTGTTCGTCTAAATAAATGCCGCAGAGTTTTTTCCATTGTTCTTTTAAACACGCCGCACTTCCTCACACCCTTCTGTGCTGTTTTTATATGCAGATCTCCTCATTATGCATGTCCGGAGGTGATCAGGGTGAGTCCATAGATCCAAAAAGTAATCTGCATGTTTTAGAGCATGACTGTGTCTGAAAGTGTACCACTGACCTCACTGTCTTTGGCCTCTTAATTCTGTAGGGTGAGAAGTATGACGGTAGACGGGCTGACGTGTGGAGCTGTGGAGTCATTCTCTTCGCTCTGCTAGTGGTGAGGAAATCTGCTTTTGCCAGAGCTCATAGGAGCACATTTTACTTCCTCCACTTGTCACCTGCTTTTTAGCTTAAAGGCTGTTTAGCAAATAAGTGAATCTCTCTGTGCATGTCACTCCCATCTGTGTAACTGTGTCCTCCTGTCTGCTGTCCACAGGGCGCTCTGCCTTTCGATCACGATAACCTACGCCAGCTGCTGGAGAAGGTGAAAAGTGGCGTCTTCCACATGCCCCATTTCATCCCACCCGACTGCCAGGCTCTGCTGCGAGGCATGATCGAGGTCAACCCCGAAAAAAGATTCACGGTGAGAGCATGCTGTTAACTGTCAATAAGCATGCTTGGCATGCTATCATGTTTACTTCAAAGGCCAGCGAATGCTTGGCCAATGCATTGCAAAAATACTGTGCGTTGCTGCATTCATGCACCTCGATAAAGTGTTCGTTCACCCAATACATGAAAAATATGTTATTAATTAATTCATTAATTAAGATATTTTATTCAATTCAATTCACATTTAATTGTATAGCGCTTTTACAATGTAGATTGTGTCAAAGCAGCTTCACATAGAAGATTATAGTAAATTGAAACAGTGTCAGTTCAGTTTTAAGAGTTTAAGTTTAGTTTAGCTCAGTTCAGTGTGGGTTAATATTCACTACTGAGAGTCCAAACACTGAAGAGCAAATCCATCGATGCGCAGCTCTACAAATCCTGAAGCATGCAAGCCAGTGGCGACAGCTGCGAGAAAAAAACTTCACCAATTGGCGAAAGCGAAGAATTAAAAAACCTCGAGAGAAACCTGGCTAGGTTGGGCACGACCATTTCCCCTATTGCCAAACGTCTTGTGCAGAGCTGCAGTCTAGGCGCCGGAGGCTGGAGAATGCTGGACCTCAGCAAAGACTCGTCTGTCTTTGGAGCGTCATCGGAATCAGTCTCATGCTCTCCACTCCTCCATGACCACCACAGCAGCTGCTCAGGATACGGCCTGGTCCAGGATTATGAAAACCTTAGGATCATCTCGTCGCTGGTCTTGGATCGCATCAGTGGTGCTGCATAGTCTGAGGGCCTCGGGATGAGTATTCCCAGGTGGAAATAGAGAATAAAGAGAATAGTTAGCATAGCTGCTGTTCATAGTGTATGTAAACGAGATGCAAAAACTCATGCATCATACCGCTAAGTGGTGCACTGAGTGTATGCTTTGCTAAAAAGATAGGTTTTTATTTTAGTTTAACTCTAGTTTAACTCTGAGAGCTCCCTGATCTTCCATAGACAGCAACAGTCATTCAGAAAGCTACCAGAAAACACCCTTAGAATGCATTCAGTGGTTCAGTTATCAAGCTGCTAAAATCTTTTGTGTGCACGTCAAACATAAATAAAGACTTTATTAACAGTTTCTTCTCCTTAGTCTCAGTATAGGTCGTCAGTTCATGAACACTGTATAATTATTCATTCATTCATTTATTCATTTTCTTTTCGGCTTAGGCCCTTTATTAATCAGGGGTCGCCACAGCGGAATGAACTACCTACTTATCCAGCATGTGTTTTACGCAGTGGATGCCCTTCCAGCCACAACCCAGCACTAGGAAACCCTCATACACTCTTGCATTCACACCTACACATACACTACGGCCAATTTCACCTATAGCGCATGTCTTTGATTGTGGGGAAACCGGAGCACCCGGAGGAAACCCTGCACCACCATGTCACCCCCACTGTGTAATTAATAATAATGTAATAATAATTAACGGTGTAATTAAGAACAACATTTTCATTTTTGGGTCGAACTAACACTTTAGTGTAGTAATTATTATGTGTTCTGAAGTAAAGTGAGAAAAATATAATTAAATATAATTGTGAATTAATATTAATGAATGCCACTGTAAAGTTGTGAGAAACTTGGAGCCTTCTTTGAACTTGTCCTAAATGTGTTAAATCCACCAGAAAGGGCACTTTAGAAAGAGAACAATGGCCTTGTCATATAATGGCACATGTGTACTTGCAGTCTTGCAGACTTACAATAGCCACTTTGTGGATGTGTCTGTTAAATCTATTCAATTATTATTTGCATCTTGGCGTTTCCATTTTTACAGTATTATAATATTTGAAATATACAATATTTCAAAATGTGCATAATAATAGGTGGATGAAAACATAGCTAGTGAAAGTGTTTTTGACCTTGCATGCATATCAACCTGATGTCGAGGACTTTTAAAACCAAAATATGACCTTTAATGACCCGTTTCTACTGAGTGGTACAGTACGATATGGTACGGGTCAACACGGGTCACCTTTATCAGGCTTGTGTTTCCACTGCCAAAAGGGTACCAATGGCAATGTGTACGACAAAATTTTTCAGTCAACATCATTCTCGCTCCAGAAAATGTCAAACTAAAGCTGTACGCGTCGTTCACATATCATATGAGAAGCACTTCTTACAAAACAGATGCTTTATACACATAAATACTTGTGTATAAATGGTCATTACTAACCTTTCTATGAACATAATTTGATTATAACTGCAGAAAACCGCTCTGCAGTGAAACCGCTCGCTCTTTTAGACGGCCTCGTAAAACAAAAACAGGCCACAGCAGATTTTGTTCTTCTTGGTTTTGTGGCTGTTCAAGATGATGACAAGGTTTGTTTGAGTTGTTATATGTATATATGATTACAGTGTAATGTCTCGGCTGTGTATTTGAAAATGTTGCTTCCTTTGTTTTCATTCTCCTTGCTTGTGCACGAGCTAGTGAAGTTTCTCTGTAAACCAATAGCATTTAGTTGCGCGTCTTGCTCCACATTTTAGTACCCCTTTTTCGTGCTACATACCCTTTTAAAAGGGTACCCAAAAAGTGGTATAGTACGGTTCGCTTTTTGGTACCTTTTGACAGTGGGGACGTACCAAAGTGTACCACTCAGTGGAAACGGGCCATTATAATCCATAATAGGGGCATTTTCAGTCTACAAAATCTCATTCATTATTTTATCTGTTAAACGGGTCGTGCTCAGAAAAACCTCCTTTGAAGCTGTCACAGAGATGGGCTGTGAAGCAGACTTATATACAAAAGTTAAGAGGGTGAAAGTGTGGACTCAGAGGAAGAGGATGAGGGTTTAGGTGCCATTTGGGACAGGGCCAGTCATGGCTGCCATCCTGAAGGGTCATTGATCTCAATCCAAAGTACACTTCAAAGAGGCTTTCTGACCGAGGGATTTCAAGGGGTAAAACTGATGGACACGATCCGCTCCCATGATTCTTTGTGCATGTTTAATTAGTGACGCAGATGAAGCAATGTGACGCAGAAGTGGGATCCAAGGAACAGCTTTCTTTGGTCCCCTACTTCCCTCATCTGTTAAAAGTTTTCACTCTAGAGGGTAAACCTCTCGATGGGATTCGGGCATAGGGATGAGACCTTTAGAATGGGACACAGCTAGAATTTAGAAAAGCTTAATTTCTCCCTTCACTAATCTTGAGATATAGCGCCATCTGCCTGTGAACAGACTCTCCTAATCACACCATCTGTTGTCCTTCCCCTGCAGTTAGAGGCCATCCAGAAACATGCCTGGTATCAGTAAGTATTGATGATTTTTATTATTAATGACTTATATTCTTATTATCACTATAGTCAAGCCACAGAGTTTGTGTTTATGCTCATCAGCCACTTCATTAGGCATACCTTGCTAGTACTCTTCAACAAGGTGCTTGAAACATTCAAGATCATAGTCCATATTGACATTTGAGATTTCTTGGCTACACATCCATAATTCCTCCACATCCTATATGTGCTCTACTGGAATGAGATCTGGTGATTATTAGGGCATTCAGGTTTATGAATTCACTGTCATGTTAAAATAATAAACAGTTTAGGATGGCATGGTTTGTCTATCAATAGATATGCACACTGTGATCATAAAGCAATGTTCAGCAGCAATATTCAGGTAGGCTGTGGTATACAATAGAAGTTGATCCTAGGTAGGATGGATCCATGTGTTCTTATTGTTTATGCTAAATTCTGACTCTACCATACGGATCTCACAGCAGAAATTCAGACTCATCCAGACCAGGCTTTTTTAACAGTCTTTGATTGACCAATTTTGGTAAAGCCTGTGTGAATTGTAGCCTTTGTTTATTATACGCAGCTGACAGGAGAGGAATTGGTGTGATCATTTGCGGCTGTAGCCATAAACCCAGTAGTGGCCTTCAGCATAAAAAACTCAGCAGATCAGCAATTTTTGACGTAGACCAGCCTGTTTGGCACCAAGAACCAACACACCAAACAAAATTATGTCTAAATGACGTCTAATAGACATCCAAACTTAGCTAAAACAAGGCAGTCACCTATGTAATAGTCATCTAACAATAGTACAAAAATAGTCCTCAAAAAGACAGTAATATTTGGGACTAAAATCTGTACACATTTGGACTAATGATAGACATATATTTACACTGACAGCACAAATTTAGCCTTGTTTTAGCCAATACATCTAAGTTTGGATGTCTATTAGACATAATTTAAACTTAACATTTATTGGTGGGACATCACTTTTCACCTTTCTTGCTTATTTTGATACTATGTTTAAACTTTAGCAGACAATTTTGATCCTGTCGACATACCTAAATGACTAAGTTGCTGTCATTTGATTGACAGGACTAGAAAGAGGCAGCATATTACTCCAGTCTTACTGTCTTTGCACTGGCTGCCTGTTAGAGTTGAGTTTAAAATTGTACGTCGTGAGCTACTGACTCTAACGGTACGACTCCGTGAGCTACTGACACTGCATCAGCCTTCCAGATCCCTTCGGTCCTCTAATCAGCATCTGCTATGCATCCCAAAATCAAGACCTATATGTAGGGGAGATTGTTCTTGCTGCAGTGCGGCCCCCAGGCTTTGGATTGCCTTACCACCATCAATAAGACAAGCACCTTTCATCACCTGTATTTAAGACTTTACGATTTGTTCTCAAAGGCATTTGGATGTTAGGGGATATGAGATATTTTTAGTCTGTTTGTAGTTGTCTGTCTGCAACTTAAGTTAATTGACTAATCCAAATCGGCACCAAAGACATGCACCTAGTAAGTAGTTATCTCTTAAGAGCAATCACTATCTATTCATTAGCTACAACAGCAGGGAAGTTTTCGAGATCTACCTGAGCTCAAACTCCCCTCTCGCCTTGCAAATGGGAGGGAGCCCTGTGCTCGAGGATCTTATGAGCTCAGGGCTCTCTCCCGGGACAGCATGCCAAACAAGATTTATAATCAATCATCAGCTAAGTGTGATGTAAGTATTGTCATTGTAATGCAGTTGAACAGAAGTTGTACAATAGAGGTTGTACCTAATAAAGTGGCCATTGAGTGTATTTACATATATTTTTTGCATTCTGCAATGATATAAAACATTCTGGCCTTTTCTCAATGGGCTAAATGAGATATTATTTGAGCAAGCTGCTCACACTCATGTACATTTGCTTGTGTGTGATCAAGAGCCGGACGCAACGAGCCGTGTCCGGAGCAGCCTCCCCCCAGACGGGTGTGCATGGGCCGGATCATGTCTCTGACCGAGCTGGACCCAGATGTGCTGGAAAGCATGTATTCCCTGGGCTGCTTCAGGGACCGTGTCAAACTGACCCAAGACCTGCAGTGTGAAGAGTGAGTGAAACAATTTGCACCAAAAGCAAGCACCACATGCTTCTTCATCAGTCTTTAATCTTTAGGGACTCTTTTCACAAGACTGCTGTGACGTGTTTAATATTTAGATTTTTTTTTTTTAAATATGAACATTTATATGTATTTATTATATTATATGTATTAATATATATTAAATTATACTCGCATGAAATTACAAAAAAATGAAATACGGCTTGTGTGAGGTGTTTCTAATGCAGTGTCTATGGAGCAGGACAGAAAATTTGACATTATTCTCTCTTCTGGCTGCCGTTATCAGTCTCACACAATTTTTTTCCTTTTTCTAAAAGTCTTGATAACACCATCATGGAGTTTTTCTTTTATTATTTCAACAAATAGGATTGTAAAAAAATGATTTGTTGTATACTCCTATTCACTGCAGTCTTCCGCTGTTGAGAAGCCCGGAAATGTGAAAAGGGTCCATCTTTGAGTTTGTTATTCCATCTTCTTTCTCTAAATCTCAGGGATAACCAAGAGAAGATGATCTATTATCTCCTGTTAGACCGTAAGGAGCGCTATCCCAGCTATGAGGATGAGGATCTTCCTCCCAGAAATGACGTTGGTTAGTATCCAGTCTTGTTTTTGACAGAACTAGTGGTCAGCATCTGCTTCTTTGTCTACCAACAGGCAGTGGTGGAAAGAGTACTGAAAAATCATACTCAAGTAAAACTACCATTACTTGCCTAAAAATGTAGTGTAAGTAGAGTAAAAGTATGTGTTGTAAATGTTACTCAAAGTATGAGTAAAAAGTAGCCCTTTCAAAAGTACTCAAGAGTAGTGGGTAGTGAGTATTATGCTGTAAAAGCTGATATGTTTACATGTAATTTGTGCATGTGTGTGTAAACGTAACATTCTGTAGTGCATTTAGTTATTGCCCTGAAGGCACACAACATCATGAGACATTAATACTAGGTTAGATTTAGGTTGTAATGTCAGGTGACCATAATTAAACGTCAAGCCAGCAGCTAAAGACGTTATTTTGTTGTCCAATAATGACGTCAACTGACGTTGATATTTGGTTGAGTTTAGGTTGTTAGAAAGTGACCAAAATCCAGCGTCGAGCCAACATCTTAAACCAACGTCATATATGACGTCAAAAACGGACATTTATTCGTCAGGTACAGTAACCAAAATCCAACGTCTGATAGATGTCATAGGGGTAACGTTCACACTATGTCAAGCTGTAACATCATTAGACGTTGATATTTAATTGGTTTTAGGTTGGACATTGGATATTGATGTTGGCCTGACGTCAACCCGATATTCATTTCCAAACAAAATGCAAAGTCCCCATGAGGTTAGGGTTCAGTGTCAATCAGACATCATGTTGACGTCTTGTGCCTGCTGGGTGTTTAAGGCCGTTTCGGTCATCATACAGTAACAATCCGTCATCTTCTCATCAGTGACATGCATCTAAACAGTCTCTGGGTCAATGCGCGTAAGATTTGAACATCTTCATGGACACTTTTAATACTTCCAAACTTGCTGCAATTATATTGTGCACACGTCTTGAGGTAGTTCATTATGATGCGATTTACCTTCTACGGTATGTGCGATTTGATCGGACAGGAATCACAGGTCTGATTTTTCTAATCCTCATGGACAAGAAAAATAAAGTAGTTAATGCATAATGAAAGAAAGTAGTGGAGTAAAAGTTACTGATACTGCACCAAAAATGTACTCAAGGAAAAGTAAAAGTACACATTTTTAAAACTACTCAGTAAATTACAATTCCTGAGAAAATCTACTCAATTACTGTAGTTTGAGTATTTGTAATTAGTTACTTTACACCACTGCCAACAGGCTGAGGATTGCTGTTATAGGGACAGTTCACCTGAAAATGAAAACATCCTCATCATATACTCACACTTCAGTGGTTCTAAACTTTAATGAATTAATTTCTTCTGCTAGAGTAATGAAGAATAATGGGAAAAAGCAGCCAAAGACACCCATAGTAGGAACAAAAATTACTATGGAAGTCAATGGCTGCTGCTATTAAACATTCTTCAGTTTCTCTTTGTGTTCAACAGAAGAAAGAAACTCAAACATGTTTACAACAAGTGGAGGATCAGTAAATCATAAAAGGCTGGACTGAACTGTCCCTTGCCTGCTCACAACTATGTATGTTTCTAAAGGTTGTTTTAAATGGAAATAAAGCTATAATGGTAGCGACACAGATGAACGACACCATTAGAATTGTTTGGTTTTTTGGTATTGAATCACTAAAACATTGATAGCCAGTCGGAATCACTTTTTTGCAGACATTATATTGTAGTGTATACTGTATAAAAGTACATAATATTATGGCCTGTAGCATCTTGTGATCCATAATAATGAGTTTTTTAATTTATTACAAATGATTATTTTTAAATTATCCATTAGTGATACTGTACCGCGACACAGTGGCTCAGTGGTTAGCACAGCAAGACTGTCGCTGTATCGAGTCCCGGCTGGACCAGTTGGCGTTTCTGTGTGGAGTTTGCATGTTCTCCCTGTGTTGGTGTGGGTTTCCTCCGGGTGCTCCGGTTTCCCCCACAGTCCAAAGACATGCGCTATAGGGGTAAACAAAATTGGCCATAGCGTATGAGTGCATGTGTAAATACTAGAGTGTATGGGTGTTTCCCAGTGCTGGGTTGCAGCTGAAAGGGCCTCCGCTGCGTAAAGTCACAATAAAATGTGCCACAATAGTTGGCGATTCATTCCGTTGTGGTGACCCCTGATAAATAAGGGACTACGTTGAAGGAAAATGAATGAATGACACTTGACGATAATTATGGTCAATAAGGCTCAATTTTTTGAAATTGAGATTTTCACATCATCTGTAAGCTGAATGGATAATCTTTCCATTGATGTATGGTTTGTGCTAGGACAATATTAGGCTGAGATTAAAAATCTGTAATCTGAGGGTTCAAACGAATCCAAATATTGAGAAAATCACCTTTAAAGGTGCAGTATGTAAGTTTGACACCCAGTGGTTGAACTAGGTATTGCAGTCCTGAATCATAATAAAGGTACGCCGGGTTGCCAGTTTGAGGGATTTTAAACTGTGTTCTAAATAAAAGCAACGACACGCGATTGAGGGAATATTCTCCATATTAAAAGGAGTTTTGGTTCTAACCAACACCTCGAATTGATTTATTAGAAGCGGCTTCTATTTCTCACAGCTGAACAACAGAAACCTATGACAGATCACCTCAGGTAAGCCTCGTGTGCTTTATTCAGTGCTAAATGCTAACAATGCGAGTTTGAATGCATTTTACATGACGTGTATTACCATATACTGAAAGCAGAAAGTTCACTTCACCTTTAATGATGTTAAAGAGGGTTAACATGTATTAAATAGATTCTAAACCTTACCGTTTTGTGAGTGAGTGCATATTCTGTGCTTCTGAAAGGCTGTATTTAAATTTCTGCCGTGTTTTGTGGTGCAAACAGCCAAATGGCTCATCACTCATAACAATCTCGTCACAGCGTGTTGTTAGGACACGCGATGTAACCTGCTCACGTTCCTAATATTTATGTCATTTGCTAATTAACGTCATGTGGAACTGAATCTGTCTCATTTTGACATCTGATACTTTCCACTACACTGTAGCATTTCGCTCATGGACGCATGCTTTCAGAGCCTTTCTGAATGAATGAATGAATGAATGAAATATGCTGTTTTCCAACAAGGCAACCCGGGGTGCTGAATTATAATTGGCTAAACTGGCATGTGCATGTGAAAATTACCTAAACAAAGACAGCGTTCCGGCACGGAAAAAAACATTTTCAAAGCAGAATATCTGACTTCAGCATTGTTTGTCAGTTAAACAAGTATGTTCACTTGGGATGTTTCTTAAATATCTGCACACATATTATTGTATTTGTATGCTTTAGAAGAGTCAAAAACTTACATACAGCATCATTAAAGTTCAACAAATTAAGTTCTCAACAATTAATATCATTAATAAAAAATATATATGTACAGAAATGTGCTAAATATCCTCATTGAACATGATCTTTACTTAATATTCTCATCATTTTGGCATAAAAGAATAATCAATTATTTTGACTACTTAAAGGGGGCCTATTATGCACTTTTATAAGTGGTTTAAGCACAGTTGTTTGGCAAGGTCTGAGTATAGCCAGCCTTTAATGGTAAAACTTAATTATTTATATTTTTTATAATCACACTTAATAAAAACAGAACACAGAAACACTTTGATTAATATTCTCCCTTTGTACGTGTCATCAGAGGGGAAAGCCCCGCCCACTAGTGACGATCTCTCCCTCATTAGTAGGCCCACACGGAATCTGCACGGGCAGAATTCCGCAGATTTTCCGCAGATTTCTGCAGATTTTTAGCCCATCATTAATTCTGTTTATTTACTTACAGTTAACTATTAACTGTTAATCTAATTGGATTTGCATTTTAAACATTAAATAAAAGTTAAAAAGATATTTTTTTTATTTCACATTTTAAGGTTTTAGTTATGATACTCCTAAAATAATTCAGCAGAAATCCGCAGATTTTTACCAAAATTCTCAGCAGAAATAGCAAAAAACGTCCGCAGATTCCGTCTGGCCCTGCTCATTAGCATAAGGCGTTAGTCTTGTTTTTTAATCTGCCACTATGCTGACACGCAGGCATTTGTAGCTCCGCCCTATTTTGAAAAGAACACAATCTCATTTGAATTTAAAGCGACAGTCACCAAAACGGCACAATTAGGATCGAGCCTAAAGGGGTGAGTTTCAGAGTTATAAAACATTATGTGTGAGGTGTTTTGAGCTGAAACTTCACACACACACACACACACACACACACACACACACTCTCTAGGGACATCAGAGACTTAGTTTACATCTTGTAAAAAGGGGCATAATAGGTCCCCTTTATTATATGTTTGGCTTCTACCAAAAGTAAACCCATGAAACATAAGATGGTTTTGTGATCCAGGGTCACATTAGATGAGCAAAGCAGATATAACTGAAGCAGAATCACCCAGTTATCATTATAACTATCTTTACTATATCATTCACACTGAAAACAAAGCATCACATTATCATAATGCTCACCATACCCTGATGTTTGCTCTACACACACAGTTATCCGCTATCACTACTCCCTCTCTGCAGACCCTCCTCGTAAGCGCGTAGACTCCCCCATGCTGACCCGTCACGGCCGCTGCCGGCCCGAGAGGAAGAGTCTGGAGGTGCTGAGTGTGACTGAGCAGGGCTCTCCCACACCTCCACGCAGAGCGCTGGACACCTCCACACACAGCCAGAGGTACACATCTGACTGCACAAACATGAAGCTTTCAAAATATCCATTCGTCATCACTGAGTCTTGACCCCCGCACGTCTCCACAGATCCCGATCAGTCAGTGGAGCATCGACTGGCCTTTCTTCTAGTCCTCTAAGCAGTCCCAGGGTAAGTGCCTGTTTGGACATCTTCTTTATTTATTAAAGGGTTAGTTCACTCAAACATTACAAATTTGGAGTTGTGTTGAGTTTTTTTTACATTTTAGTTCACCCAAAAATGATAATTACCCCATCATTTACTCTCTTTATAAGTTTCTTTCTTCTGTTGGATGTAAAAAAAGATATATTGAAGTATGCTGGGACCCATCAACTTCCACAGTAGGCAAAAAAACACTATGAAATGGGTGCCATCAACCAGCATTCTTCAAAATATCTTCTTTTGTGTTCAACAGAAACTAAAACAGGTTTTGAACAATTGAAAGATGAGTTAATATGATGGAACTTTCATTTTTTGGGGGAACTATCTCTTTAGTAATGATACAGTGATGTCAAAAATGTAAATACATATCCATATTGAAATATTTGAACACACTGATACCTGCTTTCTCACTCTCTCTTTTGTCTGGCAGTGATTTGACACACACTGCGGTGCATTTTAATTAGTAATTTAGTATATTGATCTGTTGATCTGTGTGTTGTGTGGCACTGTTCATTTACACGCAAGCGGCTCATATAATGTTGTCGATCACTCAATCTCTGCATGTGCTTTGAGTTTAGCTTGCATTTGGAAAACAGCCATCAAATTCAAGTGTATCTGTAAAGTGCTTTTCACAGTAATTGTTCCAAAGGTGGACATTATTACATCACAGTCAAAATCAGAAAGGGTTAAGGTGTTGTCAGTAGGGTGTACGATACACCGGTCAAACATATATACACAGTTAATCGCAACACAGGCTCATTCTGAAAACATAGTCCTACATACGTTTCTGGAGACCGCGAATTATGTAGTCAGAGGTACGTACGGCTGCATTTCTTTTTTTAAACAAACACTACGGGGCGGTATGATGTTGCTCCTTTTCGCGCTTACCAGCTGACCACTTACCTCCGTGTTGGCGACTTTCCCGCTGCAACCAGTTTGTCCTGTTAGCTTGTCATGTACGTCGGCTGACTTGAAACGCAGAGAGGAGTTGACCACGACGACGGGGTTTGAGTCCGGTGAAGAACGATTCTAGAAAGCAGGTAAGACAAAAACAGAATCCAAAAAATAAAATGAACAAGTAAATAACAGGGTGAGAATGTGGTAAAATCTGAAAACGTGGTAAAAATCAGACGATTTTTATTTTTCTGGATTGCTTTTGAAAATTGTTGGTTGGGTTTAGGGAAGTGGGAGGGTGGGTCAATCGATAAAATTGCTTGGGTTTAGGGAAGGAGGAGGGTGTGTCGGCCGATTGGTCGGTCAGTCAGTCAGTCAAACAGTCAGTCAACAGCGGCCTCTAGTGGGTTTGCGCTAGAACAGCAGGCATGAACAGCACTTGCGAGAGAAATTTGAGATATGAAAAAGCGCACACAGCGGCCTCTCGTGGATTCGCGAAAACAAAAAATGCAAAAATACGTACCTCTTAGGACGTATTTCGCGGCCTCCAGAAACGTATGCAGAAGTACATTTTCAGAATGAGCCTAATCTGCACATTTATACAATATAATGTACTTTTTAATAAAAGGTGACATTTATGTCTTAAATCTATTTTCAGTTTTATATGATCATTATAATAACTGAGAATATAACAAATAACCAGAACAAGGCAGTCAAGAAATAAGTGAAAGGGTTGAAAAGTCTTTGACATGGCTATTATTTAAAAAACAGCACTCAAGTACACCTACGCATTTCGGCAGACTTGCCTTCATCAGAGTGACAAAATTCAGGTGCATCTGGAGTTCATTTGAACACTCAGTATGTTGCATGACACAATTAAATAACTAAACTGTACAGATAATTAACTCAAACTACTTTTAGATTTTGATAATTAAGAACAATTTGTGTATTGATCATGAGAGTTTGTGCTGTCGCATGTTTCACTTGACAAATCAACTAAAATAGTGTTCAAATGTTATGTCCTTAATGTTATAGCAGTTTTCAATGTGGTATTGTATTGTATATCATTATCAGGCCAATAGCCAGGGGGGTTACAAAGGTCCCATACATGAGCTCATTTGTCCTATTTCGACTGTTATGCCATTATAAGTTATCCAAATAACCCATCGAAAAAGGCTTTAAGACCAAGCGGAATCTGATGCAAGTAAAGTCAACTTTCACTGTATTGTTGTTATAGAGAAAACATTTTATAAGTAACTTTTATTCAAAATCTTGAACCTTATTTTTGAAAAAAAAAAACAATTAAAAAGTTGTAAAGCACCAAAAGTGGCCCATATTAATACTGATTAGGCTATTGTTGTTGTCTATGAATTTTTAAATGTACTTTTTTACAAGAGAAGCTAGAAAAATTGTGAAGCTCTACATTATTATTATTATTATGTTTATTTTTTTATTATTCAAATGGCCAAATTCTGAGACTGAGGAAAGTTGAATGTGCTGGCCAGGGGTGCATTTCCGAAAGCCATCGTTTGCCAACTAAGGTCGCAAGTTCCGTTGTTACAAACATACATCTTTGATTTGGCATTTCCCAAATCCATCGTTCCAACGAACATTCACAAACTTCGTCGCAAACTTCTATGCTTGCAACTACACCTCTGGAGCTGTAGTTAGAAACATAGTTCCTGGCTATGTTCTATTCCCAGTTATCCCCCCTATGCCCTATTCGTTTAGAACATTCTAACATTTAAACTTGGAATGATTTTTTTAAAAAAAGCATTAAAGTCATCACTCATAGATGTAATTTGCTAAAATTACGATGTAATATACGAAGATGTAATCTTCATGTTTACAATTGCGCTCTCTTCGCAGTGCACTTTGAAAACATTGATGTCATTTTGAACACAGCCATGGGGAAAGCCATAGGTGACCTATTATTTAAATGCACAATTTCCGAAAATTTTATTTATGGAATTTAATTCTCCAAAGCTTGTGAAAACAAAACATAGCATACGTTAATCGTTTAAATTTATAGTGGGTTATTTGTTTAAGTATCTGTACTGTATTTGACATGGGCCTGTTGGTTAGAACAGTTCTGCAGTGGTTTGCATGTGTCAAATTGTAAAAGTAGACTTTTCCAAAAATTAAAAATAAAAAAATAAACAATATCCTACTTAATAATAATAATAATAATAATAATCATCATCATCATCATTATTATTAATTAAATTATTATTAAAGTAGGATTTTTTTCATTTCCTAATAAATAATAAATAATACATTTCATTTCTTAATAAATAGCCCCATTATTTATTTATATGATTTATATATGATATTAGAATAGTGTTCGCTTTTGTAAGTGAATTTATGTTTTAGAATAGACTATGTAATGTTCTCAATAATTTTTGTAAAGGAAACACAGGTACTATATGTGCCGTTTACATACATTTCAGTTAATATGAAAAGTGAGTGCATGTTTTTACCAAAACTAATATTGGATTTTTTTTTAAATGCGTGTGCGTGTAAAAAAATATAATTTGCACAAAGAAATTATGAGGTTCTTTTCTAAAGAAGTTGTTACTTCACCCTGTTTAGAGCATTATTATGGGCGTTTTACAATACTAACGTGGTTCAAACTATGGATCTGCGACAGAGACGGGTTTTGGGAAACACTCGTCACTACATCATTCTTTTCCCAAACGATGCATCGTACTATGATAGTTCAGCCGCGAGTTACGTCGTTGTTTGGGAAACACACCCCAGTTTGTTATTTGCCTAATAAATGACAATAGGCCACAGAATGCTATTTTCCCTCTAGTGATATATCATAAAGTAGCCTAAAAAATAAGTAGCCTCTACATATTCCTTTATTCTAAATCTTTAGAAAATGTTTTTGGTACATCAATAAGTGTGGCCATCTGACAAGCTAATCCAGCAAAAAAAGTGCTTAAAATCTCACTAAAATGCAGTATTTAAACCTCATAATTGAATAGAAAGTGAGTCGAATAACTGCAAAAAAAGTCCACTTTTTAAGAAAAAAGAACCACCCCTTTCACTAGGCTGGCTTTGGGCCTGATTATTATACACTGAAAAAAATCATTCAGAGATGAATACTTGGATTTATTCAATATATTCACGTTAAGTGGCTGTAAACTATTTATTTAGGCTGAATTTAAACAAACAAATTAAGTAGAATTTTATTCAATGTATTTGTTTGTTTAAATTCAACACAAATAAATAGTTTGCAACAGTTTTGCAGACATCATTTTTTTCAGTGTACCAAATACCACTGGAAGTGGTCAAAAGTGGGCAAGCCCAAAAGGTTTAGACCCCATTTACATCTGTATTTAGTATTTTGATGAAAATTTAAAGGTCCCGTGAAGTGCTTTGAAATTGTGGCGTAATCTCAACTAAAACATGATAACAGGGCGGGGTATATAGTAACTCCTCCCCTTTATATAAAACAGTAGCAACCTATAGCTTTTAGTTTTTATCACAGCTCTGCCAGTGAGAGTGGTTGAGCTTGAAGGGGGCGGGATATGTCAGATACTAGAGCGCATTTGATTGGTCAGAAGATTTGATGAGAAACTGAAGTATGAAGTGATGTCAAAAAATGTTGATTCGTTTAGGCGGAAGTGACAAACTGCAAGCTTTGGATGTTTATATCAGGTTTATATCTTCTAAATGGAAATTTTGTCACTGTTTTGGTGCATACTATAGCTTATAGATACCCTTAAGATTAACATTCTGATACTAACATCTAAAAAACTTTACTTTGATTTCACGGGACCTTTAATACAAGGTGAACTCGGTGGTCAATGCTGAATAAACGCATTGCTCATTGTCAGGTAATGTCATTTAACACACTGAGACTTTGTGGGAAAGTGTTACCAAAATGACCTTTTTAGGATGTACCTACCGTGCCTTGAGTTGTTGCTCATTTTCGTTGTTACTCAGACTTCATATTTAGCCTCTCTGCCATTCACTTTCTTCAGACTGTGTTAATGTAAACATGCACGTCGCTCAGTTGTAGACACAAACACATCAATGTGCACCGTATCAGACTCACCTGCCATTGCTCATTTTCACTCCTATTTCTCTCCCCATCTGCCACCACCTTCACTCCTCCACCCGCTCCTCCTCCTCCTCCTCCGCCATCAGAGCCCTGTCTTTACCTTCAGCGAGCCAGAGGTAGTTGCCGCCACCAAAGCGGCAAGTGGCAGCACCATCGCTCGCCCCAACCGATTGCATGAACCCAAAACGCAGACGCTTCCCTCCAAAAATGCTCCTGAACGCCCCCAGCTCCAGTCCATGAAGTCGCTCCCGCTTCCCAGCTCCAGCTCGCGCTCCCCTTCCCCGTCCCCCCTGCTGTCCCCCATTCCCCGCTTCCTCTTCTTTCCTTCTCCATCTGCAGTGCTGAAGTCGGTGACTAAAAGCTTGTATCCCATGTCTCAGGTCACCCCTCAGGGCTCCCCCCTGCCCACCCCTCTGGGTACCCCAGTGCATCACCCCCACCCCCCCACTGCTACCCCTCCCTCCTCCTCCTCCTCCTCTTCCTCCTCCCGAGCCGAGGGAGGAGGAGTGGGCGTCGGCTCACTCTCCTTGACCCCGCCCTCTAGTCCAGGGGGAGGCGGCGGCATGGCGGCCAGTAGCTCCGCCCACTGGAGGACACGCCTCAACTCGCTGAAGAACAACCTGCTGGGGTCGCCGCGCTTCCACCGCCGCAAGCTGCAGGGTGAGTGTTCACTTCTGTACTTTGTAGTGTTCAGGAGGATTTCAAACCCTGTGGAAACCTGAGAGCTTATTTCTGATGTGATTCAATATTGTATGGAATGTGTTTACCTTCTGAATGAAATCAAAACTAACCATATTGGTTTTGTTAGCTCACATTGCTAGTTTTCGCGGTGAACTGTTAACGACGTTAAAGTTTTTGTGATCTGTGCATGTCATTAAGAGAAATACATCAATTGTTTGCTCTTGTAATTTAAAATTTATATCTGAAAATGCATTTCCTGTTTGTTTTCAGTTAAAGGGTCACGAAACACCAAAACACATGTTTTGAGCTGTTGACAGTCATATATGTGTCCCAAGCTGCTATAAACACTATTAGGACACATATATTACACTAAAAAGTGAAAACTGGTTGTTTTTGCGTTATTTTGAGCAAATTCGTTCTTCCGGTTTGAAACGAATTTTTGACGCTGCGTCACGGAGATTAGATTCTTGCGTGTAAATCCAACTTAGAGAGTGGCTGTCTGTACCTGCGAGTACATCGTGACGTCTCTGAGGGTGCGGCATTAATTTATGAAAGACTTTGTTCAAACCAATCAGCGCGCTCTATTGTGATGACGTGCAACTTCATTAATATGCATGATAGCTTCTGAGACTGTGTTACCTGTGTTCAGACGACAGAGAGACGTCACGTTGTGTTGCCTAAACAATTGAAAGAACAAGAATTTGGAGACACGGGTCGTCAGTGTTGCATTTATTAGTGTGCTGCGTTTATTAATGTGTTGCAACAAAGGTTTTGTTTGCATTTCCCCGCTATGAGAGCGCTGCTGGACTCACATGTGGATTACAGTGCACGCGACAGACTGCGTTTGTAAGGAACATTTTTAACCCGAGAGCTTTTCGTATCTGGAAATGATGAAATCCGGATTTGCCGCTCGTCTCCTTTTAAAAAAAAACACAGTTCCAGTTTGATTGTCCTGTCTCTACAGATTTGGTAAGTGTGTGTGAGAGCAGTGCCCTTTGTTTGTTCATTCAGATGGCAAAGTTAGTTCGTATCGTCAGCAGTGCTCTTTCAGTTTTTAAAGACATACCTCAGTCAAAATGATTTAGTTACTAAGGTTACAGTATGTTAATAGCACTGCAATATTATAGTACAATATTATAGACTGAAAGATCCGCTGTAAATGCTGCTCTCCGAATGTAAACATTTAAACACAACAATCAAACTACTACTGTCGTGCAGGATTTTCGCCGCATTTTGTGACAGGATAGTCTATATACACACCGCTTTCTGACGCTACCTACCGAGTGCATCTAAGTTACCGAAAATTGCGGAGGATTTTTTTCTCCCATTCACCGTGCGGTATCGAACATACCATTAAAACTCCACTCTCCAGCAATTCCTCGTTTTCAATATTTCATTTGTCACGGGCAACATGCAGGAAATGTTCCTGAATAAAAAGTGAAAGTGCCAAACTGCAGTTACAGTGGACAAATTAATAATTTGGCAAGTAATTCGATTACTGATGTCCATGTAAACACAGTCACTGTCTTTCTCCCCTGCGTCTGCGTGCCCAAATGGAAACTTCCATATTTGCAAATCCTTCCCTCTTTCCCTCCTCCGACACTCCCACCTAAACAGAGCTGGACACGCCCACTTTCCTGACTTTTTCCAAACTAGAGATGTGAAAACACCCTGCTGAGACAGGGGGGTTTCGTGGCCCTTTAAATTCTCAGATTAAAGGCCCTGTCATACATCCGGCGCAATAAGGCGCAAGACGTGTTTGGCACGATTTGTTGCTATTTTCAGACCAGCGCAACTGTAATTTTCACATTTTGCACCACGTTGTTTACAAAGCAAATACATTTGCGCCACTTTGTGGACTCAAGGAGGTGTGTTAAGGCGCATTGTTGGTGCATTGCTATTTTAAGGAACTGAAATAGACTGCGCCACTGACCAACTGAAAGCTGGTCTAAAGTCCAGCGCATGCGCTAATTATGCGCCTATGCAGATCCAAATACGTACACATTGCTTAATACACACAGGATGTACAGCAATACACAAATATTTTTACATATGAAAACAATTAAAGAATTAAAATGTTAGAAAAATTACTGTTTTCTACATAAAAATAAAAACTACTGCCTCCATGCCTCATCTCAGGGGGCTTTTTACAGTTTATTCATGACAATCTGCATTTGTATAATGTTATTATTATTAGCAGTATTATTTATTATGCAGGCCCGTAGCCAAGGGGGAATTGGGTGGTTCGAAAGACCCACCCCCCTTCTGACAAAGTCCAGAATTTAACCCCTATATGAGCTCAATTGTCCCATTTTTTAAAAGTAAGCCATCACAAATTGTGAAAATAACGCAATAGAAGAAGGCTTTAAGAAGAATAACCAATAAAATGACCAATAAAAGAAGGCTTTTATTATTTAAATGGACAAAGTCTGACTGAGAAAATGAGCTGGCCAGTTTGTTATTTGCCTATAGGCTACAGTTTTCATTTAAAACAACTTTCAACAGATTCCGTATAGTTTTTTTTTTAATGATGGATGATAATAAATTAGCATTTTAAAAAATAAGTATTTTTTTATATTTCTTTATTAAAAAAATTTATTGTAGAATTCTAAACTCATTACATTATTTATAAAAGTGCAATAACGTACATTTTAATGCACATTTGTAAATAAACACAATTTTTTGTAAATTTTGCACTTTGACAAAAATGTAGGAAATATATTTGTTGCATCAAAAAGTGTGGTAATGATAACCATCTGACAAGCTAATCCAGCACAAATTAGTGCTTAAAATGTCACTAAAAGGCAGTATTTAAACCTCATAATTAAATAGAAAATCATGCGAATAACTGCAAAAAGGTCCATTTTTTAGAAAAAAGAACCACCCCTTTTAATAGGCTGGATACGGGCCTGTTATATGCAGAATTATTTATGTTTTAATAAAAACAAGTTTAGATTTGTCCACCTGTCGGGTTTTGGAGTCTGCATTAGGCATAAGAATAGGACGTGTGCTTGAATATAACTCAGTTTTTGGACCACACTTCGTATTATTGTTCATTTATTTGTTTGCTGGAAATTAGAACTGAATTTAAAAATAGTTTTTAAACAAATCTTTGCGCTTAACAAACGAAATTAAATATGTAAGCTAATGGATGTCTTCAGTGGAGTGAGTTTCCACTGCTTCCTTACGCCACAAAAGTAGAAGAGTAAAGTAAAGTGAAGAGAAAGTAAAGAGGCCGAATGGAGGAGGCTCGTTCTTTATCCTCGCACTGCAGATGTTCTGTTTAACTGTTTTCTCGCTAGTGAAGTGTTCAGTTTTTCCATTGACAAAGTCGCCATGTAAATAGCGAATGCGCCATGACGCGACGCAACTGACTCATACAGGGAATGGGAGATGAGTCATCTGCATCTGGTTGTATTTCATTCTTACTTTTACCTTCCCAACAGTGCCAACCTCAGAAGACATGTCCAGTCTAACACCAGAATCAAGCCCAGAGTAAGAAACATTTACCATCCCAATAGGCACATACATGTTATCGAGATATCTGTCACAGAATCATTATATAAATATTTTTATGTAACATATTTATCATAGCTTATTTCCTGAGGTCTATTACTTATGCTAGAAAACGTTTTTTAGGCTTCAGAACTTTTCATGGCGATTTTTGGACTCTCTTTGCATATTTAGTTTTTTGTGTTTTTATTATTATCACAGCAACTTATATGCTCTATTGAGGGAAATACTAACAACAATAATGATTGTTTAGAACATTGTGATGAATCTTACCGTGTGTGTGTGTGTGTGCGTGTGCGTGTGTGTCCTGGCAGGCTGGCTAAAAGGTCTTGGTTTGGAAATTTCATCAGTCTGGAGAAAGAAGAACAGATTTTCGTAGTCATCAGAGACAAACCCCTCAGCTCCATTAAAGCTGATATCGTCCATGCCTTCCTCTCTGTGAGTTCAACACCTGATTTATGCAGCTCTCTGTTGATCAAGTAAACATTTGAACATTATTAGCACTTTAGTGAAACTAGAGAGAGCGGAGAGAAGGTTTTTATTTCAACATAACAGTTTTAATAACTAATTTCTAATAACTAATTTCTTTTGTCTGTGCCATGATGATGGTAAATAATGTTTACTCGTTATTTTGCAAGATACTGGTATTCAGCTTCAAGTGCGATTTAAAGTTTAACTAGATTATTTAAGTTAACTAGGCAAGTCATTGGACAACAGTGGTTTGTTCTTTCATTCATTCATTTTCTTTTCGGCTTAGTCCCTTTATCAATCCGGGGTCGCCACAGCGTAATGAACCGCCAACTTATCCAGCACATGTTTTTTATGCAGCAGATGCCCTTCCAGCCGCAACCCATCTCTGGGAAACATCCATACACACTCATTCACACACATACACTGCGGACAATTTAGCCTACCCAATTCACCTCTACCGCATTTCTTTGGACTTGTGGGGGAAACCGGAGCACCCGGAGGAAACCCACGCGAATGCGAGGAGAACATGCAAACTACACACAGAAACGCCAACTGACCCAGCTGAGGCTTGAACCAGCGACCTTCTTGCTATGAGGCGACAGCACTACCTACTGCGCCACTGCGTCGCCTGTGGTTTGTTCTGTAGCATATTAAGAAAAAAAATAAAAATAAAATGATTTAAAAATATCTAAACATTTATTGCTTTTATCCCAGCCAAACTAAAAGAAATAAGACTTTCTCCAAAAGAAAAAAACATAATAGAAAATGCTGTGATTTTTTTTTCTTCCTCTATTAAACATCACTTGGCATATATTTTTAAAAAGAGGGCAAATAATTTTGTCTTTAATATGCTTTAAATGTTTATTTCTGTGATTGAAAGGCAAATTTTCAGCATCATTATTCTCACACGATCCTTCAGAAACCATTGCAATGTGAAGATTTGCAGCTTAATGAGCATTTCCTATTATTATCAATGTTGAAAAACTAAATTAAGTTTGGAAACTGTGATATAGTTTTTATTTCAGCATTCTCTGATGAATAGAAAAGAACAGCATTTATTTGAAATATATATTTTTTGTAGCATTATAAATGCTTTTACTGATATATTTGGATCATTTTAATGCACCCTAAACCCTAAACGCTTTAACAGTAGTGTGTAAAAATTTGCAGGAATATGTTATAGGACATAAAGGCCCAGTTTCACAAACAGGGCTTAGCTTAAGCCAGGACTAGACCTTAGTTAAATTAGGCTCTTTAAGCCACATTTATAAAAACGGCCTTAGAAAAATACATTACTGGTGTGCACCTGTAGACAAAAAATGACACTGACATATTTTAAGACATCTCACTGCAAGTTATTTTCAGTTGAGACATCTCAAACATGCAATTTAATCCAAGACTAGCCTTAAACCTTGTTTGTGAAACTGGGGGTAAGTGTTTGACCAGAGGCTTTAAAATGTTTTTGTCAAGTTGATAACAGTTCAACTTTTTATCTATACAATATTATATTATTTTTGCCCCTTTGTCACTTTATTGTGTTATATACACTGTAAAAAATATCTGTTAATTACCAGGTTCCATATTCACATGGTGTTTTCTGCTTATTTACAGTTGTGAATTGCATTATGGGAGTTTTATCTCTGCTCTGTCAAGTTTTAATGTTGAAAATTCAACAATGCAGATTCAAAAAGTGACTTTTATTGGCATTTTAGTACATTAAGACAAGATACTGTTTAAGAAAAAATTTTGAGAGAATTAAGTCTGTAAAATAACAGAAAAAGTACTGGCAGTATATGACAGTTTTAAACAGGGTTTTTGTACCGTAATTCACAAAAACACTGACAATATATCACTTCAATCTATTAAAAATGTCAACAAGAGTCACTTTTCAACATCAAAAGCTTTTGGAGAACAGATCAAGATCCCATAATGCAATTCAAAAGCATAAATATGTGAAAAAAACATGAATCCCAAATTAAATGTTTATTTTAGAAATACTTTTTACAGTATAGACAAAACAATAGCTGCAAAAAAGAGCTGTATTCTGCTAATAATCTTCCAAAAATGCTCAAAATCACTAGTCAACAGTGTATGGCCAGTAATAAGCAATGAGGACAGACACAGCAGCACACAAAGCAATCCTTTTTTATATTTCTCTCATGTTTTACCTTCAGATTCCATCCCTCAGTCACAGTGTAATCTCCCAGACCAGTTTCCGAGCAGAGTATAAGACTTCTGGAGGTCCGTCTGTCTTCCAGAAACCCGTCAAATTCCAGGTGGACATCTCCTTCTCCGAGGGGGAGCGAGAGAGAGAGCGGGAGCGCGAGAGAGACAGAGACGGGCAGAAGGATTTCGGGATCTACAGCGTAACCTTTAGCCTCATATCAGGTGAGAAGAATAAAACCACCCAAAATGATTACAAATGTCCCTCAAATTCTGCGATTCTTACACTGTATGAAGGGATTAGTTGACTTTACTTAACACAAGTAAACATTTAAATTATTATGTAAATCAACTATGCGTGTGGTTATAAAAATTAAGTCAACTTACAAGTTACAACAGGTTTAATCCCTTTTTTAAAGTAATGCCAACTTGTAAAGGAATAGATCTCCTAAAAATGAATTATGAGTGTCTTTCTTCTGTTGAACACAAAAGAAAGATATTGTGTAGAATGCTGGTCGCTGCAGTCAATGGGTGCATTGACTTCAATAGGTAAACTAATTACTATGGAAGTCAGTTGTTGCGTCCCCATTCGCCTTTATACTATGTACTAAAAGTATGTACTTTTTTTCTGAAGACATTGAATATACTTTTGAGTCTGTAACAGAGGAGTATGCATGTGTTTGGTAGGATAACCTAAAATAGGACTAAGCAAAGTCCTTAAAATGTAGAAAACAGTAGGTTGTTCTTTAGTATTGATCTCCACTACATTTGGGCAGCAAGAAACATTGAACGTGTAAGGAATAATTGATGATGGGCTATTAAATTATTAGACAAATATATATATTAACATATTATCATTCATTCATTCATTTTCTTTTCGGCTTAGCCCCTTTATTAATCTGGGGTCGCCACAGCGGAATGAACCGCCAACTTATCTAGCACATGCTTTACACAGCAGATGCCCTTCCAGTCGCAACCCATCACTGGGAAACATCCATACACTCTCATTCACACACACACTCATACACTACGGTCAATTTTAGCATACCCAATTCACCTGTACCGCATGTCTTTGGACTTGTGGGGGAAACCGGAGCACCCGGAGGAAACCCATGCGAACACGGGGAGAACATGCAAACTTGAAAACACACAGAAATGCCAACTGACCCAGCCGAGGCTGGAACCAGCGACCTTGTTGCTGTGAGGCTACTCACTGCGCCACCATGTCGCCATATTAATATATTGTATTGTATAATATGTGAATGTACTGGAATCAATTGTTCCACATATACTAAACCACTTATATACTATAAAAGGCACTATTTAGATGTTATATTTCAAGACATTAAGTTTCCAAAACCTTTGATTTTTTATGTGATGTAGCTATGAAATAGTAATATGGAACTGTAATACAGTCAAAACTTGCCTGGAACTACTTTAGATTTGCGTTTATCTGAAAATAATTGCAAACCTTAGAATGTTCATCAGCCAATCAGAATCAAGCATTCAATAGCCCTGTATTGTATGCCAATACAATGACACATAGTATTCTGATTGATGGAAGTCAACGTTGAAGTTTTTAACGTAAGATAAAAGTTTACCATAGAAAGGTAAAAAGAAATCATTTCCAGGGAGTAAATATTAGCCAAAACACACCAAAGTGTTTTTGCACTGATGAAAGGTCAGGTGAGTGTTTTATTTCTGTTGTTGTCAATGAAAGTGGCGCAGTTCTGCAGCGCAAAAAACACTTCGGTGGACATGCAACATTAAGGCCCGTTCACACCAGGACACTTTTTGCTCATGCTTTTCACTAATGTTAAATGCCTCATGATTAAACAAAGCTTAAAACGTGAGCTGTACAAGAGTAATTTTTTTCAGTTTATTTGTTTTGAGAAGCCTCGTCAAGAATTGATCCACCAGTGTGATTGTCACTTTTGCTCACATGCCTGGAACGTGACAAAGCTGCACCAACAAAGCACAAAAATCTGAATGATAAAGTCATGTGTGTATAAACTATGTATCTGTGCACTTCATTATTTTGTAAAAATTTATTTGCCCACATAATCTTTAATCAAAAACCATAACATTCCCTCCCTGTCGAAATGACTTCTTTCACCTCTGGTCACATGGAATAGGGCGGGGCTATCAGTTCTTTAGGGCGGGGCTATCAGTTCTTTATGGGTGGGGATCAGTCCCTTAGGGCAGAGCTATCAGTCCTTTAAGGTGGGGCTATACGTACATTAGGGTGGAGCTATCAGTCCTTTAAGGTGGGGCTATACGCCCATTAGAGTGGAGCTATCAGTCCTTTAAGGTGGGGGTATACGTCCATTAGGGCGGAGCTATCAGTCCTTTAGAGTGGGGCTATACCTCCATTGGACCAGAGCTATAAGTGATTTAGGGCGGGGCTATACGTTCATTAAGGTGGAGCTATTAGTCCTTTAGGGCAGAGCAATCAGTCCTTTAGGGTGAGGTTATTAGTCCTTTAGGGCAGGGTAATCAGTCCTTTAGGATGAGGTTATTAGTCCTTTAGGGCAGGGTTATCAGTCCTTTAGGGTGAGGTAATTAGTCCTTTAGGGCGGGGTTATCAGTCCTTTAGGGTGAAGTTATTAGTCCTTTAGGGCAGAGCGATCAGTCCTTTAGGGTGAGTTTATTAGTCGTTTAGGGAGGGGTTATCAATCCTTTAGGGTGAGGTTATTAGTCCTTTAGGGAGGGGTTATCAATCCTTTAGGGTGAGGTTATTAGTCCTTTAGGGCGGGGTTATCAACAATTTAGGGTGAGGTTATTAGTCCTTTAGGGCGGGGTTATCAACAATTTAGGGTGAGGTTATAAGTCCTTTAGGGCGGGGTTATCAACAATTTAGGGTGAGGTTATTAGTCCTTTAGGGCGGGGTTATCAGTGCATCGAATATGATATAATTCCATTTGTAAAATTTTGCTCCTCCTTCTTATCATCATTGGGCATCTGAAAACATTCTGCACCAGAGGGTGCCAACAGTTAGCGGATAGTAATCCTCTACAACTGAGTGCAAACAGGGATTCAAATCTTCCTCTATTTTCATAACAAAGCCCATCTTGCAGGGATCCAGTCTGTTCCCAAAGGACAAAATCAAGCACCTCCCTACATTTTTTTCTCATTTCAGTTTCAATTGGATGTATGATAAGGGATAAACGTAACTTCCGTTTTGTGCAAACTTTAAGAATTTCAAAGGTTCAGTGCACGCCATTAGAGTTATATTTGTATATGCATGTTGTGAATTTGCTTTCTTAGGTCCAAGTCGCAGATTTCGAAGAGTTGTGGAAACCATCCAAGCCCAGCTGCTTAGCGCTCATGATCAGAGCATGGTGCAGACTCTTTCAGGTAAGAGCAGAGGAATTTCATGAATTATTTCAGGCTTCTTCCACTCTCCCATAGCCTGTTTGTGCTCTTCGCCAGATGAGAAGAACAGTCGGCCTCCGAGGACGCCAACCAGACAAAACTCCCGGCGCTCAGAGGGCGGAGGCGACCGCTGCGAGTGGGTGGAGCGTGGAGAGGGCGGCGTTTTACTGCAGCGCAGGGGCTCGGGCAAAGAACGAACCCGCCTACTTTCCTCCAGTGGAACACAATCACAGCCGTGAGTGAGGATTATTGTGAATAATCAGCAATTCATCCAGATATGAGCCATGAGACGAGACAAAACTACTCAAACTACAGTCCCTTTCCCCTCTCACCTCAGAACAGCATGATGGTAAAAATGTGTTTTTAAAGGAGCTTTTTAAAAGTCTGACGAAACCAAATACTGACACACATCGTGCAGGAACATGGGACGCATCGAAGCAAGAATAATCTCCACCGAACAATAACACAACCTCCTGGGATCCGAGGAACACCTCTAAACTGTCTTCTGAAATCATTTAATTTGTCGACACGAACGATGCTTTGATTTCTGCTGTATTTTCTCTCATGTGATTTGGATGTAATGTGCAAAACTTGAGTCTTTAGAGTTTATAATGACATTCATGAAAGGTTGCATTTGGTGGAAGCTCACAATCTGTTCCCTACAGGCCTGCTATCTGTTTCCGCAATCCAGTAATTATAGCAACAGAGATCTTAGTCCAACCTAGCCTGAGTTTTTATCCTCCGAATCATGTTTTAAAGAAACTATTTAGATCCAAAAGCTCTCAGCACCAGGAGTCTGCTCAGTCATATGCAATAAAAATCAATAAGCTAAAAAGATTCAGCCTAACAAAGCTGCACATGCTGAATCTTTTAAAACATGATTACCTCCTTGAGCGGACAGACTCATGATGATTTTATGAACATAAATAAGCACCGTTGCTCACCAGCCCAGTGTTGATATCTATAGACAACTTCATTTTCACTCTCCATAGTAATGCTGCATGCTAAATAACGTCAAGCTTCGGCCCCTAATGACTGATTGTGATTGTAAAACATTTCTGCGTGTGCATTTACACATCTAAATCTGCCCTCGATTTACCCTTTTGGCAGCTCAAACGTCTCACGGAGGATTCAGATGGCTGAGTTCAAATATAAAGTTTCTCTTTTAGATGTCAAAGGAAATGGGAATCTCTCCAGAATGCGAAAAGATGCTCAACCCAATTCTCTGTTGCTGCAAGACCTTTGGTTGACACCAACCATGTGAATGTCGTTGACTAATTTATTTGTGGATTTTGATTTATTGAAGATCATTTATTTGTATATTGGGGACTGAAAAAGGCTGGCCGTACGTGTACATATCTGTGTTTGAGAGAGAATGAAATGTTTGTGGTGTTAAAATACATACTTTGGGGGATACAATAATTAGACTCTTAAAAATAAAGGTTCCAAAAGGAGGATGTAATAGCGATGTCATATCAGTTTTAGTTTCACTTTTTAAGTCAATTATTTTTTTAATAAGAAACTTAATATTTTGATAAAAACCTAATCTTTTTTTATTAAAAATCTTTGGTAACACTTTATAGTAATTACACACTATGAATCATTTATTAAGCATTAAATAGTGAAATGATTATCTGTTAAGCATGAACAGATGCTAACAGTTTATAACTGCAGATACAAATGCTCTATTCTTGACATGTATACTGTGCTTAATTGATTTTACTTTCATACTTTGTTAATAATTCCTTTTTCATTACTAAATTAAGTATTGCATCATTTACAAACCAGGTATTTGAGAGTAGTTTTTAAAGATTATTCAGAATGCATAAGTGAATGATTAATAAACTATTCAAATTAACATTTATAATTCTTATTATTCAGGCATATATTAATAGTTAATTTGTATGTTAATAAATGATTTATTAACTCAACTTCATCCAGTTTTGTGACCTAATCTAAAGTGAGGACTATTTATGCTTTATAAATCCCTTATGAATAACAATTAAAGGCTCAGTTAAATTTTAAACAGGAAAAAAGAAATTAAACAACTTTATTAATTTCTATTTATTTGAAGATACACAGATGAAACTGTATCAAATAAAAAATAAATCTTAAATAAAATTACTGTAAAGTTTAAACTTCACTAACTTTGAAATATTGTATCATAATGTATTGTTAAATTATTATATTGTTATATTTGAACACTCAAACTTTACAGTAATTTTACTTTTTAGATAAGATTGCAAAGATGTATTGTTCATTTGATACTGAGCCTTTAATAGTCTATTAGGGATTTCATTCATTCAATCATTTTCTTTTCGGCTTAGTCCCTTTATTATCTGGTGCACCACAGCAGAATGAACCGCCAACTTATCCAGCACATGTTTTATGCAGCGGATGCCCTTCCAGCTGCAACCCATCTCTGGGAAACATCCATACACACTCATTCACACTCATACACTACGGACAATTTAGCCTATCCTATTCACCTATAGCGCATGTAATTGGACTGTGGGGGAAATCAGAGCACCTGGAGGAAACCCACGCGAACGCAGGGAGAACATGCAAACTCCACACAGAAACACCAAATGACCCAGCCGAGGCTTGAATCAGTGACCTTCTTGCTGTGAGGCGACAGCACTACCTACTGCGCCACTGCGTCGCCCTTATTAGGGATTTAAAAAGCATAAATAGTCCTCACTTTAGATTAGGTCACAAAACTGGATGAAGTTGAGTTAATAAATCATTTATTAACATAGAAATTAACTAATAATATATGGCTGAATGTTGATTTCAATAGTTTATTAATCATTTACTAACTCATTCTAAAAGATCTTAAAAACCTCTTACTACTCTTAAATACAAATGGTTTGTAAATAATGCGATACTTAATTTAGTCATGAAAAATTAATCAGTAACAAAGTATGAAAGTGCAATTATTAAGCACATTATACATGTGGTTATAAGTCAATAACACAGCATTTGTAGCTGCAGTTATAAACTGCTTATTAACGTCTATTAATGTAGGGTTAATGCTTAACAGATAATGAATTCACTATTTGCTAATGCTTAATAAATGGTTCATAGTGTGTAGTTCTTGTTACCAAATGTTACCAAATCTTTTGAGGAATGGGTCAGTAAAGAACCTTTATATTTAAGTGTCTGTGGCAAAGGTCACTTTTCTTTTATTCTGCTTGCAAAGAAAAAATAAGCAAAAGTACTTTTGACTCCTTAACATATGTTGGATTTAGATTTGGACCATCAGTTATTGGTTTCAAAAATGAACAATACACTACAATACAAATGTGACCCAGGAGCACAAAACTAATCTTATGGTAAATTAATGAGAGTCGCCAAAATTGCATTGTATGAGTCAAAATTATCGGTTTTTATTTCACGTCAAAAATCATTAGCACATTAAGTAATCCAAGAAGACATTCATTCATTCATTTAATTTCTTTTCAGCATAGTCCCTTTATTAATCAGGGGAAAGGACCGCCAACTTATCCAGCATATGTTTTACACAGCGGATGCCCTTCCAGCTGCAACCCATCACTGGGAAACACCCATACTCTCTCATTCACACACTACGGACAGTTTAGCTGACCCAATTCACCTATACCACATGTCTTTGGACTTGGCACCCGGAGGAAACCCACGCCTACATAGGGAGAACATCAAAACTCCACACAGAAATGCCAACTGACCCAGCCGAGGCTCGAACCAGCGACCTTCCTGCTGTGAGGCGACAGCGCTACCCACTGCGCCACCGCAACACCCCAAGAAGACATTTCCTTCAATCAATATATCAAAACTTGATTAACAATATACATTGCTAAGAATCAATATCTTATTTTTTTATCAATTGTTTATTAATATTTAGATTTTCTTGCACACTCAGATTCCAGATTTCCAAATAGTTGTTTCTCAGCCAAATATTGTCCTACTCTAACAAACCACACATCAATGTACAGCATATTTATAATATTATTTATATTTCCAAACTCCATTTGACACTTATGATTGGTTTTGTGATCTAGGGTCACATATAGTTTAGAATTATTGAACTATTTATTGCGATTGCTTCATACAGAAGTCAGAAATATTAGCCCCCTTTTGAATTTGTTTTCTTTTTTAAATATTTGCCAAATGATGTTTAACAGAGCAAGGAAATGTTCACAGTATGTCTGATAATATTTTTTCTTCTGGAGAAAGTCTTATTTGTTTTATTTTGACTAGAATTAAAGCAGTTTTTATTTTTTTAAAAGCCATTTTAAGGTCAAAATTATTAACACCTTTAAGCTATATATTTTTTTCGGTAATCTACAGAACAAACAATTAATATACAATAACTTGCCTAATTCCCCTAACCTGCCTAGTTAACCTAATTAAGCCTTTAAATGTCACTTTAAGCTGAATACTATTTTCTTGAAAAATATGTAGTCAAATATTATTTACTGTCATCATGGCAAAGATAAAACAAATCAGTTATTAGAAATGAGTTAATAAATCTATTATGCTTAGAAAAGTGTTGAAAAAATCTATCCGTTAAACAGAAATTGAGAAATAAAATAAACAGGGGGCTAATAATTTTGACTTCAGCTGTATGTGTAATTCTCGACTCTGGCATCTCTGAACAGAACTGCGTATATATGATGACATTTTTAAACAGATTTCCTGAGACTTCCCCTCAGCTGTCACTCAAACAGAAAGCTCTGTGTAAAACTAACACCATTGGTTGACCTGATGTTTATTTTTCTGTATAAATCTCCCTATGATAAAAGAGAGTATTTTAAACCTCCCCCTTCCAAATAGCTGAAAAGATTTGACGGAAACAAAATAAGAATTTCCCTTGCTTGTACGCCCCCACAGAGTATTACCGAAAGACTTCCTCTGGACTTTATCTGATATGGAAGATATGCTGTACCTTCTGCTCATAAAGAGGAAATTGTATAATGAATGATATCCGAAACAAACGAAGCCATTGTCTAGGCCACGGACCTTCCTCGCACCATCTCACAAAGTATATTCACGGCGATTTGCCTCTAATTATGATTATGATACAGTATAAAATATGAATTTGATCTCTTTGTACAGCACTGCTTGTCACTGGGCTTCCGTGCAGCGGTTATGCAACTAATCCAGCAGAATATATACATCAGACAGAGGGACATCGACAACTCTCTCTCTGTATAAATGGCTTTCTGCTCAACAATTGTCATGAATCCTGTAAATGTGATCCTGCAGATTTATGTGTCTCTGTGAATTTCAAGTTGTGTTCGATTCACTAATATTTTCCATATTTGTTTTGTTTTTTTTGTTCATTGTATGGATGTCCGTTGGGACTAAAAGGCTCATTATATCATGTGGCAGATGTACCATCATATCTTATCATATCTAGAATATACATATAGTCGAAGCAAGTAAAGCAATCCATGACCATTAAAGATTGACCAGTCCAAATCTAAAGAAACTACTGTCCATTTATACTGCAGAAGTAATGCATCATGTGACTTGAATCGCAACACCACCAGTTTTTCAAGCGTTCACACTTAGCTAATGATTGATTATAAAGCGTGTTTGGCATGCTGTCCCGGGAGAGAGCCCTTAGCTCAGAAGTTCCCTGAGCCCTGGGCTCTCTTCTGTTTGCAGGGTGAGAGGGGAGTTTGAGCTCAGGTAGATCTCGAGAACTCCCCTGCTTTTTGTAGCTAATGACCAATTAAAGATTGCTATGAAGAGATAACTACCGGAGCACATTTATGGTGCCAATTTGGATTAGTCAGTTAACTTAAGTCGCATGTTTTTGGATGGTGGGAGGAAACCGGGGGACCCGGGGGAAACCCATGCGAGCATGGGGAGAACATGTAAACTCCACACAGAAATGTCAACTAGCTTGGTAAGGACTAGAACCAGTGACGTTCTTGCTGTGAGGCAACAGTGCCAACCACTGGGCCGCCATGCCACCCAATCTAGGAAAGGAGGAGGAGTAGGGGTGGAAGGGGGGATTCTTCAAAATAAAGATGACTGTGGTATGGAACTTTAGTTATTTATAGTGATATATTCGTCTGATTGGTAAATCGTGTTGGCTAATGCGGGACCGGCTGTGATCAATCATAAGCATTTGATTCTCTTGAAATTAGTTTATAAATAAATTTCACCCGGGATATTGCTAGACATAAAGCTATATATAACATTATTATTGTTATTATACAGTTATTATTCTAAATAAATAACAGAAATTAATCCTAAATGTAAAGGGAAAACAATCGAAAGACACAACTGGAGTGATGCAAGATAACTTTTGCATGAATGCTAATTTCATTACAATGAAATTCCATTAACAATTCAATATAATACAAAAAATTTTTTTTTTATAAAATGATCTGTTGTGTGTTGTCTTAGACCCGACTCATGGCCGAGAATTAGGTCTAAACTCACTGACTTATCATCCTTCCTTTTTGCTTCATACAAAAAATCTATCAGGAGCCTATCAGTTTGCTTTTTCATTAAACTACATTGCTTTCATCAGCGTTGGTTCGGTTGCACATAGAGAATAACATCTTTATTCTGGGATTACTCACTCTTAATAAAACACATATAAAGTAAATCGTATGTCGAAGCATTTACTGGGGCACTGGTGATTTTTATTGGGGCACGTGCCCCAGTAAATGGGGCCTTTAGTGACACCTCTAAACTTCACTAAGTGTCAATTTTTGGAAATTGAGATGTGTTATCTGAAAGATGTATGAATAAGCTTTCCAATGATGTATGGTGTGTTAGGAAAGGACAATATCTGGCCGAGATTTACAACTACACTGTAAAAATATTGCAAGGCAACTTGCTGCTCAGCTTTTTGAGTTGACTCAACTTTTAACACAAGTACTGCAATTTAAAGGGATAGTTCACCCAAAAAAGAAAATTCTGTCATCATTTACTCATCCGTCGTGAGTGTCTTTCTTCTCTTGAACACAAATATTTTGAAAAATGCCGAAAGCCTGTAACCATTGGCTTCCAAAGTATTTGCTTTTCTCATTATGGAAGTCAACGGTTACAGGTTTTCGTCTTTGTCCAAAATATAATCTTTAGGGTTCAACAAAATAAAGAAACTCATAAATGTTTGAATCCACATGAGGGGGAGTAAATATTAAATAAATTGTCATTTTTGGGTGAATTATCCCTTTGAGTCAAGTCAAAAAGCTCTGCAGCAAGTTGCCCTACAATTTTAAGTTGAGTCAACTTTCTTTTCTTTTTTACAGTGTATAGAAATCTGGAATCTGAGAGTTCAAACAAATCAAAACATTGAGAAAATCATCTTTATTGTTGTCCAAATTAACTTATAGCAATGGATATTACTAATAAAAAAAGAAAAAATATGTTTTTATATATAGGAAATTTAATAAGTATCTTTATTGAAGATCGTCACTTAATATTCTAATAATTTTGCATAATATAAAAACAATATTTTTGACATAATTATTGACCATTCCCACAAATATACCGGTGAAAAATACTGTTTTTGTGTTCCAGGGTCACAAATATGGATGCAAGCAACAATTTGGAGGTTGTTGCTAGATCGGATATGGATGCGGCCGGAAGTTAACGAGAATTATTTATATTATTTATTAAATTTCCCATTTATTGTATCTTGTTAACGTCTACCCCCACCCCAACCCTAAACCCAACCGTCACAGTAATGTAAAAACAATAGCTGTACCGAGTATTATTTATGTTATCTATTAAATTACCCAATAAATTGTATTTTACAACGTCTACTCCCACCCCAACCCTAAACCCAACCGTCACAGTACTGTAAAAATATTAGTTATTGTTATAAAGTGTCATAAAAAAATGCTGCTATTAATGTACATATCGCACTTTTGACCAGCAGCGTATCCGATCTAGACTTTATCCAATTTGGACATATCTTGCATTCATTGTAAAACCCAAAAAGTTAAGGTAACTCAAACCGTTTGAGGAAACCGATTGCAACAAACCATTTAAGTTCAAAAACTAATCCTAATGAGTACTGTGAACTTAATCCATTTGAGTAAAAGAAGCAATTTGAGTAGTAAAACCCGATAAATGAAGAGAACTTAAACTAACTGAGTACTGTAAAACTCAATAAGTTAAGGTAACTCAAACTGTTTGAGGAAACCGATTGCAACAAACCATTTGAGCTAAAAAAAAAAACTGATCCATATGAGTACTGAGAACTTACTCCATTTAAGTTGAAGTAATGAGGTATTTAATGAACTCATTACCTTCAACACTGAGTTCAAAACGCTTTCCAAATGAGTAGAATTAACTTTCAGTAAATCTTGAGTTAGCTACACTCATTTCATTTGATAAAGTTGACTGTTGGGTTTTACAGTGTTGTTTTAGCTGGCTGCAAACTGATTAAAATCAGTTTATTTATCCTATGTAGAAACAACAACAGGACAAAAATCCACACATAAAAACAGCATAGATTTTTCTTATCACATTATGTCTGGGCAGGTTTGGTTATCTTCACTCTCTGTGGTTATGTATGTTTGCGTGCAATATGGTTCCGAACCTCAACAGAACTTCAATATCAGTGGATATATGTTGATTTATGTCGTTCACCAGGAGTGAATGAACTTTGATCCTGCATCTGGAAGTCTGTGCGCTTCTTCATAATGCAAAGAGAGTCTTCTGGTCATATGGGTGAGTGATCCGCATGTCAGACCACACTGTTATTTCTATATCTGCTGTGAAAGTAAACATCTGTGTGTGTGTGTGTGTGTGTGTGTGTGTGTGTGTGTGTGTGTGTGTGTGTGTGTGTGTGTGTGTGTGTGTGTGTGTGTGTGTGTGTGTGTGTGTGTGTGTGTGTGTGTGTGGATGTGCTATTGGAGCGCATTATGCTATTGTGCATACTGTATATGGGTGTGTTTGTGTGTGTGTGGGAGAGAGAGAGGGAATCAAAAATGGATTGAAGATGGTTTATGTAATCAGTTTGATAGACGTTAATGAAAATAAATAATCAACAAGGTTTGCAAAGCCACACCTTTGTGTTGTTACTAAAAAAAAAACAGAAATAAAAATAAAGAAATTTCGTTTTTTGCTAACAAAGAGTAATAATTGAGCATTTAGGCCTAGACTATGTAGTGAGTTACTTGGGCTCAGATTGTTGGTTCTGATTAAGCATTTCATACATGCAGACTTTTTACAGTGCTATATATTTGCTCCAGGAAAATCAAATCAGCTATTTTAATTAATCCAAGCCTTAATGGAGATTTCACCCATGGGCCATTTACTTGTGTATGTGTTCATATGCATCTTAATGAGATCAACTTAAATGTAAAGCCCAGGAGAGGATTAGAGAGCTTTCATTGATCCTCCTTTCAGCAGTCTGACGCTGCTGTACCGCTGGATGGCAGTGAAGCGTCCTGGTGGATTCAGAAATTAGACGAGCGCCTTCCAGCGGCCACGGTGAGATTTGCATCCCTGATAAACAACTAGCAGCTCAATTTGTTGTGTGTTTTGGCTTCAGAATAAACAGAAGTCTGTAGGGCAGCTCAGGACACATTTTCATAATTCTGACCCGGCTACAGTCCAAGCACTCTGACAATAATAAATGTATTGTGTTTTGAAAATGCTTTCCAGATATTTTCCTTACATGTTCCTTTGACTTGTTTTACCTGATGGCTAATATTTTAACATATTGCTAGCATGTTTAACATTGTAACAAAATGTCTGTCAAAGATTTAGCATATTTTAAAACATTTACTAAGATTATTTAAACTTTGCTAACATGCTTATAGCTGCGGCTAATATTTTAACATATTGCTAGCATGTTTAATATTTAGCAAGCAGGAAATGGTATGTTGCTAAAGCGTTTCTAGCATGATTTAGCAGATGGCCAACATGTTTTAACATGCTGTAACACGTTTATAACTTAATAACATGCTAGCATGATTCTATGTTGTTATAAGCAACATAACACATAGGCTAATATTCATTTTACAATTTAAGAACTATGGGTTCGTCTTTAGCTTAAAATAATGTCCAATTTTCTCAATTAGAAATCATCTGTGTCATCTGTCAACATGGTTTAGCATGTTGTATAGTACGTTTATTATAATGTTATGACTTGTATTTGTCTAAGTGTCTAAAATATTGTATAGTTATAGCACTTCTAATGATTAAAGTTTTTCTTTAAACTTTTTATTATTCATTTTTGTGTCTCTCATTTGTAAGTTGCTCTGTATCAAGCAGAGATGCCCAAACTGGGGCAAAGTTGGCCCATGGCAACCTTTGACTTGGCCCGCCATGCCATCTGAGAATGGGTTAGAGATTGTCATTTCTAATTTAATGCAACCTTATATTGGTTTGTTTTATTGTTAAACTACAGCAATGCTATCTGAGATGAAATGTTTCAAATGGTGTAAATTAATCAGATTTAGTTTAAAATGTACATAAGATGGATAGAGGACAATGCAGACTTTGGTGAGCGAATCAAAGCAAAGGCAGCTTCTGCTTGACTAGAGTATTCAGCATTAAACTCCACGGTGTTATAAATGTGATTGTTTATGTTTTTGTTGCAATAAGTTCTCATTTAAAAAGTTATATTGCGTAATATGATTTAAAGTAATGTTTTCTAATTAATTCGGAAATTACCCATGGCAGTTTTAATGTAAACAATTTGGTATTTATCTTTGGCCCACGGATATCAGTGATATTTGGTTTTTGGTCCCTCATACGAAAAAGTTTGGGCACCCCTAGTATAAAGGCATCTGCTAAAAGTTTAAATGTATTATTTACACACACTTTTTTATAACTATTCCTACTATATCTACTAATAGTGCTTGCTTACAGAAATCCAGCAAAACAGGAAATATTATATGAAATAATAGCATAAATACTGTAACTCAAGTACTACGAATGTCAAGACCTAATGAGCTGCCTATACCTAGACAGCAGTGCTGCTAATCGTAGGTGTGTGCTATGCCTATTTTAGGCCTCATGATGCCCAAAAATTATGCTGACAGGAAAAGTGCATGATGCCCAAAAATTTCAGCTTCCAAGATTTTAAGCCACACTGAAACGTCAGCTCGAGTTGATCCAGTTTCATGTATAATATAACATGATCACAAAAATAACTGTAAATTAAGATAGAAAGGTTGGTTCATCCATCCTCATTGCAGACAATCGTATGCTAATTATTAAAACTGGATATTTGTAAATTAAGTTTAAAGCTACATTTACACCGTTTGCTGCTTTATTTTGCTTTACTATTTAAATATTGTTTTAATAATAAAAAGTGTCAGCTGTGCCATGTCTGTTTTTCATTAGTGCTTAACAAAAACATTAAACTGCTTGTTATTAACTTACAGGACACTGTAAAATCAGTAAATTATAAAGTTTCTTACAAATACTGCATTTATTTGATCAATGATACATGAAAACGGTAATATTGTCAATTTTTGTGATTTAAAATCACAATGAATGAGGGTGACACGGTGGCTCAATGGTTAGCACTGTTGCCTCACAGCAAGAAGGTCGCTGGTTCAAGCCCCAGCTGGATCAGTTGGCATTTCTGTGTGTGTAAGTTTGAGTTTGCATGTTCTCCCTGTGTTGGCGTGGGTTCCCTCCGGGTACTATGGTTTCCTGCGTAGTCCAAAGACATGCACTATAGGCGAGTTGAATAAGCTAAAATTGGCGGTAGTGTATGTGTGTGAGTGCAGGAGTGTGTGGGTGTTTCCCAGTACTGGGTTGCAGCTGGAAGGAAAGCATTTGCTGGATAAGTTGGCGGTTCATTGCGCAGTGGCGACCCCTGATTAATAAAGGGACTAAGCCGAAGGAAAATGAATGAATTAATAATAAATGGCGCAGTAGGTAGTGCTGTCGCCTCACAGCAAGAAGGTCGCTGGGTCGCAGGTTCGAGCCTCGGCTGGGTCAGTTGGCATTTCTGTGGGGAGTTTGCATGTTCTCCCTGCGTTCGCGTGGGTTTCCTCTGGGTGCTCCGGTTTCCCCCACAGTCCAAAGACATGCGGTACAGGTGAACTGGGTAGGCTAAATTGTCTGTAGTGTATGAGTGTGTGTGAACGTTTCCCAGAGATGGGGTGCGGCTGGAAGGGCATCCGCTGCGTAAAACACATGCTGGATAAGTTGGCGATTCAATCCGCTGTGGCGACCCCAGATTAATAAAGGGACTAAGCCGAAAAAGAAAATGAATGAATGAAAATATTATTTATTCTTGTTATGCAAAGCTACGCTTTAGTGTCATGTTATCATTCAATAGAGACTTAAATACAAAACACAATTAACAAGGGCGATAACATAAAAAAATACAGTAATACAACTAAAGAAAAAATAGTAAAAGTAATGAGACATTACAAATACATTTTCATTTTTTTGTGCAAATTGTAACACATTATTAAAAACAAACAAGTTTAAGGCTTTAAAATAATGTAGTGTGGAAATGTACCTTAAAATGGGTCAAATGTGTTGTTTTTTTACATCCGATTTACACTTATAAATGAAGAATTTTCCATAAATAATGAGTAAATTCAAAATATAATGATTTCTAAAAATCAACAGTCCTCAGAACAAAATGTAACATCCTTATTTGTTTCACCTGAGAGGTCAAATCACACCAGAATTAATACATTCATAAATTTAAATACAATACTTTCATCTTATTACCAAAACACTTCAGAGACTGATAAACATAATTTCATTAGGTTATTAAAGCTCCAAACAGCTATTAGCAGATTAATCACTGTTCACTGCTTATAGTGTTGGCATAACTGTATTATTACCTGTGTTTATTCCACATCTAGAGACAGGCAGATATGTAAACATGATAAATGTTTTGAAGAAATCGGAAACCTTGTAACCACTGACTTTTAGTTTTCAAAATTTCTTCTTTAGTGTTCAACAGAATAAAGTCAAACAGGAACAAGTTAAATGGGAGAAGCTGAATGATATTCAGTTTTGGGTGAACAACCCCTTCAATATAGCTACACACACTTAACATGAACTGTTACTATGACTAAACATAACTGCATTGGCTCAGTTAATTAGTAGATGTAGCACTGCACATGCTGATGGTACAACTGTGTTATTGCAATGCAATGTGTTTATTACACATCAAGAAGCGGGCAGATATGTAAACATGCTAAATGTTTTTATCACAGTTCACGGTCATTGTCATAGGTGCGTGGGGGTCGCGTTTACCACAGAAACACAATGAATCCTGAACGCTGAAGGCCAGTGTCTCCCCCTTCTCTGGGCTCTGACCATTTTGGTTGAATAAGAGGAGCAGTGTGTGTGTGTGTGTGTGTGCGTGTGTGTGTTCCTGGAATAGCTTCTGCTAGTGGCTGCCGTGCAGGCCGAGGGAGGCGGAGGTGAGGTGGACTAGACTACGCGTGAGCTCCTCCAATATGAGAGAGACAGAGGGGAGGGTGAAGGGAGAGAAACAGCCGCCTTCAAAAATGGCGTCTTCGAGGGAAAATGACTAATATTATGAAAAAGGAGGCCTCGAGCTCGACGCTCTAGCGGTGTTTGCGTATAGCGTACGCTTTGGAAATTGTTCGGTATTACGCGAGCGTAAACGCGTGAGGGGAAACAAACGAGATCGACTGAAAATAGAGCAGAAACACCATCTTATTTTGATGCGTCGACAGGGCTAGCGCGCGCTGCTAGCTCGCAACAACATTGATTGTGGGTGGATTTTTAACATTGCGTCTGATATTCGTTCGTAATATCATTGCATGCGTAATGTAGAAGTTGTTTAACGGCCGACGGCCCTTGCTCGGTCGATGCATATTTCATACAAGTAAAGTAAGTGGAGAAAGGGGAGGAGAAACAAGGGAAAGGACGTATACGGTCATACGCGTCCATCAGAAAATTTGACGGTAACCAGGTCAAACCGAATTATTCGCAGGAGCATGGCATTACTTGATGCGATTTTAAATGAGAAAAGGCTGAAAAGGAGGTGAGTTATTTCTTTGGAGGTGGTCGGTGAACACCCCCTCTATCACGCACTCATCTCCTCCCCTCCATTTCCCTCTCCCTTTTCAATATGCTATTTTTCACTCTTATGGACTTAGTCGTCTCTCACCATGATTAAAAACTGACAACAGGACCGCGATCTTGCTGTGCAAAAGAATAGTTTTGCACCGAAACCGTTTGCTCGCGTCCCAGCCGCGCGTATTGCGAAGCGATGGATAGAAATTACCCGGGAGCTGGCTTCGGTGATTTGGGCGCAGGAGCCGGATGGAGCTACGAGAGATCAGCCAAAGCAAGGTAAGCATGCAGCCATGCTGAAAACACACAGAATGATGATGATGATAGTGGTGGTGATGGTGTCCGCTGCTCGGGACAAAACAGACTCGTGTGAAAAACTCGCGCATTTGCATCTGACTCTGACGATGCATTTGCGTAGGATGTCATAAGGTATTAGTGTAGCTATTGTTATTCAAATAAGCGAGGGATTGCAGCTTTGGAAATTCAAGTGTGATTGATGGACTAATGTGCGGTTTGGGGAGGAGAGGGAAGAAAAAGGTGGGGGGCGGGGTAAAGTCTGCTCGCACGATTTTATTACAGATCCCCACGTAGATTCATTTAGCATCCCCAATGAATGAGGGGTTCGGGTCAAGCCTGTTGAGAAAACGCAGGGAAATCGAGATCGCTAATAAGATGCTACAGCTTACTTTTAATCGCAATATTTTACATTAATTACGCATATATCGTCGTATCAGAATTAAAAGTAACATTTACATTAGAAATGCACATGTAAGTTTGTACAACACTGCTACAAAATAGCGTTGAATAAAGCCCTGTTCTTTTATAAATCGTGCAAACAATGCTACGCGGCCTCTGATGATGATGGGCTACAGTTAAACCTCCCATTCAGCTGACGTTAGCTAACCCCATCATGCTATTGTCGCATGTGGGCCTGCTACTTGTTTCAACTAGAAATGATATAAAGTGTAGGTTTTTGTTACTCTAGGCCAGAGAAAATAAATCAGTTTCAATCGTTTCAGTTGAAGATTTGCCTAAGATAGCTCTCGCGCATGTTCTTCTGAAGATGGGAGCGACCTGCGCTGCTTTGCTAACAAGTTAGCCTACAATGCTATGCTTACTGATACAGATTAGGACGTGGAGTTCAGTTAACCGATCATTGCAAACTTATAAGAATAATTGTTTTTTTTAATTAATAAATGAACTTTTTTTGTCGCTTAATTGTATCTGAATATTTTACGTTTCAGTGTACTTGATTAGCATGATTGTTTTGAATAGAACAGTCAAGTCAATCAGCACTAACAAACAGCAAGAACGATTAATTATAAGAAAGATAAATAACAATGCTAATAATAGTATTAATATTAATAATAAGAGTATATAATTAAAAACAACAACTTAATAATAGAGAATTAATTTGTTATTATAAAATTATTATTTAATTATTTTAAAGCAGGGGTGCCCAAACTTTGTAGTATGAATGGCCAAAAACCAAACATCATTGAGAGCCGTGGGCCGAAGATAAATATACCAAACTATTTTACATTAAAGTTGCCATGGTTAATTTCCTAATATTTATAAATAAATGGAAAACATTACTTTGAATCGTATTACTTAGTAACATTTTAACCGATAACTCATTGCAATAAGAACATAAACAATCACATTTATCACACAAGTGGCGTTCAATGCTTTATAAACTAGTCAAGCAGAATCTGCCTTTGATTAGCTCACGAAATTCTCTGCATTGTCCTTTATCCATTGGGTGACAGTATGCACATTTTAAATCTGATTAATTTACACCATTTATTTTGAAACATTTAATTTCAGTTAGATTTTTTAGTAGCTTAACAATAAAACACACAAAACATTGTGTCCCCATCGTTCTTCCTCTCTTCTCAGATGGGATGGGGCCAAATCAAAGGTTATCATGGGCCAACTTTGGCCCGCAGGCTCTAGTTTGAGCATCACTGTTTTAAAGTATAAATTTAATATGCTTTCCAAGTGTGTTTACAGAAATCTATGTTAATATCTGAGAAGTTAAAGGGTGTACATTTCTTAATGAATTGTCACTTTTTATTGATAAGGATCAATTATGTTGTTCCTTTAATATTAGAAATTAAAGCTAAATATTAAGTTATTACTATTTTAAAAGCTACTTATAAAAACATTTCTCCACTGAATTTAGATGTCAATTCTTAACATTACATTGAAAGCTAAATAACCATTGTTATTTAAACCTTAAAACAACAGATAAATATTAATAAATGTATTATTTTTAGTAGTTCACTTAAATGTAATGGCATAATGTATTTAGTTTAATTGCTTTTGACACAGATTGTCAGGTTTTTAATGTTACATTTATCATTTTTTCATGCATTAACCCCTATTAATTATTCGATAATATTCGTTTAAACATTTTTAATGATTGCTTAGTACTTGCTAATTAGGAGCTATGAAACTTAAAGTCGTCATTAAACTTTATGAAAACTTGTGATAGTTTCGTTCTTGATTTAGGCATTTATCTAAGTAAATCATTCTTAAACAAAAAATGTAGAACTTGAGTCCTTTGGGAATTGATTTCATAATTGTGATTTGCTATTAATGGATGATATGTGAGTGAATAGACATAAAGTTGGTTTTATATTCGTACATTCGTTCATTTAGAAGTCTCTATATTGTTTACCATGTTACTTTGAATATTCGATTGGAATTAGCATGCAAGTGCAAGTGTGACTTCAAAACAACATTAGCTCTATCTAATTGACTGTGAGCAATGTTGTACTTTGATAGTCATTGGCTGCTAATATGATTTCCCTATTTAGAATTTGTAAAGAATACTTTTCTGAAATTATGTCATTAAGGAGAATGTCTGAATATCTGAATATAAAACCAACTTTAGCTCTATTGTGAGTGACAGGTTGTCCCACCCCTTCACAACACATTCTTACAGAAATAAATATCACTGCAAGAACACTTGATAAAAACAATCATTATAAAAAAACTTTATACGAATGGTCTGCTTTGATTAATGGAGACTACATACCCAGTATAAAGCATAAATTCCTCCTAATTATTGCTCAATGCAAAACCTTTTCACGTACTGTACAGAGAGATTACCTTAGGCAAACTGTTGCTGTTTAATGCTTGTGTTTTTACACTTGCTTCAAGCATCATTGATTACTAATTCTAAAGTGGTGATATCTGTTCTTGTCAGCTTGGTGTACGGCAGCTCTAGATCATCACATCCGGAGTCTGAACTTCTTCATCGCCAAGCCTATGCCACTCCCCATCCCCTGCAGGGTTATGCCACCAATCACCATCCTGGAGGATCTGGCCAGGGTGGGGCTTGGGGTGCAGCTGGAAGGAGCCTGGGTGAGTGACACTACTTTACATTCAAACATCTGGTTTGGGTTAATCGTATCATGTTGATGTATAGCAACAAAGCACTTGTGGAATTTCTCATTTTTATTTGTGATATTTTATTTATGATATATGCTAGGCATGGGCCAGTACAAGATTCTGATGATAGGATAACCTTAGATAAAAATATCACGCTTTAACGGTTTCACGGTGTAGTGATTACTGCTCTAAAATATATAGTTTTTAAATGTCTGAGTAAAAAACAGCAACTTTTTTCCCCTTTAAACACAAAATATTTTATTTTTAGAAACATTTATAATATTTTGGAGCAGTAAACATGTCAGGCTAAATAATTTAAATGGTTACACTTTACAATAAGGTTCATTAGTTAAGGTTAGTTAATGCATTTACTAACATGAACAAACAATAAACAATACATTTATTACAGCATTTGTTCATGTTAGTTAACGTTAGTTAATGAAAATACAGTTGTTCATTGTTAGTTCATGTTAACTCACGGTGCATTAACTAATGTTAACAAACATGAACTTCGATGTTAATAATGCATTAGTGAATGTTGAATTATGATTAATAAATGCTGTACAAGTGTTGTTCATGATTAGTTCATGTTAGTAAATGCATTAACTAATGAACCTTATTGTAAAGTGTTACCATTTAAATAAATCTTAGACTTCTGCTGTCTTCATTTGTTTCAAAAACAAAGATTTCTTTACAATTTAAAATGGCATCTTTGGAAATATTTTCTGCTGGAGATACTGTTGTCCCAAAAAACTAAATAAAAATAAAACAAAAATAAATAAAATATAAAATAAATAAAAAATCCTACACATACCGTAGGAACGGTATAGCAGAAAATGTTGGCCGTTTCAAACCTTGACTTTTCCAAACCACGGTATACCTTGAAAACGATTATCGTCCCATGCCTAATATATACTGATCATTTACAGAAATAGTGGTTGATGTATAGTTATATATATTGACCAGAGGGACATTTTGCATGTGTGTTTGTTTTGTAGTTAATTTTCCAAGATTGTGATGTGTACACTCTTGCTTAAATGGGTGCACTGCATTCCTGAGGTTTTGAAGCTCAGTGTTTCCAATAGTAGCCTTTATTATAGAGCTTATCACATGATCTCTTCCTTGACTACCATGATTGATTTGCAGCTCAGGATGTAAAAAGACAAGACCATGCTTGTAATACACAATATCAGTTTAGTAGTCAATACCAGCTAAATATTCCAGGGAATAATTAATACAATTAATATTCATGTATTCAAGAGGTTAATAAAATCATTTTATAGACAGTGTTAAAAAATTTAACATTACAAAGAATAGAGTTGATAAGTATTGAATATGAGTTATTCCGTTAAGTGGTCAAAAATTGGAATTATCCCATGTAATATAAAACTACTTAGTATTTGGCAGTATGTGTTGTTGTTGTTATTATTAAAAGTAATATATACATAATAGGCATGGGACAATAACCGTTTTTAAGGTATACCTCGGTTTGGAAAAGTCAAGGTTTTAAAACCGCCAAAATTTTCTTATATACTGTTCCTAAGGTATATTTTGTTGTAAGTTTTTTTAGGACAACAGTATCTCCAGCAGAAAAGATCTCCAAACACCTTTACAAGTTGAAAAATATCTGTGTTTTTGAAACTAATGAAGACAGCAGAAGTCAATGATTCATTTGAATTATTTAGCCTGTTTACTGCTCCAAATTATTTAAAAAGTGTCTCAAAAACAAATTGTGTTCAATGGGGAAAAATATTAGTTGTTTTTTAGCCAGACATTTAAAAAAAACATATTTTAGAGCAGTAATTACAATACTGTGAAACCATGATATTTTTATTCAAGGTTATCATACCGTCAGAATCTTATACCGGCCCATGCCTAATACATAAATAGGGAATACATTCTGTTTGACCGCTAAGCAGGTCTGTTTATCTTTTCGTAAACCTAATAGACTGTCTACATCAATACCTGCCAAGACAAGTATTTTGATCAAGACGTGCATTTGACTAACATTGTTTGCAATTGAATTAGAAGAAACATGAGCATTCGAAAGTAGCCATTTATCAATACACACAGGTAGCAAATTTAGTTTGTACTCTGCATCGTACTGATATTGTAGAAAGACTTGTATTACATTTTCATTTTGGTAATTAGTCCAAGTTTTTTGATGTCCTTATGAACATGATATGATTGTGTTGAATTAATGCAGAATTTACTGAAATGGGCTCTGCATTTAAGTGTTATTCAATGTGTGTGTTTCAGGCCTGTCTGGACTTTTTGATGCTGGCCTGCACCACGCAAGTCCTTCAGGCCCAGATCCATCGGTTATGAACCTTATATCTGCCCTAGAATCTCGGGGTCCACAGCCACCTCCTTCTGCCTCGTCGCTCCTATCTCAGTTTCGCACTCCATCATGGCAGACTGGTAAGTTGTATGAGCTTTGATTAAGTTTGTTGTATTTAAATAATGAATGACAAAAAACATATTTGATAAATGTGATAAATAATGCCATCACCATTTGGTTCATGGTGTAAATGCTGGTAAACTAAGTGCAGACAACTAGCACTGTCAGCACTGTTTCCATGGTAACAAATTGCAAGGCACTTAGCAAAAGATATTAATTGGCTCTTTAATAACTCATTGGGCACAGCTGTTAAAAGCCAGCCTTTGTACTTACTAGGGATTTTTAATTATTACTTTTGTATTTATTATATTTTCCTGGCCTAAGCTTTTGTCTTTGTGTCTTTCTCCACATTTTAGCCATGCACACACCTGCCCCCGCAGAGCTGTTCATCTCTGGTGCCCTTCCTGGAACTGGATCCTTTCCATCCTCTTCTGCTTTGTCTGCCTATCAGCACCCAGCATCATTCTCAGGGAGGTCTTTTCCTGGTGTGACCTCCTCATTGTCCTTACAGGACACACCCACTTTCAGCCCTACCTCCAATGGCCTCCTGTCACCCCATGATCCTTTACTCCACATCAAGACACCTTCTCAGTCAAGCCTGGGATTTGATCGCCTGTTGTCATCACAGGGTGCAGCTGCGGCTTACCGTGGAAGCCATGATCCTACTGGGGGGGGAGTCACATCTGCTCAAGCTTCGTCTGCAGCATCAGTTTCTGCCCGCCATATACCATCTCATCAGTTTAATTTGTTGTCCTCCCAGCTTCAAGATCAGTCCTCCCAGCTCTACAGTGCCTCTGTATTTTCCTCCACCCCTGCACCACCTCAGCCAACATCCCAAGAGCGGACAGTACCAAGACAGGACAGTGTAATAAAACACTACCAGCGTCCCTCTCCAGCACAAGCCCCCTCATCCACACCTCATCCTCTCCAGCACTACCTTAGCTGTGGGGTGTCAGGATATCAGCAAGCCACTCACACTCGCCATGCTGGTCTCTCTTGCAGTCCACTAGGTGAACACAGTCCCTCCTCAGACCATAAACCCTCACCTAGAACTGAGCAGTACAGACCAATTACACAGCCATCCTATGGGTCCTCCTCATCCTCATCCACTGCTGGGGCAGGAAAGGGGACAAAGAGCAGTTCCAGTAGTGGTTACTCTTCCTCTGGATCTGCATCCTCCTCCAGAACCCCTCACACACCACCCTCTGCCTCCTCTGCTTCATCCTCATCTTCATCTTCTTCATCCTCTTCTGCGTCTGCAAGTGCTCGTCAGTCTAATTCCATTCCAACCTCCACTTCTGCCTCTGCATCTTCTCGCCAACAGCCACCAACACAGTCTGTACCCCCACCACCACAGTCACATTCCCAGCCCCCACAAAGCTCCTCTAATTCCTCCCAGCAAACCCTTCCCAAATCATGCCTCTCTGGTTATGGATCCCCAGTGGCTCCAGTAAAGTCGTCAGGTGGTCTAACAGGCCAGACACCTCCTCAACCACAACCGCAATCTTTCTCTCCAAGTCAACCTCCATCACACCTTTCTCAGTCATATGGGGGATTCAGTTCTCCACAAGCTCATGATCTGCCTTCAGCTAGGACCTCTGGAGTTGCTAAAGGGTATGGGAATTTAGGAAGTCAGTCATTTTCAACAGAATCCGTATATGGATCAGATTCAGGTTATGGGTCTCTGCCACCATCCTTAGGAGGTGCTGGAAGTCCATCAATGGGTTATGGTGCGTCAGGACACTCTCCTGCCCTTCTTAGGTCAGGTGCAAGTGGTGGAACAACTGGTGGTAGTAGTAGCGGAGGTAGTACAGGAACTGGAGGCAACAGTAGTGTGGGAGGTGGAGGAGGTGGTGGATCTTACCACATGCCTGATTCCAGTCCTTCTCCATCTGGAAATTCGGGAATCATCCGCCCTGGTCTACATTCTCCAGCACCATCACGACCTGCTCAGTCACCTGTTGGAACAGGATCCAACAAATATCTTTCCTCTGTTCTCTCACCTTCATTTCTACCTTCTCCACAAGGGTACCCAGACACAAGAGGACCTAGATCACAACCTTACCACTCCTCTGCTCCTCCCAAAACAAAGTCTGATAACAGCATACTTGGTGTAACAGAGTCTAGGCCACAACAGGATGATGATGTTGATGATGATTTCCTCATTCAGCACCTTCTTCAAGCCCAGAGTCCTGCTCCTCAAGTATCCCATCACCATCCTGCTCAAACCCATCATCCTTCCCAGCCCACCCAGCAGCCTCCAGGTCTTCCAGCTCAGGATGGAAATAAGGGGCTTGCTTATGAGATGAGCAAAAGCTCAGAAGAGAGGTACCACCTTCAGAGTGTTATTCGAACACATAGTGCAACCTCTAATGCTGCCGTCTCTGGCACAGGAAGTGGAGCTGGACTGGACAGTCAATTGGAGATGTCTCTAAAAAAACAGCAGCAGCAACACCAACAACAACAGCAACAACATCAGCAACAGCAGCATAAACAGCAACAACAACAATCACAGCAGAAGAGCAACAGAACTGTAAGTGATGGAGGACGAGGAAGTTCAGAGCAAACACATTCCCATCCTCATCATCATCACGATTCTCTGGGATCAGTAGTGCATTATGGGCGTGGTGACCCATATTCCCAACACTCCATTCCTCAACACTCCACCTCCCACCATCAACACACTCCACATACACCCACGCACTCACATCTACACTCTCACCCACACATGGATCTTCAGAAAAAGACTCAAGATTCAGGTGATATGGCTTACATGCGTAAAACACCTGATGTGCAGCAACATCACCATCAGCATCAACAAACGCATCAACAGCAAACTCAGCATCATCAGACTCATCCCCAACAACATCAACAACCACAGCAACAACAGCACCACTCACAGTCACAGTCACTTATGGACTCTCCCACTGACCAGTCTCGCCAATCTTCTCATTTGCTGCAGTCTGTGCTGTCCCATACTCGCAGCAAAATAGACCCTCAGCAACAGCAGCATTCTGTAAGCCAGCAGTCTCTTATGGAAGCTACTGGGGGAGTTGTGTCTGCAGAGACCCATACCCAGCCCCAGACATCACAACTCCAACTTCAGCTTCAGTCCCAAGCTTTGGAAGCAGCTGGTCACTATGGTCATAGTTCCCAGCAGCAAGACCAGAGCCGCCCTAAGTCTAATACCGTGTCTTCACTTGACATGCTGGAGCATTCCCTCTCCCGGACATCAAGCCAAGAGGGAGCAATGGTTGATGAGAGGACAGGAGGTGATGGAAACCGGGGGAATTCTGCAGCAGCAGGAAGTGTAGAAAGGCGTCAGTCACAGGAACAACAAAGACTTTCGTCTCACCACCAATCACAGCACCATGCCTCAGAGTTACACCCGTATCTTCCTGAGCCAGACATGAGTTTATCAACAACTTCTCATGGACACCACCTATCACACCATCACCACCAACAGCAGCAAACTTCACAAGGTCCTCAACATCCTAACTCCCACCATCAACATCCACTCCCCTCACACGCTAGTCAGCAGAGTCATCATCATCTTCCTCCACAAACCTCCTCTGCAGCTTCTCAGCAGCAAGAGCAATCTCATCCCTCTCATGACCCCCAGATTGCTCAAGCTCCACTTGACCAGCATCAAGGAGAGCCCCACTTTGACACCAGAAATCCAGCAGTAAAATCGAACCAAAATCAAAGCCAACAGAGCCAGAGGTTTGTTCCTTTAACATCCATCTGCTTTCCCGATTCTCTTCTCCCAGATGAGGATCGTTCATTCTTTCCTGGAATGGAGGATATGTTCTGCCCAGAGGACTACAAATCCACTTGCTCAGGAGGTCCAGGGCAGGGTCAAGATGGAGTTGCACCTGGTCAAACAGTGCAGGAGGGAATGGAAGGAATTAAAACAACACCTGGAGGAGGAGACAATACAGGTCCAAGTTATGATATGCTTGGCCATCACAATGACCAGGGCTATGGGCAGTATTGCCATGATCTTTCAGAACCTGACAATGGAACCATGCATTTGGATCTTGACTCCTTGAAGACTCATGAGCTCCCATCTACAGTCAACACAGAGCAGCTTGGATTGATCCAATCTCAACCAGCCAGTCTTGCAATGGGTACAACTGGAACTGTTGGGGAAGGATCTGGTGCCAAAATAGGAGGCACTGGGGGATCTGGGTCTGGATCCGGGGGTCTTACCTCTCCAATCTTTTGTTCCTCTCGCCCAAAGAAGCTCCTGAAGTCTAGTTCCTTCCATCTGTTGAAGGAAAGGCCTGATCCTAACTCCTTGCCCAAGAAAAGCTATGCACAGGAGTATGAATTTGAGGATGATGAGGATAAGGCTGACGTCCCGGCTGATATTCGCCTCAACAGCCGAAGCCGACTTCCTGATCTGATACCAGATCTTGTGTCCAGTTGTCGCAAATCAAGTGGAGTGGGAGGGGGGACTTTAAGCCCTTTAATGGGTGATCTAGATTTTGGATACCCATCCCTTGGTCCCCCTCCTCAGCTATTGCCACAGGATGGGCCGAAGAAACGAGGCAGGAAGCCCACAAAGCCTAAACGAGAAGGACCTCCAAGGCCACGTGGACGACCACGTATACGCCCATTGCCAGAACCTAGGGCTATGATGGGAGATTATGGAACAGGATATGTTCCTGAAAGAGGTAGAGGCAGAGGAAGAGGCAGAGGCAGAGGTAGACGGGATGAATCTATGATGGACATGGAGATAGCCAATAAAGATCCAAATCAGATGTATCAGCAGCACATGCAGCAGCAAATGCATCACCAATCACAGCAGCAGCCACAGCACCAGGAGCCAATCAAACCCATCAAGGTAAATTGTTAAATCATTTAGTATATTGTTATTTATATATTTAGTTTTTGTAATTTCTTAATTTTTACATTATTAGAGATGTACAGCATATTGGTGCCGTGTTATCAGTCATTATTACAATACAAAAATTTGGATCACTTTACAGGAGATTTTTCTAAAAATTTCTTGTCTCTCTCTCTGTCAGATTAAACTTCCTGTTGGAACCTTGTCGTCATCTGATGCCTTGTTACGGACAGACTCCTTGTCAGGCACTGACCCGGCTCTCTCAGATGGTTCCCTTGGTTCTGCACCATCTTTGGGATTGAGCCCTGGGACACCTGGAATGCCTGACATGAACAGATCTCAAGATAAGAAGTCAAAATCCCAAGAGGTATAATAATGCATTGTAGAATTTACATGGGGGGTTTGTGAGCATATTTGTCTATTTCTATCTGATTATAAATTTTGTTTCTTTATATTTAGATGGAAGAGAAAGAGTCAGAGAAGACTGGCTTTGTTGCCTCATTTCTAGATTTTCTTAAGTCTGGAAAAAGGCCATCAGGAATGTCAACGGGCTCAGCGGACAGTGCTGGAAATGAAGATGCATCTCCTGGGAAAAGTGGAGGCATTCGCCCGTTATCCCCTCAACCACCACCGCCACCTGCTGTGGCAGCTGTATCAGGATACGGAGATGGTGAAAGTGATGGAGGACTGTCTTTGGGTGGCTGTCCTAGCCCATGCAAGCGATTGGACGAAGAGCTCAAAAGAAACCTTGAGACTTTGCCCTCATTCTCATCCGACGAAGAGGACTCTGTTGGGAAAAACCAGGACCTGCAAAAGAGCATCTCCTCAGCAATCTCTGCCCTTTATGATACTCCTCAAATTACCTCCACAATGCAGCCTACATCACTTCCACCACCACCTCCTCCACCTGCTCCTGAACCAATGACACCAACACAGCAGCAACCAGCCCTCAGCCCTCAACCACCAATGCATCAACACCAGTCCTCACATTCCCATAGTCACTCTATTGAGCCTGCAAGAATACAAAGGGAAGAGGAGGAAGAAGAAATGGAAGACAAAGAAAAGGATGATGTAGATGAGGTAGAGAAAGAAGACAAGGAGGAGAATGGCCCAGATATGGAGCTTCTGACTGTTTCCAAAGTTGGAGGTGAGGGTCACTTGTTTTGAAACTAGGATGACTTCAGAAACACTTATGCTTTGTCATAGGGATGCAACGATTTACTCAATTCTTGTCAAATAATAAGACTAAGTTGCAATTTAAAAAAAAATATTGGATCAATAAAAAAGATAATACAGAAATGCAAGTAGCTTTTTTTTAAACTAGAACTGTGCTTTTCTTAGCTTGGATTTTTTTTTTTTTAAATTCAGCATATTTACATTTTCTGAAAGAAAGCACTCTTTATTTATAGTTGTAAACATACGTCCTAAACAAATTTAAGAGTGGGAGAGGGAAAAAGAGAATGCAAAAAAAAAACAAATTTTCTAATTGTTCAGAATTGCTTGTTGTCAACTTGTGAATGAGATCAATCATATTATGCCATGCGGATGACATTAAACAAAGTACATTCCTGTTTGATGAAACTGTCAGACATTTGGCTTCCGTGGACCTACACACTTCTGATTTGAATGAGGATGGAGCTTCCTCAATATTAGCACCCACACTTGCAATCACTTGCAACTATTAGTTTGATCAGCGATATTGCACATGTTTGCAGCAAACAGAATGGTCACTGAAGTTCAAAACGCATATGATTCAACATCCCAACTTATTTGAATTGTCACAAATTTTAATATATTTTTATCCGACTCACTGTGAATTGTTACATTCCTACTTTGTCAAAATTGAGCATAGGCAAGTGTCTGTATAAGATTGTGACGGTATGAAAATCTTGGATAAAAATATCACGGTTTCACAGTATTGTGATTGCTGCTCTAAAATAAGTTCCTTTTAAAAGTCTGGGTAAAAAACAAATACTTTTCCCCCATTGAACACAATATATTTTATTTTAAGAAACAACTTAAAATGTTTTGAAACATGTCAGTCTATATAATTAAAATAAATGATCGACTTCTGCAATCTTCATTAGTTAAAAAACACAGATTTCTTTACAACTTGAAAAGGCATCTTTGGATACCCTTCTTTTCTTTGGGTATAAAGTAAAGCCACTGTTCAGGACTATAGCATGCTTAGATGTTGGTTTATAAGTGATTTGTTTTTCAAATGTTTCCTGAATCGGTGGCTGACCATTAGCTTATGATGTGGAAGGTTCTTTTCTAAGTAAATAGTCTTAAAAAATGCATAAAAAGGCAAAATGTACCTATACCTGAAGCACAGTATAAAAGAAAATTTTAGTTTTAAAACCTTGACTTTTCCAAACCATGGTAAACCTTGAAGCCGGTTATCATCCCATGTGTAATCGGGCATTGACCCTGCTGTTGATTTGTTAAAAATTTAATGTAATTTATATTTTATATTGTGCATTTTATTAGGATTAAAACTGAACAGTACTCTCCTGTCTTGCAGGCTCACCTAAAGAAGCCATTGAAGCCCAAGCTCCATCTTCACTCCCACCAGTTTCATCTCCTGCTCCCTCCTCTGCCTCTTCGGCATCACCGCTTCCTCCACTTCCCCTTCCATCTCCCGTCCCGCCACAGGAGGACAATCCTTCTCCTTCTCAGAAATCACCACCACAACAGTCTTCACCTCCACCTAGTCCTGTGGCTCCATCTGTGCCTGTCTCGTCTCCTCTACCTCCTCCTCCCGCAGAACCCCACCTTTCCTCCAACCCACCTTCGCCTAGTCCACCTCCGGTACAAGAGTCAGTTCCAGAACCCGAATCCCCAGAAGAGCATCCTGCGCCTCAAATTCTACCATTGCACTTGGCACAGAAACAAAGCGGTGCTGCTATTGTTGGAGAGACTGACGAGGATGAGAGTGAGAGTGGAGGTGAAGGCATTTTCAGAGAGAGGGACGAGTTTGTGGTACGGATTGAGGACATCAGGAGTTTGAAGGTACATAAGTTCAACTTCTTTTTAGATATTTGTTAGCAAGTGTAAAAGTCATGTAGTGATACATAGATGTCTGAACAAACACTTTGGTTAAAACAAGGCTAAGTTTGGGATGGCAGTAAGTACATTTACATGGACACCAATACTCTGATATTAATACAATTAATGGCCTGTTTCTAATGAGTGATACGATTCGGTATGCTTTTATGGCCGTTTACACTGTCAAAGGGTACCAAAAAGCGAACCGTATCGTACCACTTTTTGGGTACCCTTTTGAAAGGGTACCTAGCAGGACAAAAGGGTACAAAAAGGCAGAGATAGACACGCAGCTGAACAAAACGAATCGCCATTTTTAAAAACACAGCTGAGACATTACACCGTAATAATATATACATATAATAACAAGCCATGGTCGACCGAGCTCAAACAAATCTTGTCGTCGTCTTGATGAACAGCCTCAAAGCTAAGAAGAACAAAATCTGCTGTGTCCTGTTGTTTTACGAGCCGGTCTATAAGCGTGAGCGGTTTCACTTTCTCCAGAGAGCTCGCCTTGCGTCTATATTTAAAATAACGAATTTCTTGAGCTGATGATAATAACGTGCGTGTGATTATTGAAGTGCATTTGACGATCCTTTCAGAAACAGACAAACGTGAGAGTGAAGCACGAAAAAACAAAGGAGAAGCTGGAAAAACGAAGGAGCAAATCATTCTTTCAGCAACCTAAAACATGAACAAACTGCCATGTTTAACTATTATCATCGCCTTTTGGACTATTATGAACTCGGGAATGACGGAATTACTTTCTAACAAGAGGTTACATTTGCTGCTGAAGATTAAAGATACAGATGAGAGGTTTGCTCTGACTGTGGGCTATATTTCGTGTTGTTTTTGAACCCAAATAAGGATTAAATGTATGCTGTATGTAGTTTCTGTAATTGGTGACATATTAGAGACTGTAAGAGTCTGTATGTGTTCATATATGTTGCATTTATTTATTTATTTTATATAATTGCAGACGTTACAGTAGGCTATTTTGCACTATCATTGATCTGCAGTTATAATCAAATCCTGTTCATAGAAACGTTAGTAATGAACATTTATACACAGCAATTTTTGATTACCTAAAGTACCTACTAAAGTCATAATCGAACTAAACAGAAATCGAATAAAGACATGGAGTTTTCCTGTTTTAGTGGCATTACTAAAGTGCAGTAGAGTAAACACCTTAATCAAACTATTACTGTTTTGTAGTACTACTTGTTGCTACATTTTGCGTCAGGATTCACACACAGCAGTTGCAAGGCATTTGACGACAATCAAATGAGAATGGCTTTAAGCAAGAGCACATTTTTAGTTTGAGTGGGAAACAATAGCTATGTTTCCATCCAAAGATGTGAACTAAATGTATGCGCAAAACAGGAATATTGCATAAAAGACATGCGAATAAAGCAGCGTTTTTTTCCAAGTAGTCCAAGAAAACAAAATCGTCACTTTCTGATTAACGGGCGCCAAATATCAGAAGTAAAAAACGGAATTTGCTCCAGTCGGAGAAGCTGCGTGAATCTATTCTTTATTAAATAAATTACTTGCACCTCAGATGACAGTATGCTGACACACAATGAACGCGTGGCGTGGTGGCATTTGAAGGCGCGGAGCACAGACGCTCTTGACAATTCTGCAGGTAATTTATAATATAATAACACTAATACTGAAACGGTTAAGGCGTTTTAGAATGACCAAAACAACATTTCTGGTGTTTTACAATGTGCTCAGCCGCTGGTTTGTCCATTCACACACATTTTTATCATCACATGATCTCTTATAACAAAATTACATGACATTTTTAATGCGCACACTGGAATTAGTTCAGTAAAAGTGTTTCCATCATAGTTTATGCGCATCTTTTCTTATCGAATAAAAAGTTTATCCTACTATATGCTCATACGTTTTTTTATGCACATTTTCAAAATGTATGCGCATCTTGGCATTTCTATCAACCGTTTTCTATGCGCATCTTTAAAATGCTAATAAAAATAGATGGATGGAAACGTAGCTACTGACTATGCTGAAAATTGTCCCACCAGTCCTCACTGCGTACTCTTATCCAGTACCTCAGAGTTTGTTGCATGTTAGTAAATGAAATGAGAGGTGGCCTGTTTCCTGAGATTTGAAGTTGAACTTGTCCCAAAATGAAAACCCAAAATCACATATGGTGCCATGACGAACACGGACCACTTTTGTGTGAATTGCCATATATAATAATTTAAGTAATTTATACAGACCACATTTAATTGTTCAACTTCCATACTGTTAGACTCCCCCCAAAAAACATAAAGCACTGTTTATTTATTTATTTGTAATTTATTATAATTTATGCAGATGCACTGCATAGAAAAAGACTTGATCATCCCAGTCCATCTAAATTAGGAAAATTTTTCCAAATCGAGCTTTTCAAATCGCAATATATATCGCAGAAAAGCAAAATATCGCAATGTCAGATTTTTCCAATAAAAACATAAAAAAAGCAACTCATTTAAAGACCTTAATCATAATATTGTCTTTTTCAGATTAAGCCAAATAATTAGATTATTGATGTCCATGGAAGCATAGTCAGTGAAAATCTAGTAGACGTATAAGAACAGCCTAAAACACATCATCAAATAGACAGGAATGAATGATTACACAAGTCTGTCTATTCTGTGTATTTGATTTTGGGCTGTTTTTAGACATCTACTAGATTTTTATTGTCAGCCCAAATTTGGCCTTTTTTTAGCCTAGACGTCTATTTCGGAACCTGGCGCGTTTCCCACGTTAACACAGTTCGTTTGGCATATGTAAAACCTGCAATCGCGCTCGAATCCATGTCAAAACAATCGGTCCGAGATGGCCTGAATGAGGTGGTCTTGGCTCGATTGAAACGAACTCTGGAGCGGATCGATTGTAGTGAGAAAAAATATGATCCCACGAGCTAACATACCAGGCTTTACCACAGTGTATTATGGATGCCTAATAGGCATATATGGCTATGTGAAGAGAGAATTATGAGTAGGACGGGATGTCATCTATCCTACCGGTAGATGTGCATTTCATGTCAAATACGAAAGTGAAAGCATGTTAACTATTAACAAGAGCTGTTTATCTGTTAGGAAAATTGACCGAACTGCAGTCTTGGTTTATCTGTTATTTCTCTCTATAATGTAAAGCAGAATTCTAGCCAACGACTATGTATGGGAAAGTCCTCTGATTTATATTTGGTGACGAACTGACGATGTCTGTGGGTGTCACCATTCAATATTAAAGCGCAGCTTTTCGCTTATAATGTCTTATTGTTCATCGTCATAAATTAAAATAAGGACACATGACAGCTGAGCGGGACTCTGAAAAATAAGTCGTGGAACTTTGACCAATGTGATGAGAGTTTACTTGCACGTGACTTGTTTTAGCTATTTTAATCCATTTAAAACAGGGGTGTCCAAAATCGGTCCTGGAGGGCCGGTGTCCTGCAGATTTTAGCTCCAACTTGCCTCAACTCACCTGCAAAGATGTTTCTACAAAGCCTAGTAAGAGCTTGATTAGCTAGCCCAGGTGTGTCTGAATGGGGTTGGAACTAAACTTTGCAGGACACCGGCCCTCCAGGACCGAGTTTGGACACCCCTGATTTAGAAACTTTGCTGCGTGAAAGCGACCGCACCAAGAACAAAGTCCAACATTGTAACAATTTTAATCTCTGTTTCGGAACAAGAGAGTCGATCCACAGGTGTGAAAGCACCCTAGATGTCTATTAGATGTCTATTAAACACAAAATTGCTTGGTGGGGTACAAAGTGTTAAGTTAATGTCATTTCCCCCTAGATGGCCCTTCGGACTGGACGGGAGCCCCCTCCCATTTGGCGTGTACAGAAAGCTCTGCTGCAGAAGTTTTCCCCCGAGATTAAGGACGGGCAAAGGCAGTTTTGTGCAACTAGCAACGTGAGTCTACCCGTTTATCATTTTTACAAAAGCAGTAAACCATGTATCAGTCATTTTTACTGTTATGTGTTCAGCTCATTTATTCATGCAGTTTACAATGGGAAACATCAGTGGTTTTCTTGCTTCATTAAGGTTATTGTTAGTTTGTGTTATTATCATGCAAATATTCAGAGCACTCTAATAAATGTGTCAGTGAGAATCATTCACAAATGTTAAAAATCTAGTTATGTCAACTATGCATATTGAATGGTATGATATTTATCAGTGCATAAAAGGATTTTTTTAATGTCAAAATTAAAATAATTTACTCAAATTTATGCTGTTCTGAACCCATAAGTAATTAGTTAATCCTCATGACAAACAAATAATTAGTTTTTATTGAAAGTCTCTTTACCCAGACCTTTGCCACTTAAACATGTTTATGATGTTTTTATAAAAGCATATTAGTATAAATGAGGCTGTTTAATCCCCCTAAAGGGCACAATTGTTTTATATGATAAACTGATTAAATACAAATACATAAAATCTCAATTTGTTTTTTGTGAATTGACTTTAAATAGATGGACAGAAAATATCTCAAATTTGATAAAAATGTCTTTCATTTGTGGTTTGAAGACAAATTTCTTAAAGGTTTGGAATGACATGAAGGAGGGTGACTACCGAATTTTACCTTTGGGGTGAATGAATGATTGGATGGATAATTCTGTGATTTAACTTATGTCACTTTATGTTTCCTCCTTTGTTCTCTTCTACAATTCTCTCCCTCCTCCTAGTACCTGGGTTACTTTGGAGATGCTAAAAAGCGCTACCAGCGGCTCTATGTGAAGTTTCTGGAAAACATCAACAAAAAAGACTATGTGAGGGTGTGTTCCCGAAAGCCCTGGCACAGACCTAGTCTCAACCTGAGGTACTGAGACCCCTTTACCTACCTTTCTGTTCTGTCACATCAGTGACTATAGTGGATTCGCTGAAGAGTTTAACCATAATAGAGTGAAAGTTTATTATCTCTGTGGTTTTAAGGCCTGTGACTAAGCATTTAGGCACAGGAGAGTTTAAAGCATTCAAGCACTAGAAATGAATAAAGATTTACTTTATTGATTTATTTATGCAATGAAAACTACACAATTATTATACGTTTAATTATTAGTTTTGTATCTGAACTCTCCAGAAAAGCATAAAGCGCTTTTTTTAATCCTTACCATGACTTGTGTGCTTGCTTGCTTACTAATTTTAATTTGTTTATTATATTTTATGCATGAACAATCTATTGAGTTCATTTAAAAAAGAGCTATTGAAGTCATCTGGTGAGATTGTGTTCATATCGGAATATATATCGCAGAAAACAAACAGCGCAATGCCAGGTTTTTCGAATATTGTGCAGCCGTGAGGGTGTGTTCCCAAAAGCCCTGCCACAGAGCTAGTCTCAACCTGTGGTACTGAGACCCCTTTACCTACCATTCTGTTCTGTCACATCATTGACTATAGAGACAGCTTTTGAGGCATCTCACGAGTAAAATAGTTTGAGACAGGCTACCAAGGCACCATATCATCATGTCTGATGAACAGATTCACATAAAAAGATCAGATTCAGATAAAATCCTTTCAGCTGTTTCTTCAAACACTAAAAAAAGCATTTCGCCAGGAATTTATTTGCTATGAGATGTCTTAAAATGTGGGTTTCCTCCAGGTGCTCCGGTTTCCCTCACAGTCCAAAGACATGCGCTAAAGTAAATTGGTTACACTAAAAGGGCCGTAGTGTATGAGTGTGAATGGATGTTTCCCAGTACTGGGTTGCAGCTGGAAGGGCATCCGCTGTGTAAAACATATGCTAGAATAGTTGGCGGTTTATTCCGCTGTGGTGACCCCTGATGGATAAGGGCCTAAGTCTAAGGAAAATGAATAAATGAATGTCTTAAAATCCCACCACATAAGGGCATCCTAGTAGACATTAGGGGGGGAACAGTTCATGGGGGAAAAAATGTGTATTTTCATGCCAATGTATGGTTTTTCTAAATGGGAGTTGTAAGTGTTACAATAGGAGATTTTTTTCTTACAGTGTATACTTACTAACTCTCAGGGCCGTTTATATCGAATTTGTTATTTAGCTGCACCATGTTGGTGTTTCGTAACATCTCATTTTTACGAGGTTGGTCGTTAGCCCAACGATCAACCCCCAACCTGGAGGAGCAGTATCCTATAGCGCATGTCTTTGGACTTGAAACCGGAGCACCCAGAGGAAACTCATGCCAACACCGGGAGAACATGCAAACTCCACACAGAAATGCCAACTGTGCCAGCCGGGACTCGAACCAGTGACCTTCTTGCTGTAAGGCAACATCGCTACCCACTGACCAAACGTGCCACCCCTTACAATGTATATCAAGTCAAATAATAAAATCTGACCATAGAACCGTGATACAAATAGGGTTGGGCAATGCCGACCAATTTGGCATTGTACAATGTCTAATGTGAAACATCGCGATGGACGATGGCATCGTCGTTGTAGGCGGCGGTGAATTATTTATTTATGAATAATTAACTAATTCATAACAAATTCATTATTTGTAGCCTACCGTTTCAACTACCTGACCTGCATGGTCTTTGTTTTACCCATAACCAAATCATAAATAAAGATAAGTTACACGCAAATTACCACCTGTCAATCACTTTTTCCCAGGGACTCTGGCATCAATAGGCAGAGTGATCTGTGTCGTTATAATGGCGTCGACAAACTTGGTTGGTAAAAAAGGTGCACAACCAACAGTATCTGAGGTTTTCGCTAAAATTACTAAGTACAAGCGTGAAAGCGAAAGATTGAAGCACTGTACTGATGCTGTGAAACGTTACCTGATAGATTTAAAAGACCGAAGAGTCATTAGATAGAGACAAGATTGATTAAATATCACATTTAACAACTATAGTGAGACTTGATCCAGCGGTACATCTGGTACCAGTGCGCTGCTCTCTGGGGTTTTGTGCTCTAAGCACCTGCTGACTGCTGGAGCTCAGACGCCCGTGTACGCTGCAGCGCATGACAGAGTGTGTGTGTGTGTGTGTGTGTGTGTGTGTGTGTGTGTGTGTGTGTGTGTGTGTGTGTGTGTGTTTGTGTGTGTGTGTGGTTACGTGATGTGCGTTTTCAGCGGTATAGTGTGGAGGTAGATCTTTTCAGAAATGCTAGATGAAACGGCAGTCTGGACAAGGATCGTTTTAATTCTGAGGATTGCCGGCTCAGCATCATGATGTCTATCGGCCATCGATGGACATCACGATGGCATCGTCTATTGACCCAACCCTAGATACAAACTGAACCTGTGATTTTATGAATCGTTCCACCCCTAGTAGACATGATATCATGCAGATGTTAGATTTGTGTGTGTACACATCATATTTGTCAGTGTAAAAGTATTTTAATTTCACTCATGTTTAAAAGTGTCGCTTTTCCTGATTGATAGTACTTGGCTAAATCATGGCTGTGTCTGAAATTGCCTACTACTCAGTAGGTACTACATTTGAATCTAAGAGCGTACTCACCCTATGCTATCCGAACCGTTCCCAGGCCTGTTTCTCGGATCGTTTGAGAAGTGTGAGTGCTCTGAATCGGGCTCAGGCACGGTTCACTTGGCCGGCCCTGGCCCGGTTGGAAGAGGTGTGCCAGAGCTCGGTTCACTTGAGCTTTGTCGCAGTACGCTTGTGTGTGACTGCAAGCGTGCCTAAGCCCGAAACTGAAAGCGACACGTGACTTTTTAGGGACTGTTTGATATGGATTAATTATCATTCGTACTATTCAATGAACGCGAACTGTTGTAGTTTATTAAAGATGCAAACCACTCACTGCACAACAGCTGCACCTTCAGCAAACCTCCGAATTCCAGCAGCACGAGGAGTTTATGATTGTTTATGAGCGTCAAAAGTGGCTGATCTGTGCAGCGAAATATCAGACTGCGTGTCACCGCATATCAAACGCTATAACTAAAGAAATCTCCACTGTGCTGAGCGAAATCGCTTACTGAACAGCGCATCATCGATGACGTAAGCGCATGTAATGTGAGTTTGGGCCGTCGGGGGAGACGGGAGGGGGGACAAACGTGCTTTGACCCGGTTCAAGGCAACTGTACATAGTGTGAGTATGCCCTAAATGTACTACTTGGCCGTTAGAAAAGTACGTACTATAAAGTATGAATGTGAGCAGTATGAATTGAACTCGGATGTACTACATCCGCCATTTTGTTATCATCATGTGACCCATCTGCGTCAGTTGCGTTGCTTCACTTCCATTCATGAATTCTCTCACGAAGCATTGTGGGAGAGCGTAGTCCATTTAATGCGCACTTCAGAATCTTGCCAGAAGTAGCAGTAATACTGTTTTTCTAATTCTATGAATTCTGACATACTACTCGGCTCGCATACTGTTTTTAGTGTACTATATAGTATGGAAGTATGCGATTTCGGGCACAGCCCGTATCTTACAAACAACAAAAACCCATAAACTGATTTCTCTTCTTTTTTTTGCTTGATTTTATAGATCTTGAATGATAGCTTAGTCTTGTTGTTTTTTTCTTTTGATTTTCAGAAGACAGTCTCAACCAGTCCCGAAATTAACTCCACCTCCCAACAACCAGAATCCCTTAGAGAAGACTGAGAAAGACAGAGAGAGGATTAGAGAGCCGCGTGAAACCAGAGAGAGGAACAACATTCGGCTGAGAGAGCAACGGGACAAAGAGAAGGTGCTCAGGACCAGGGAGAAGGAGGACAAAAAGGAGAAGGAGGAAAAGAAGGAAGAAAAGAAGGAGAAGGAGGAAAAGAAGGAGAAGAAAACTCTGGCTCCTCCTCCTCCTCCGCCGCCTCAGAAGCCTGAGAAACGGGCCGTGGTGAGCGAACGAGGGAAGCTGAAGGAGGAGAAGAAGAGCAGCGCACAGGAGAAGAAGAGCGAGCGCTCTGCCAAACCTCAGCCAGCAAAGGTGAAGGCAGAACCTCCGCCCAAGAAGCGCAGGAAGTGGCTGAAGGAAGTGCCCTCGTCATCAGAGTCAGACTCTTCAGCAAGTGAGGATGAAAGTGAGTAGATGAGTCAGCATGGCATGCAGTATGTAGGACAGTTCTCAGCATCAGTATCACTGTGCGTCCGCAAGGCCTGTGACTATAAGTGTTCAGGCACAGGAGAGTCTAAAGCATTCAAGCACAAGTTATCTGTTTTTTAAGTTGTTGTTTTAATTGACCTCCCTTGCCATAGTAAGCTATCGTGACAAAGTGCATATGAGATAATGACGTCACTATGTAATAACCAGTTATGATCTATTACTGAACCGATACTGAATCATCTACGTCTGCATCGTGGTGCACCAAAGAAACAATTCATTTTGACACCCCTACTCTGTTACATGAAAAAACATGCAGTGCTGATGTGAATGTGTCTTTCCCTCTGTGTGTGTCCAGCAGTGTCAGTAAAGGCTGGCCTGAACACGCGAGCGATGCGCGAGATGTACCGCAGCTACGTGGAGATGCTGGTCAGTACGGCGCTTGACCCTGACATGATTCAGGCTCTGGAGGACACAGAAGGTAATGCCAATGTCATTGCTTACTGCTGCCATCATCAAAACATGAGCCCAAATTCACCCTTCTCCTTCTATCGCCCGTTTCAGATGAGTTATATCTTCCTCCAATGCGCAAGATCGACAGCCTTCTGAGCGAGCAGAAGAGGAAGCTGTTGAAAAGAGTCAACATGAACTCCCAGCACCAGGTAATGCAGACTTTTATAAGTGCCTGCTTGATTCTTTTCTTCAGTCGCTGCTTTACTCTCTGCTTGTGCCTTAGCAACAATCACCACTTTATAAAAATCAGGGATATTCACAAGCACCAGTGTTTGTCAAAAAATTCATATAGGCTGCATTTACACTGCATGGTTCAAGTGACCCAATTCAGATTTTCCTTTTTCTCCCATGTGGCACAGATGGGATATAGCCCGTGTACATGTAAGCAGAAAAATTTAGAAGAATTTACTCAAATCAGATTCAGGCCTTGTTCATATGTGGAAATTTATCCAATATGAATCGGATCTGTGTCCTCGTGTCTGCAGTGTAAGCAGGTAGATCGGATTTTCACATGTTAATGGGAGTCGTGCATCATTAAAAACTGTAGCGAATAACGTCAACTCTGATGCTGCGTTCACACCAGACGTGGAAGAAGCAGTGATTTACATGTTAAGTCAATGCAAAGATGCGAATAGACATCCTGCGGTGTGATACGCACGAATGAGTTGGCGCAAATGATGCGATTCGTGCGAGTTGAGTGTTTTGCGTGATTGACGCAAATCACATGTTTCACGCGAATCGCTCAAGTTCGAAAATCTGAACTTCAGCGGACATTCGCGTTAACCAATCAGGAGCTTGCTCTTGTGGGAGCGTGATTATGACGTAGCGCCTGTTGTTGGTGTCCCGTGGGAAAATCCTCCTGCCTACACTGACAACAGTTCATCAAACTGGGCTCGGCTCAATCGGAAGCACTGCTGAAAGCTTCCACCATCCAAATACAGTTTCTGGAGGAGTTTATGAGCTCACAGATCTGGGTGCACCTCTGAAAGGATCTAGTGGACTCAGACAGTGCTCCAAATGTATCAACGCTGTTTTCAGCCTTCATAAAGCACATAAACACAACTATTCTCTCTATAAAATCCATGTTAGCCATTTAGGAACGAAGCTAGAGTCACCGGGCAGACAGAAGCCCTGCCTATCACGCGAATCCGCGTCTGTTGTGAAGGGAATTTGATGCGTGAATGAAGCGAGTAAACTCATAATGTACACGTATCTATTTATGCGCGAATAGCGTGATTTATCCGTGCTTGCCGCGTCTGGTTTGAACACAGCATGATGCTTTCATTTCGGAACAGACTTCAGCAAAGTCCCAAAACTTAAATCTCATATACTAGGACAAAAAAGTGTTTATATTGTCATGTAGCACAAGTATTTATGCATGTTAACGAGAGAGAGAGAGAGAGAGAGAGAGAGAGAGAGAGAGAGAGAGAGAGAGCACGCAACGTCCACCACGTAAATAATGTAGGCTAAACTAAAACTTTTGCATACATCATAGCTATAAATTACGCCATGGAAATGACATTAAGATGCCTACTGGTTTAAAAAGGCCTAGATTAAAAGAAGATGGCCAAATGGGAACTTTTCTGTCATAAACTATAGTAAAACAACTTGTCAAAAAGAATTTAAAAAATGAAACCCTACAAACAGATTAAAAACAGGAATGGAGAAAAAAGCGCTCTTTTATTATCAGCTGTCAGTCAGCGCCCGCTCTTTTTTTCCTGATTCAGCATTTGTTTTTACTGCTCTCACTCTCTCTCTCTCTCGTATCCACGTGACCACGGCTCGCATGCATGTGCAAACGACAGATCTGCGTGAACAGAGGTGCGCAGTTGTTCAAATCAACATTTGTTGACAGACAGTTTGGGCTACTTATCAGAATTATGGGAATTATCGGCTCAACAATTTTTAATTGGATGAACAATTTTTTAGTTTTATGCCTCACCCAGAAAATAAACACATTTAAATACATTTAGATAATTTACTTTAATCATTACTGTTGGAATGTGAAGAGACTTTAAACAGCACAACAAAAAACGTTTCTGAAGACAATCACTGACTGCAACTTTAAGTGTAAGAGAAATATTAAGTACAGGAAGGACTCTCATGGCACTATATATGCTGGTGGTGTGAATTTAAACAGTCCTTGAATTTAGTGTCCATGAAAGAGCGGGAACCCTGCCCACAGGTCATCCAAGATGTTGGTGATTTTTTTCTTTTTCAGTAGAACATTAAACAATTTTGTTATCTAAATCTGCTGTTCTCTGCGATTTATATAATGGCAGTGAATGGCGATGGGTTTTTAGATTAAAAATAAACATACAAATGAGTCCAAATCAGTAGCTGTGACTCCTGATGACACACTGAGGTCTTGTGAAGTGAAACAATCGGTCCCTGTAAGAAACTGAACATCATTTACAATACTGTTCGCTTTAATCCACAGTCTGGTCTAATAGTTCTGTATGAATGTAGTCCGATTGTAGTCTGGTCACTTTTGATGACAGAATTTTAATTCACTTGTAATGTAAACATGCTTCCTCTATTTATTTATCGATTTATTTATTTTATTTTAATAATTTTATACATATATTTATGCTTATTCGCCCTCCTTTCTCTCTTTCAAATATTTCCCAAATGATGTTTAACAGAGCAAGGAATTTTTCACAGTATTTTCTATAATATTTTTTCTTCCGGAGAAAGTCTTATTTGTTGTATTTCAGCTAGAATAAAAAAAATATTTTTATTATTTTTTAAACATTTTAAAATCAATATTATTAGCCCTCTTGAGCAATATTTTTTACGATTGTCTACAGAACAAACCACTGTTATACGATGACTTGCCTAATTTACCTAGTTAAACCTCTAAATGTCACTTTAAGCTGTCTAGAAGTGTCTTGAAAAATATCTAGTAAAATATTATTTACTATCATCGTGCCAAAGATAAAAGAAATCAGTTATTAGAGATGAGTTTTGAAACTATTACATTTAGAAATGTGTTGGAAAAAATCTGTTCAGTGAAGTTTCACAAACTAATTTCGAGAAGAGCACAAGATATGATTGACCTGGTCTCTCATCTACAATCATTAGTTAGCCAATCAGATTAATCCATACTCACTATAAGTAGCCTAGCTAAAACTATTCCCTTATCTTAGTTTTCAGAAGAAACCCCCCATCCACCCCATCTCCCCCTTTCTTCCTTTACCGCAGGGAGCTCTTGAGTACTGCCTGATCTCATACTACCCTTACATGCTCAATCGACCAGGCGGGAGCCCTGGGCTCACTTATCTTTGAGCTCAGGGTTCACTCCCGGGACAGCATGCCAAACCTGCTATCATTGTCAAACAATATCTAAGTGTGAACTCTTGAAACAGAAATTGGGGAAAAATATATACAGGGGGCTCATAATTCTGACTACGACTGTATGTAAGTCTCGCCCTTTTTTTTTAAAGCCATTTCAGTCAGATATATCTCAAAACAGTGGAGAAAACGCTATTACAGCTTGTGTTTATTTTCTGTTTTGTCACTTTAATAAAAAGGCATTGTATGAACCCTGTAGAAAGCTCTGTTTTCTGAATGTCTTCTCCTGCTTCTGCTTCACAGGAGGCTCTTCACACGTTCCCTCAGATAACAGCGGAGCCTCTGGACTCGGGGACCGTGAGGGTCAGGCTGGGTGGAGAATGCTACAACCGCAAAACTCTGAACCGCATTAAAAAGAGCGTTTCCAAACCACAGGTCAACACAAAACCTTCAAACTAACACTGTTGCAAATAAATGATTTGCATAGAAAGGCTGATTTATACTTCTGCGCCGACGCTGACTTGCACCTTTCAAAAAATGTAACTACATGTCGCAACGACGCAAAGCGCAAACTCTGTGATTGGTCGGCTTGGTAGCTGTGCCAATTGTGGGCGGTGCTGAGAGCCGCGAACACGATTGAGCAAGTGTTTACAAGTGTCGAGTCAGGTGAAGTAGCTCCAGATCTTTTGTATTTACCTTATGATTAAAGGTGCTGTATGTAAGTTTTTGACTCTTATATGTCATATTATTGTATTATTCGCCAATTATATGTCAGCACCCTGGGTTGCCTTGTTGGAAAACAGCGTATTTCATTCATTCATTCAGAAAGACTCTGAAAGCATGCGTCCGTGACCAAAAAGAACAGTATGGGAGACAGATGCAGTTCCACATGAGGTTATTAATTAGCAAATTACATAAATATTACGAACGTAAACATTAGGTGAGCAGGTTACATTGTAACCGCGTGTCCTAACAACACGCTGTGACGAGAGAGGCAGTGATCAGCTATTTGGCTGTTTGCACCAGACGAAACACGGCAGAAATGTAAATACAGCCTTTCAGAAGCACAGAATATGCACTCGCTCACCAAACGGTAAGGTTTAGAATCTATTTAATACATGTTAACCCACTTTAACATCAATGTAGATGCTGAATCACTCATATGTGTTTAGTTCTAAAGTTCAATTTCAGACGGTTTATTGTATTTTCAAGATCTGAGGTGAACTTTCTGCTTTCAGTATATGGCAACAAATGCCATGTAAAATGCATTCAAACTCGCATTGTTAGCATTTAGCACAGAATAAAGCACACAAGGCTTACCTGAGGTGATCTAGCTGTCATAGGTTTCTGTTGTTCAGCTGTGAGAAATAGAAGCCATTTCTAATATATCAATTCGAGGTGTTGGTTAGGACAAAAACTCCTTTTAATATGGAAAATATTCCCTCTATCGCGTGTCGTTGCTTTTATTTAGAACACAGTTTAAATCACTCGCTCCTGTACACAATCTGGCATCCCAGCGTACTTTTATTATGATCCAGGAGTGCAATACCTAGTTCAACCACTGGGTGTCAAACTTACATACTGCACCTTTAAAGTTGTTGCACGTCCGCCAGTTCCTGCCTCTGAATGAGCGAGTTTGAGCTACTTTCACATTAAGGTAGCGTTCAGAAAAAACAAAACACCCGCAAAAAACTCACTACAGTGGAACATAACATAACCTACTGCCAGCTAGCGTTTCAGAAGTGTTATTGCAGATCAACACAAACAGCACGCAGAACTATAAATGCACTGGGTCACGGCGATTGCTCAATGCAGAAGTATAAACCAGCATTTAGAGTGATTTTTGAAGGATCATGTGAAACTGCAAACTGATGTAACGATGTTGAAAATTTATTGAATCTGCTATTGATTACATTGACAGCCGTATTATTTAATAGGAACAACATAGAGACTATTTTAAATGTAACACATCTCCACGTCTGTCTCCTCCAGGACCTCAAGCTGTCAACAGAAACGTGTCGAATCTACAGTCTTTACCATTCACTGCATCACTATAAATATCACACCTTCTTACACTGTAAGAAAGAGGTAAGAACTGAACTACAGCTGTAGTAGACAAGCACACTGTTCAACATCCTGTATGATCCCTGCATGCTTAAAGGGAACACCATGATGCACATACATTTAAAGAATCTGTTTTCTTTTAAAATGGCTTAAATTTCAGAAAACTAAAGGCCTTAAAAAGCCTTAAATTCTCTAAAATTAAATTAAATTTAAGCCTTAAATTCTCTAAAATTGTATACAGGTCTAAATTTTCCTATATCCATGTAAAGCTACACAACACACATTCAATCACCAACAGTCCATTTTAATAGAGCTTTTAACAAAACTATTTATAACTCTATTTACCCATATGGGTTAATTTTTGTTCTTACAATAATGTTTGGTAAAAGGTTCTCTGTGTATTTATAGTCCATATATGGTGCACTGACCTGGACAGACTGTTGTGCATACATTTATGATTTTTTTTAAAGATAAAAAATGTGTATGCGTACAACTAGGATTTGCTTGTTTTGACAATTTGTTTAAAATATGTGGCTAAGAAGTAACTAATTATAACACACTCACTGGCCACTTTATTAGGTACACCTTACTAGTACCACGTTGGATCCATTTTGCCTTCAGAACTGCCTTTAATCCTTCATGGTGAAGATTCAACAAGGTACTGGAAATATTCCTCAGAGATTTTGCTCCATATTGACATGATAGCATCATGCAGTTGCTGCAGATTTGTCGGCTGCACATCCATGATGCGAATCTCCAGTTGTACCACATCCCAAAGGTGCTCTATTGGATTGAGATCTGTGACTGTGGAGGCCATTTGAGTACAGCGAACTCATTCTCATGTTCAAGAAACCAGTCTGAGATGATTTGCGCTTTATTTGATTTTATGGTGCGTAATCCTGAAGAAGATGAGTACACTGTGGTCATAAAGGGATGGTCATGGTCGGCAACAATACTCAGGTAGACTGTGGCGTCAATTGGTACTAATGGGCCCAAAGTGTACCAAGAAAATATCCCCCACACCATTACACCACCACGAGCCTGAACCGTTGAGACAAGGCAGGATGGATCTATGCTTTCATGTTGTTGGCGCCAAATTCTGACCCTACCGTCCGAATGTCGCAGCAGAAATAAAGACTCATCAGACCAGGCAACTTTTTTCCAATCTTCTATTGTCCAATTTTGGTGAGCCTGTGTTAATTGTAGCCTCAGTTTCCTGTTCTTAGCTGACAGGAGTGACACCAGATGTGGTCTTCCGCTGCTGTAGCTCATCCGCCTCAAGGTTGGACGTGTTGTGCGTTCAGAGATGCTCTTCTGCAGACCTTGGTTGTAACGAGTGGTTATTTGAGTTACTGTTGCCTTTCTATCATCTGGAACCAGTCTGGCCATTCTCCTCTGACCTCTGGCATCAACAAAGCATTTGCGCCCACAGAACTGCCCCTCACTGGATATTTTCTCTTTTTCGGACCATTCTCTGTAAACCCTAGAGATGGTTGTGCGTGAAAATCCCAGTAGATCAGCAGTTTCTGAAATACTCAGACCAGCCCGTCTGCCACCAACAACCATGGCACGTTCAAAGTCACTTAAATCCCCTTTCCTCCCCATTCTGATGCTCGGTTTGAACTGCAGCAGATTGTCTTAACCATGTCTACATGCCTAAATGCACTAAGTTGCTGCCATGTGATTGGCTGATTAGAAATGTTAGGTGTACCTAATAAAGTGGCCAGTGAGTGTATGATATAATATAAAAATGTCCTGTATAAGGCTGAAATTTGACTTTGTGAAACCTGCAGAAACCTTAGCACGAGTCTAATTGGCATCTTTGGATTAAAACATACAGTAGCTAATGAAAGCCTCTGTTTTCTTTCAGACGAACACTATAGAGCAGGCATCAGAAGATCCAGGACAGGAGGAAGTGGTTCAGCAGTGCATGGCCAATCAGAACTGGCTGGAGACGCTCTTCAACTCCTTCCTGGAGCTGATGGCCCTCAGCACCAAAGTGTAGGACAGACCCAAAAAACAGAAACGGGAGCGTTGAGGAATGGAGACGGCCTCAATCTGCGAAGCGCTTGGATTTATTGTCGCCTAGCTCCCCTGTCCTCCTCCTGGGATTTACAGAAACGTTTTCTTTTAAACGGCTCTCATACAGGACCGGCGATGATGAGATTATTAACTCCTTACTAGTCTCCGAGGCCGTTCATCCCTGCACACGGACGTGACCAAACTGAGATGGCCTGAAATGGGCCCGAAGGAAATGGTACACAGAGCCATGGAGGATCATACTGTGTGGAGTCTTTATACTTCTGAACGGACCGACGGATTCATTGTGGGAATTTACTGACAGGAGGAGTCGACACTAGCAGAGGAGAAGTCTGTTACTGAATTTTACACCAGAAATTTTTTAAGCAGTTTTATTCTGGCTTTTTTTCTGAATCGAGAGCGAGAGCGAGTGAAGGTTCTGTTTTATAAACGAGTGCGGACCGGAAATGCTGACGTGGGAAGATGCGTGCAAAGACATGTGTGATGACATTCAACGCTTTAGTCTACACGCGTGAAACAAGTGTGAGCTAAAGTAATACATTTTTATTATTTATAAAGACGTTTTTAACAGGAGTTCGCACATACAATACAAACCCAGTAATGCTTCGTAACGGTTCAAATAATGCTATAAATGGATGCCACATTCTGAGCTGTCTTCCTTTTTGCTCTTTAAAGGTGAGGTGGTTGGAGGCACAATGGGAAATGTATTATCTGTTTTTATCTGTTACGGAAAAGAGAAAAGAAAGGCAGAGTAGAACAAACTATTTCAAGCTACGCAAGCGGTATTGTTATTATTGCAGTGCATTCTACAGGAGAAAAAAAACGTGGAAGTGAAAGTGAGAGCAAAGCGTCTGGTTCCCATTAGGGAGGGATTATGTATTAGTACTATTTAAAATGGAAATTTGTTTTTATTTGTTTGTCTTTTGTCTGTATTCTGAGTATTATTTTGGAACAATCTAATACTGTGCTTCTTTCAAAAGTAAAGCCTTTGTGTAAATATTGTACAGCTCTTGACAACAAAAATCTCCCGGTTCTTCTGTACATGGACTATCCCTGTATTTGACAAACAAATAAAACCGTCAACAACTACTGTGTCTCAGATAAAGCACTGCTTTTCTCCAAAGGCCTATTATTGATTTAGCTCAATTATCGATTACACACACTTACAGCTGAAGTCAGAATTATTCGCCCCTTTTTGAATTTTTTTTTTCTTTTTTAAATGTTTCCTAAATTATGTTTAACAGAGCAAGGAAATTTTCACAGTATGTCTAATAATATTTTTTCTTCTTATTTGTTTTATTTCGGCTAGAATAAAAGCAGTTTTGAATTTTTTTTTATCCACTTTAAGGTCAAAATTATTACCCCTTTTAAGCTATTTTTTTTTTGATAGTCTACAGAACAAACCATCGTTATACAATAACTTGCCTAATTACCCTAACCTGCCTAGTTAACCTAATTAACCTAGTTAAGCCTTTAAATGTCACTTTAAGCTGTATAGAAGTGTCTTGAAAAATATTTAGTCAAATATTATTTACTGTCATCATAGCAAAGATAAAATAAATCAGTTATTAGAGATGAGATATTTAAACTATTATGATTAGAAATGTGTTGAAAAAATCTTCTCTCCGTTAAACAGAAATTGTGGAAATAAATAAACAGAGGGCTAATAATTCAGGGGGGCTAATAATTCTGACTTCAACTGTATGTCAGATCCAGTGGACATTTCTCTCTATAAGTTTGTACTTTTTCTTGATTTTCTTAGCATGATTTCACTACAGTTTCCCCTTTTGCTTTTGCTTATATTCATTTTGCTTATCTTTTGTTGAGACCATGAATTTAGCTGCGTTATTGTGGTATTTCCAACAGGAACTTTTCGAGAGCGTAATAAAATGTTTTGGTTTTGCTGAAAATGAACGGTCAGAAGTGGTTTAGGATATTTTTCAGAAAGCATTATCAGAAAGTACTGCGATCTAATCAAATTATCTAGAAGTTATATGTTAAAAAGTACAGTACAGTGCCACTGAAGTGGATTTTCTCATGTGAAAACATTCTTACATCCATAGATTTGCAGGAAATGATATATAAATGTATTGTTTTAATTAAAACAAAAATGATTATCGTTGTTTTTTTATTTTTCACTGATGGAGAAAAGTGAGGATTACTGTAGGTTTTACATTTATAGTCACAATATTGATTAATAAAAAACAACAAACTAGAGGTAGTTTGTCCACAGTTGAAGTCAGAATTATTAGCCCCCCTTTGACTTTTTTTTTCTTTTTTAAATATTTGCCAAATGATGTTTAACAGAGCAAGGACATTTTCACAGTATGTCTGATAATATTTTTTCTTCTGGAGAAAGCCTTCTTTGTTTTATTTCGACTAGAATAAAAGCAGTTTAAAATTTTTTAAACACCATTTCAAGGACAAAATTATTAGCCCCTTTAAGCTATTTTTTTTCTCGATTGTCAACAGAACAAACCATCGTTATACAATAACTTGCCTAATTACCCTAACCTGCCTAGTTAACCTCATTAACCTTGTTAAGCCTTTAAATGTCACTTTAAGCTGTATAGAAGTGTCTTGAAAAATATCTAGTCAAATATTATTTACTGTCATCATGGCAAAGATAAAATAAATCAGTTATTAGAAATGAGTTATTAAAACTATTATGTTTAGAAATGTGTTGGAAAAGTCTTCTCTCCGTTAAACAGAAATTGGGGAAAAAAATAAACAAAGGGGGCAAATAATTCTGACCGGATGTTTAGAAAGTATTAATTGATACACGGCAGGATTATTAGATGGTTAAACAATAAAAGTGCTGCTCTGTACCACCGTCTCTAGATTAAATACAGTATAAATACATCTTATACTAATGAGAAATGTTTTAAATTTGTATTAATTAAAATAGTTTTGATTAAACGATATCATTGTTAATTTAATAACATTTTAAAAATGTCTTTGGTTTTCATGTTGTTTATATTGACCCCAAAAAACTGTAAATATGCAAGGATTGTTCTTAGATTTAAAGCTAAAGGTTTGTTAACAGATGTTTTGACTGATTTAACATTTTTGCTAATGTTTGTTGGTTATTTTATAATGTGAAAAGTAGAAGTAGATGATGTAAAAAGTAAAAGAAAATGTTTTGTGCAATATTAAGCACTTCATGTGTATGAATAAACAAATAAACATGGGATATTGGGTCTTCTGAAATAAATAACTCTGATAGGAGTACAGATCAAACATGTGTTAAAGTCATTGAGTTAATCTAGTAATAAAATTAAATTAACTAAATAAATTTAAGGTGGTTCATTCCGCTGTGGCGACCCCTGATGAATAAAGGGATTAAGCCGAAGGAAAATTAATGAATGATATAGTTTTAAATATTGCAAAATCATTTGTAAAACATTAATAAACAATATGAGCAATACATTTTAAAGCATATTTTAATAAAACAGATATGTTCATTTTTGTTGCTAAATCATTGCACATTAATTAATATTAAAACAACTTTAGGGTTTTTTCCTCAGATATGGGTTGCGGCTGGAAGGGCAACCGCTGCGTAAAAACGTGCTGGATAAGTTGGCGGTTCATTCCGCTGTGGCGACCCCAGATTAATAAAGGGACTAAGCCGAAAAGAAAATGAATGAACTTTAGGTTTTAATATTGTATATTAGGTATGTGTAGGGTGTTACGGTGGCGCAGAGGGTAGCATGATCGCCTCACAGCAAGAGGGTCGCTGGTTCGAGCCCCTGCTGGGTCAGTTAAAGTTTCTGTGTGGAGTTTGCATGTTCTCCCTGTGTTGGCATGGGTTTCCTCAGGGGGCTCCAGTTTCTCCCACAGTCCAAAGACATGCGGTACAGGTGAATTGAATAGGCTAAAATTGGCCGTAGTGTGTGTGTGTGTGTGTGTGTGTGTGTGTGTGTGTGTGTGTGTGTAAGTGTGTATAGGAGTTTTCCAGTGTTGAGTTGTGGCTGGAAGGGCATCTGCTGTGTAAAAACATATGCTGGATAAGTTGGCGGTTCATTCTGCTGTGGCGACCCCTGATTAATAAAGGGACTAAGCTGAAAAGAAAATGAATGAATGAATATTAGTATGTAGAAATTACCATTAAAGGGTTCGGTTCACCCAATAATAAACATTTACTCTCTATTTACTCTTCCTCAAGTGGTTCCAAACCTGTTTTTGAGTTTTGTATTCTGTTGAACACAAAAGAAGGTATTTTGAAAAAGCTGAAAACCTCAATGGTTACCGGTTTTCAGCATTCTTCAAAATATCTTCTTTTGTGTTTCAACAGAAGAGACTTGTCAAAAGACATGCAAGTAGGCTAAATACTGACAGAAATTTCATTTTTGGGTAAACTGTAGAAGTAATGTTCATTGTTATTTGTTTATCTAGTCAATAAACAAATAAATATTATTTTAATGTGCTAAAAATACAACGATAGGCCTGACACGCACGAAAACACCGTTCAAACGTTTGTTGTTTGTTCTCTTTTTAATGGTCGGCTCCGCCATCTTGTGGTCATGCAGGGAAAAATAACTCTTGCGGTGACGTGTATAATGACGCGAAAAGGGGAAATCGAAACTGATATGGGTTTCCCGAGTAATGTTTAACACCTGATCGTAAAGCACAGTCTGTTGAGTAAAGTACAGTATTAAAACAACACTGACAAGCAGTTCTGTCTACTTACATCTCTTACATTCGAGGAAGAGTTCGCTGAGAACACACGAGGCCACAAACAACTGTCGCTTCTGTTTGTAAGGTAAGTGACCATTGACAGCCAATAGAGGTAACGTTGGTTTATATTCAGATATTCAGACATTCTCCTTAACAATATAATTTTATTAAAGTATTCTTTGCAAATTCTAAATAGGAAAATCACACTAGCAGCAAATTACTGTCAAAGAACAACATTGTTTACAGTCAATTAGATAGTGTTAATGTTGTTTTGAAGTCATACTTGTATGCTAATTTCGATCGGATATTCATAGTAACATGGTAAAAAATATAGAGACTTCTAAATGAACGAATGTGCGAATATAAAAGCAACTTTTCCTCTATATCAACAGGACTTTTGTTATTGTAAAGTATTAATGGGTTATTATATGAACAATGACATCATATCATCCATTACATATATCTATGTTATTTAATAATATATGCATGAACGTTTTGAAATTAAAATGGCTACTGCAATTTGGCATAAAATGTTTAGTTAACGTGTAAAGCCAACCAGACAGCGAAATAATAATTTCGAATTTATATTTTACTGCATTTTAGGATGTTTGTGGCAGTTGTGAAAGTTTGTATATGTGGATATTTCAGCTTGGTTTGTAGTTTTTAATGTTGCATCACAGTGAGTGTTTGTGATTGCATCATTATATGAATCGTGACTTCATTTTATTTGTTAATGCCTTCTATCTATCTAGATATGTACATTTTAATACTAAAGTGTCCTTTAGGATGTGTTAGAAAATGTTTATATTAAGAAGTTCATGAATTCAATCACTGACATTAAAGGAAATACTAGAGTAATTTTATTATAGATCGTGTTTGTATGAATGTAACATGTGAAAGTGTGTTTGATTTTTAATATTGTAAATATACCACAATAAATTGCAATCATGTGGTAGTTTGTAATTCTATTACACTTAGTAACTTAGTAACTACCAACAAATGACTACATTAATCACTAAGATAACGTTACGGAAAAAAACTCTCCCATATTTTACTGTATTTGTGTGATAACATTTACGTTTATAACCTTTATTGCCATGTTTTGGTGTATTTGATTGTGTTAGTTTAAAAGACAAACCGTATAGGTATATAGTAAACAATTGTACTACATTACAATACATCATAGAACACACTCTTCCCCATTAGCAAGCAACTCTTGTTGATCAACTGTTGATCAGTTCAGATATTTATATAGTATGGCATTTATACATCAACAAAATGAAAATACTATATTAATATGTATATACAATAATTCATTCATTCATTCATTTTCTTGTCGGCTTTGTCCCTTGTGGGGTCGCCACAGTGGAATGAACCACCAACTTATCCAGCACGATTCCACGCAGCGAATGCCCTTCCAGCAGCAACCCATCTCTGGGAATTTCCACACCTACACATTCACACTCATACACTACGGACAATTTAGCCTACCCAATTCACCTGTACTGCATGTGTTTGGACTGTGGGGGAAACCGGAGCACCCGGAGGAAACCCACGCGAACGCAGGGAGAACATGCAAACTCCACACAGAAACGCCAACTGACCCAGCCCAGCCGAGGTTCGAACCTGCGACCCAGCGACGTTCTTGCTGTGAGGCAACAGCACTACCTACTGCGCCACTGCGTTGGCTATATACAATAATATGAAACAATATACCACAGTCTAGTTGGCATTTCTGTGTGGAGTTTGCATGTTCTCCCCGTGTTTTGTGGGTTTCCTCAGAGTGCTCCGGTTTCCCTCACAGTCCAAAGACATCTGCTGTGTAAAACATCATTTCTCTGTCATTTCTCTGTGGCAACCCCTGATGTATAAAGGGACTTAGCCAAAGGAAAATGAATGAATGAATGAATACCACAGTCTGCTAGTTAACTGTTGTAACGTGTAAATTATACCACAGTATGTACTATAATTTGCTACAGTTAATGTGCTTAAGATGTATCAAATACAGTAATATGCTATTACTGTGAACAGTATACTACAATTTACTACATTTCACTGTATCAAATCCTAAAGTATGCTGTGGTGTTTTTTTATGTGGGAGGGTTTTTGAAGTGTTTGACTATGTGGATGTTTCAGCATGATTTGCTGTTTGTTTGTTTGTTTGTTTGTTTGTTTGTACAGGTCCAGTACATTGATGAATGTTGTGCTGTGTAGTCTGACTGCATCATGGCTCAAGCAAAACCGCTTTTCGTGCCCTGGTTGTTCGACCAAATCCAAAGTGGACGTTATCCTGGAGTATGCTGGACAAATGAAGACTGTACCCAGTTCAGCATTCCCTGGAAACACGCTTTGAGACAGGACTCCAACAGCGATGATGTGCTCATATTCAGGGTAAAAATTTTCTATATTAAACAGTAGATGTTTTCATGATGCTTAAAGTCTCTGATGTCCCTAGAGTGTGTATGTGAAGTTTCAGCACAAAATACCACACAAATATGACTTTTTGAATCTGCCCCTTTTAGGCTTTGATGCTAATTGTGCTGTTTTGTGCTGACTGTCGCTTTAAATTCAAATGAGATTGTGCTCTTTTCAAAAGAGGGCGGAGCTACAAATGCTTATGTAAAAAAATACTGCAAATTGTTCATATATCTTAGATGGGCCAAACATACCAAAACCAAACTTGATTGAGGGGGGTGGGCCGAAGTTAAATATACCAAACTATTATATTAAAGCTGCCATAGTAATTTCCTAATTTATTAATGTTGAAAATTAAATAGAAAAAATACTTCATATTAATAATTATGTTTTTTTTTACATTTTATAATGAACTACTTACAATAAAAACATAAACAAACACAATTATAACACAATGGTGTTCAATGCTAAATACACAAGTCAAGCTGAATCTGCCTTTGCCTCGATTTGCTCGTCGATGTCGAATTGTTCTCTATCTTTGAGTGACAGTATTTACATTTTTAAAAATCTGATTCATGCACAACATTTAATTGAAACATTTCATTTCAGTTGACTTTTTTGTAGCTCAACACAAACAAACAAACAAACAAACAAACAAACAAACAAACAAAAGGTTACTTTAAAGGTGCAGTATGTAGGTTTGACACCCAGTGGTTGAACTAGGTATTGCACTCCTGGATTAAAACAACCCCAAGCGCGGGTTGCCAGATTTAGTACAGGAGCGAGTGATTTAAACTGTGTTCTAAATAAAAGCAACGGCACCCGATAGAGTGAATATTTTCTATATTAAAAGGAGTTTTTGTCCTAACCAACACCTTAAATTGATATATTAGAAACGGCTTCTATTTCTCACAGCAGAAACCTATGACAGTGATCACCTCAGGGAAACCTTGTGTGCTTTATTCAGTGCTAAATGCTAACAATGTGAGTTTGAATGCCATTTTACATGACATTTATTGCCATATACTGAAAGCAGCAGCAGATAGTTCACCTCAGATCTTGAAAATACAATAAACCGTTTGAAATTGAACTTTAGAACTAAACACATATCAGTGATTCAGCATCCACATTTAATGATGTTAAAGAGGGTTAACATGTATTAAATAGATTCTAAACCTTACCGTTTCGTGAGTGAGTGCATATTCTGTGCTTCTGAATGGCTGTGTTTACATTTCTGTCGTGTTTCGTCTGGTGCAAACAGCCAAATTGCTCATCACTGCGAATCTCTTCACAAAGCGTGTTGTTAGGACACGCGGTTACAATGTAACCTGCTCACCTAATGTTTACACTCGTAATATTTATATCATTTGCTAATTAATAACCTCATGTGGAACTGAATCTGTCTCATTTCGACATGTGATACTGTCCACTGGAGGTCGCATTTCGGTCATGGACGCATGCTTTCAGAGCCTTTCTGAATGAATGAAATAAGCTGTTTTCAACAAGGCAACCCGGAGTGCTGAAATATAATTGGCTAAACTGGTATTGTGCAGGTTAAATTTACCTAAACAAAGTCAGCGTTCTGGCACGGAAAAAACATTTTTAAAGCAGAATATCTGACTTCAGCATTGTTTTTCAGTTAAACAAGTATGTTCACACATATTATGGTATTTTTATGCTTTACAAAAGTCAAAAACTTACATACAGCACCTTTAAATTAGAAATGACAATCTCTGTTGAATGCATTTGCTGCAACCTTCATTCTAATTCTTCTCAGATGGGATGGCAGGCCAAATAAAAAGTTACCATGGGCCAACTTTGTCCCGCTGGCCCTACTTTGGGCATCTCTGTCTTAGATTCTCCCTAATTAAACTATGCATGTCTATGTATATAATGCACAATATCACTCTGTTTTGTATTTATATCTGCAGGAGTTATTAATATAATGAATAGTATTGAGCATGTTTTTTTCTCTTGGATTATTAATTAATATTGCACAGAAAACAAAAAAGATATTTGCTGTTTGTTTTAACTACTTATTTAAAATAATCTTGATATTTTTTTGGGACAATTGAATTGTTTTAGGCATGGGCTCAGACTAGCGCTGGAGGTGATGGCAGGATAAATGAAGGTCCATCTGTGTGGAAGAGAAACTTTCGCAGTGCTCTTCGCGCTAAAGGCTTCGAAAGGATATCTGACAACAAGAATGATGCCGCCAATCCACATAAAATCTTTCAGTTTCCCTCCAATCCTCATGCTGCAGGTGAGAGAAATTATATTTGTGGTTGATCTCGAGATGAGGTGTTATAAACTTACTTGCTTACTTAAGTTTCAGATCCGTCAAAGCACTAACATATAGACTAAAAACTATTTATACCCAAGAGCAATAATGCTGCCAGTTAACACTGACCGTGGATTACATTACTGAACCATTCTTAAGATGGGAACTCCAATTAACACTGTGCAATAATGGTGCCACAGCCGTATCACCCTGCAGCCCAAAACCAGTTACTGACTGAAACTAAGCTGGGCTGAGCCTGGTCAGTACCTGGATAGGAGACCACATGGGAAATCTAGGTTGCTGTTGGAAGTGGTGTTAGTGAGGCCAGCAGGGGGCGCTCAACCTGCAGTCAGTGTTAGTCCTAATGCCCCAGTAAAGTGAAAGGGACACTACTGTCAGTGAGTGCCGTCTTTCAGATGAGACGTTAAACTGAGGTCCTGACTCTCTGTGGTCATTAAAAATCCCATGGCACATCTCGTAAAGAGTAGGGGTGTAACCCCGGTGTCCTGGCCCAATTCCCACCATCAGCCCTTACTGATCATGGCCTCCTAATCATCCCCATCCACCGAATTGGCTCTATCACTGTCTCTCCACTCGACCTATAGCTGGTGTGTGGTGAGCGCACTGGTGTCGTTGTCCTGTGGCTGCCGTCGCATCATCCAAGTGGATGCTGCACACAGGTGGTGTTGTGGATAGACTCCCCTCATGATTGTGAAGCACTTTGGGTGTATGGCCATACATGATTAATGCGCTACATAAATACACATTACATTACATTACATTACAATAATCTACTAATGTAGCTGTTACACCTAATCATTCATAATAGAATATTCACACGTGCAGGAGACATGCTTTTATTTCAATTATATTCATTTTATGTCTTGTTTTATATCTATTACATTGATTTTTTTTGCACAATATATTTGTACACATAAGGCTTGCACTTTAATTTTGTAAAGATTCTTTACTATTCTATTCTTTTCTGAATGTTTGCTTTCTGTCCTCCAGCTTCAGGATCTGAGGGCTCTCAAGAAACTGAAGTGAGTATATTTCATCACGTTTAGTCCACAGTAAAATAAAGCTATGAAAATAAGAAACCACATGACCATTCTGGGCCCTATTTTAACGATGTAATTTTTAACTATGCAAAGTCTAAAGTGCAGGGCGCAAGAGCATTAAGGGCGTGTCAGAATCCACTTTTGCTATTTTAAGGACGGAAAACTCCTCTTTGCGCCGCGGCTCATGATCTAACAGGGTTGAGCTTATTCTCTTAATGAATTATAGTTGTGTTTTGAGAATAAACCAATCAGAGTCTCATCTCCCATTCCCTTTAAGAGTCAGTTGCGTCGCACCATAGCGCATTTGCTATTTACATGGCGGACTTTGTAAGTGGAATAACTGAGCATTTCACTAGCGAGAAAACAGTTAAACAGACCATCTGCAGCGTAAGAGAATGAGCCTCCACATTCTTTACTTTCACTCTCTTCCGTGGATAAGGAAAGGTGTTGTACACACAGACATCCATTAGCCTACATAATTAATTTCGTTTGTTATGTGCAAAGATTTGTTTCTAAACTATTTCTAAATTCAGTTCTAATTTCCAGCAAACGAATAAATGAACAATAACAACGAAGTGTGGTCAAAACACTTGGAAAAAAAACTTGAACAAAAAAAGCCCCATATGGTCTAAAACCTGACAGGTGGGCAAATCTAAGTGTGTTTTTAATAAAACAGATATAAATATGCATATAATAAATAATAATAATAATAATAACATTATACAAAAGCAAATTGTCATGAATAACCTGAAAAAGCCCCCCGAGATGAAGAAGGCATGAAAGCAGTGGTTTTTATATTTATGTAGAAAGTAATCATTTTTGTAATATTTTAATATTTTAATATTTATATTTTAAATGATATTTGTATATTGTTGTACATCCTGTGTGCATTAAGCAATGTTTAAGCAAGGCGCACATCTAACACGCTCTGCGCTGGACTTTAGACCTCCTCTCAGCTGGTCTATTAAACTGTCTATTCTAGTTTCTCAAAATAGCAACGCACCAGAAATGTGCCTTAACACACCTCCTTTTTTAGACCAGAACACCTATGGGCGCACATATGAGCACAAATGCATTTGCTGTTTAAACAGCGTGGTGAAAAACGTGTGTGTGTGTGTGAGAGAGAGAGAGAGGCAGAGATGGAGTTTTACAGCATTTCTCCCTAGTAGTGAAATAGCGGCTCGTGCTGTACCATTCCTCAGTGTTGGTGAGAGACTGTCCAGCAAACTCACAAGCAGTGAATTGTGCACAATTATCTGCTTTTTAAGTAGTAGGAGCGGTTTATTTACTTGCCCTTACCTCCTTCGCCATAGTATTCTACCGCAACATTGCGCATATCAGATAAATGACGTCAGTACCTAATAACCGGTTATGATCTATTACTGAACTGATATCGAATTGTCCTCATCTGCATCGCAGTGCACCGAAGTCGCAATTAATTTTGACACCTATAGAAGAAATGTTCTGAGGCTTTTCTAAAACCTTTTTCAGCCTGATGATTCTGTTAAACTAATACTATTAAACAACACCAAGCCATTAGCTAATATGACATAAAAAAACATAATTTAAATATCTGTAATATCGAGTTAATATATATAAACAGTGTTTGCCAGAGATGGGTTGCAGCCGGAAGGGCATTCGCTTCTTAAAATATATGCTGGATAAGTTGATGCTGTGGTGACACCAGATTAATAAAGAGACTAAACCAAAAAGAAAATGAATGAATTAATATATATATATAAACATAAACCAGCACATTCTTACCTGTAAAAGTTATATTTTTTTCAGTGACTCCTTGATTTGTGATGACATTTTGTCCGTTTTGTGTTTGAAGTGCTCAGATGTGTTGTCTACACACTCTTATCATACACAAACTGACTTGTGATTTTTTCTTTCTTTTTTTCATTTTAAAGATTTCACCACATGTGTATGTGGATAATGTGTTCACAGGTGAGACAGAATTGTTATACCCACCATGCATTCATTTTGTATTTAAGATGCAGGCTTTTCATTGTGATGACAGTATGTTGTGGTTTTATATTTGCTTTTTCCTCTCTGATGTTCTTTTTCTTAGCACCTCCATTCCTGGAGGAACATTTAATTGGGCTAAACATCCAGGACAATCAAGGACAAGGTAAAAACCAGAGAAGAGGGTGCTTTACTTCACCAGGGTTAAATATAAAGCATGTATATGATTACATTGGGTATTTGATGCTTTGTATGTCTCATAAACTATGTTATTATAGTTTTTAAAAAGTTGTTTATTGTATATTGATTAATCCATCATTGTATCTGTAGAGAAAATAACCCTACATTACATTTATCTATATAGCACCGTGCATCCATCCATCCATCCATTCATCTATCCATCCACCCCTCCATAAACATTAGTATCCATCCATCCATCCATAAACATTAGTATTCATCCATTCATAAACTTTAGTATCTATCCATCCATAAACATTAGTATTCATCCATCCATCTATCCATCCATCCATAAACATTAGTATTTATCCATCCATAAACATTAGTATTCATCCATTCACAAACTTAAGTATCCATCCATCCATAAACATTAGTATTCATCCATTCACAAACTTTAGTATCCATCCATCCATAAACATTAGTATTCATCATCCATCTATCCATCCATCCATAAACATTAGTATTCATCCATCTATCCATCCATCCATAAACATTAGTATTCATCCATCTATTCATCCATCCATAAACATTAGTATTCATCCATCAATAAACAATAGTATTCATCTATCTATCTATCTATCTATCCATCCATCCATCCATCCATCCATCCCTCTATAAACTTTAGTATCCATCCATTCATAAACATTAGTATCTAGCCATCCATAAACATTAGTATTCATCCATCCATCTATCCATCCATCCATAAACATTAGTATGCATCCATCCATCAATAAACAATTGTATTCATCCATCCATCCATCTATACACATTAGTATCTATCCATCCATTCATAAACATTAGTATCCATCCATCCATAAACATTAGTATTCATCCATTCATCTATTCATCCATTCATAAACATTAGTATCCATTCATCCATAAACATTAGTATTCATCCATCCATCTATCTATTCATCTATACACATTAGTATCTATCCATCCATTCATAAACATTAGTATCCATCCATCCATAAACATTAGTATTCATCCATTTATCTATTCATTCATCCATAAACATTAGTATTCATCCATTCATAAACATTAGTATCCATTCATCCATAAACATTAGTATTCATCCATCCATCTATCTATTCATCTATACACATTAGTATCTATCCATCCATTCATAAACATTAGTATCCATCCATCCATAAACATTAGTATTCATCCATTCATCTATCCATTCATCCATAAACATTAGTATTCATCCATTCATAAACATTAGTATCCATTCATCCATAAACATTAGTATTCATCCATCCATCTATCTATTCATCTATACACATTAGTATCTATCCATCCATTCATAAACATTAGTATCCTTTCATCCATAAACATTAGTATCCATCCATCAATAAACAATAGTATTCATCTATCCATCCATCCATCCATCTATAAACATTAGTATTCATCCATCCATCTATCCATTCATCCATAAACATTAGTAATCCATTCATCCATAAACATTAGTATCCATGAAATGGTTCATGAGCCTCAATCAGTATATTACAGTTATAATTTTTTCTTTAATCACAGGAATAATTGCATTTTTAAATATTTTTTTAAAATGTTTAGCATAATGTAGCTTTGGTGAGTATTGTGTGTTTAATTAAAATTTTCTCATTCATCTTTAAGGCTTTGAAGGACATTAGATGGTGTGTTCAGCTTTTTCCTTTTTTCTTTCAGTCCATATCATTTTGAATCCAGATGACTTGTATATGGATCCAGGAACCCAGATAAACAATTTTCAAGTAGTGGTCCCTACTGAAGGCATATCCTCCTCAGATGGAGGTGCTGTCGGTGGTTTGGGACAGATTTCACCGACTGAGGGAGCAATGGCTGTCCATCATAAATCTCCAGAATATCAACAGACTGCCACTCAACCACATTTAGGAGCTGTAACTGATCACACTGCCATTCCTGAGCCAAATCTGGGTAGGTCAATTCTGAGAAAATCACATATTCGCACTAATTACTGGTGTTTAATAGACATATGCTGTGTATGTTGACTGAGGTAACTCGGTTTCCAAAAACATGCATCTTCACAGTGTAAAAGTAGGGACTTTGTGATGAAGAGTGCAGTTAGAATGGTCCTATAATTTAATAACATCACATCAGAAAGAGTGCTGTTTTACCAAACATTAAAGAGATAGTTCACCCAAAATTGTAAATGTTCTCCCTCTCAAGTGGTTTCAAACTTATTTGAGTTTATTTATTCTATTCATCACAAACAAAGATATTTTAAAGTAAGCTGAAAACCTGTAACCACTAACTTCCATAGTAGGCTAAAATATTTCAATGGAATACAGTGATTACAGGTTTCTAGCTTTCTTCAAAACATCTTTGTGTTCAGCACAAGTGAAAGTTGACTAAATGATGACAGAATTTTATTTTTGGGTGTACTATTCCTTTAATGTGATATTAATTGTGCAAACCAAATGAAAAATATGTTGCTGTTTGTTTGTACTGTCTTAGAGTAACATGGATTTGTCTCAGGACTATCATACTTATACACTATACACTTACACACTCAACCATGTAGTGTAAAGCAGGGGCGTAGTGGACATTTTAAAAGTGTGGGGGACAGATGTATGAAATCCAAAAGTTTACATTCTTAATCAACTGTTTCTAAATGGTCTGTTTCTAAAAGTGAGGGGGACATATCCCCCCCGTCCCCCCGGTTGCTACGCCCCTGGTGTAGAGTTTAGTGTCGTCCCAAATGGAACCCTAATGTTTTTTTACTGAGCAGAAATTGAAACCCATGCGACATTTAACAGTTTCCAAATAAGTAAAATAAATTTCAAGAATTCACACTTAGCTCATGATTTATACATAGCATGTTTGGCATGCTGTCGCGGGAGAGAGCCCTGAGCTCAAGGGATCCTTAGGCCCAGGGCTCCACCCCTTTCGCAGGGCGAGGCGAGATTGAGCTTAGGTCTAAAAAAAGATTTAGGCTTGTTTTATCTATAATATAGAGAATATTTGGATGGTGGGAGGAAACCGGGGAACCCAGGGGAAACCCACGCGGACACTGGGAGAACATGCAAACTCCGCACAGAAATACCAAATGGAGGACCCAACACCATTGGTATTCTTGCTGTGAGTCAACAGTGTTAGTCACTGGGCCACCGTGCCGCCCATTCTGGATAAAGGTAAAAGAAGGGGAGGAGGGGGGTTACTTCCAGACGAAGATAGTTGTTGAAAAGGAAATAAGGATATATATAGTGACTTGGGATCCTTTGATTGGAGGATCGTGATTAGCTAATGTGGGTCAGCTGGGTCAATCATGAGCATGTGCTCCTCTGCATCCATTGAGTGCATGAAGTGTTCGACATTACACACTAAGGACCCTATCATACATCCAGCGCAATAAGCTGCAAGACGTGCATGGCGTGATTTGTTGCTATTTTCAGACCAGCACAACCCTAATTTTCACATTTTGCGCCACGTTGTTTAATTAATAAATCCATTTGCGCTACTTTGTGGACCCATGGGTGTTCCGGCGATAAGGCACATTGTTGGCCAATTGTCTAAAGTCCTTATCATTTTGTATGCAGTGGCGTAGCGGACGGAGCGTGATAATTTCCCCCCCAAGGTCTTCACTTTGCTCTTTCATAAGCCACCACCACGCCACACCCCATAACCCCTCGACTAGAGGTCTGCATTCCCGAGGCTGTTCTGCGGGAGCCACGGGACCCGACCAGTTTTCTTGCGGCATGGAAATAAATTTCCGAATACAACGCGGTAATTTGTCATTTGAACTGAAGCAGGCGGCCTAACTACATAGCGATGCCGAGAGAAAGAGCACGCATCTGTTGTAGTGGTGTGTGTGTGTGAGAGAGAGAGAATGAGAGAGAGAGAGAGCGCTACTGCTTTGCACCACTGCCCTTTTTGCACTGTCTTGTTTGTACTCCGCAATGCTGCACTGCTTTGGCAATACGAATGTACAGTTGTGTGCATGCCAACAAAGCACCTAAATGTGAAATGTGAATGTGAGAGTGCGCATCCGCCGTGGTGCTCTCTGTCTCTGTGTGTGTGTGTGTGTGTGTGTAATAGGCTGACTGGACTCTGTAACATCAGCTGGATGTTTTTGGCAGGCCTATTTAATCGCTATACATTCTTCCGTGGCCCAATATGTACACTGTAAAAAATAAAAAGTTGAGTTAACTTTAAATTTTAAAGCAACTGGCTGCAAAGAAATTTTGAGTTTATTAAGCTTCAGTGGTTGAAGTTGTGCCAAAATAATTTTTTACGTTGACCGAAAAGGCTGGTTTAAGTCAAGTATACTTTACAGAATAATTTGGCACAACTTCAAACACTGAAGCTTAATAAACTCAAAATTTCTTTGCGGCCGGTTGCTTTAAAATTTTAAGTTAACTCAACTTTTTTTTTTGAACATACAGAGAAATAAAAATTTAAAGTCTCCTCAACTGAATATTTTACTTTCATTGAACAAACAGTTCCAAACATGCAGTTAAGTCATTTTTATGAGTAAATTCAACTCTGAGCTCAAAAAAATGTCCACCTAACTTACAATTTTAAACTGAGTTAACAATTTGTAAGTTGGATTTTTTACAGTGTACCTGCTACATGTATAGAAATAATGCTGATATGATATATGAAACACAATCGGTAGTTGTCAAATATATTGAGTGTTTATGTTTGTAAATCTGACTTTGAAAGAGTCAGTGCCTCACCAGACACAAACCTCACTGCACGTCACGCGACACTCATGTCTCATCACAAAGGGGCAAACAAAACTGACATTTAGCCTACAATCCTTGCACAACCTACACTTTTATCTGTTATCTCTCTCTTTTGGTAATGTCCAATTTTAACGTGAGATCTAAATTTAACGGGAATGGTTGGGTCGGGTAGAAAATGGGGTGGGTCAGGCAGCGGGTGAACAAAGACCGAATATACGGCGGGAGCGGTCAGGTGCAGGAGGCGGGAGCCCAATCCTACAACCAGTCTCTTCACTTTGCGCAATCATAATCCATCCCCCTCCCCCATCTTGCTTGTTATTATACATTTATAACCGTGGCACAGTGATACTGGTGCTTTAATGTCATATTTATTTATCCATAACGCACCTAAACTAGCCAAGGTACCTGCACAAAACACTAGTTACAGCTATTTTATTGTCCAGTCAAAAATGATGATGCAGTGCAGTACAGTGAGTCTGATTATCATATTTCTTTCTCCTTCACAGAGACATTTTTTCGGATCAAGGTTTATTACAAAGGGAATATGGTGATGGAGCAGTTGGTGGAGAACGACTCTGGTTTCAGACTGATGTACCACAGAAACATGTTGGTTTTCATGATTTTATGATCACTCTTTACATTAACATCACTTATTCATGCTTGAGGAATAGTTAAAGGCACAGTTCAGCCAAAAATTAGTTTCCTTCTTCTGTTGAACACAAAGGAAGATATTTTGAAGAATGTTGGGGAAAAAAGCAGCTGTTGGCATCAATAGTAGGAACAAAATGTCAATGGCTTTTTATCTCCAGCATTCTTCACAATGTCTTCCTTTGTGTTCGACAGAATAAAAACTCAAACTGATTTGAAAAAGTGAGTAAATGATGACAGACTTTTCATTTTTGGCTGAACTATCCCTTTAACCATATACTCGATACTCTTGCAGGGACGAGTCGGACGGTGCAGGTCTCTCGATGGTCACTCTTCCTCCAGCTGAAGGAATACCAGATCAAGTGCAGACCAAGCTTACTAATGATATTCTGGATAATCTGGGTGGTCTGGAGATCAGGAAATCAGGCGGAGTGATTCACGGACACCGTTGGGGGTCCAGCAGGATCTACTGGGGTCTGTGCAAACATGAAAGAAGCCAAACACCCAGAGAACTGTCCAAAAACACTCCTCAACCCGTCTACCTCATGAAAGATTACATTTCAGGTGGGTTATATTACATTTATCCCATTTAGGTTTCAGCGAGTGTCCCAATAAACAGCATGCTAATTATTAAAGGGACAGTTCACCCAATAATGACAACTATTTTCGCACCCTCAAGTTGTCCCAATCATTATATATTCTGTTAAACACAAAAAAAGATATTTTGAAGAAAGCTGAAGGCTTTCTTTAAAAGACTTCCCATGTAGGAAAAACAAATACTATGGAAGTCAATGGTTACAGGTTTTCAGCTTTCTTCAAAATATCTTCCTTTGTGTTTAACTGAGGAAAGAAACACTTTAAAGATTGGATCAAGTAAAGGGTGATCAAATGATGACAGAAATTTCTGTTTTGGGTGAACTGTCCCTTTAAGGAGGTCGATCTCAATAAACAAGGATGTCTGATGATTTTTCTTTAGGTTTGATGCAGTTTATGCAGACAGAAGGTGAATCTCCTTCTTACACTCTTTACTTCTTCCTGGGGGAGAAGTGGCCAGACCCTAAAATGAAGCCTTGGGAGAAGAAGCTCATCATGATTGAGGTCAGGATTGACCACTTGTTGTTATTTTTTCTTATGCATTTTTTTAGTTTAGTTTTAGTTACTTTTAGGAACTTCAGGACAAAGAAGTCCCCATTGAAACCCATTAAAACGTCAGTATTTAATCCTGGTGCTTTTTGTGCTTTGACATGCACTGTCAACCCTGGGACCTTATATACACAGGTGTATGCCTTTTCAAATCAAGTCCAATCAACAGAATTGACCACAGGTGAACTCCAATTAAGCTGCTGAAACATCTCCAGAATGATCAGTGGAAACAGAATGTACCTGAGCTCAATTTAGAGCTTCACGGCAAAGGCTGTGAATACTGATGTACATGTGATTTTTCAGCTTTTTTATTTTTAATAAATTTGCAACAATTTCAAAAACTCTTTTTTCACATTGTCATTATGGAATATTGTGTGTAGAATGTTGAGGAAATAAATTAATTGAATCTATTTTTGGAATAAAGGCCCGTGCACACCGTGCGCACTGCGTCAAAACCATCTCCACCAATCAGATTGGCACTTTTGTTCACGTGCACGGAGCTACCAAGGTTACAGTAAACAGCACTTGGAGGCGCTCAAGTGCAAAACTGTCAATGCGAGCGCACATTAAAGAAGATGCCCAGAGGCGATATAAACGTGGAGCTGCTTATTGCACTGGTTAACAATAATCATTTCTTCATCGCTAGAGCTGGAGCTGCTACTTGAACTATCCATGCTTATTCAAATCGCCAGTCATTTTAACAAAAAGCATGTCAACTTTCTGTCTTCTTTCTCTGTGTTACAAGCGGGTGTCAGAAGCTTAAAGTTGTGTAGCGCCATCTAACGTCAAGGAGTAATTTTGCATACTCTTCTGCTCGACGCCAGTGAAAATCGCTTGGGTTTGAATCTTGAAAAACACCTTGAAAAACGTTGACGATAAACGCAAACGGAAAGCGTCCCGGTGTGTACGAGCCTTAAGGCTTTAACATAAAAAATGTGGAAAAAGTGAAGCGCTATGAATACTTTCCGGATGCACTGTACACAGTTGAAAGGTTTATTTTTATTAACTCTTTATTTTATTTTTTTATATATACAGATCAAGTCAAAATGATTAGATTTTTATTATTAATTTTTTAAAATTTTTTTTTACAATTTTATACATTTTATTATTAACTTTGACAAATAAAAGTGTTGTTTAGCAGATTTCAGCACATTATTAAACATAATATTTTATTAACTCATTTCTAATGTTTTATCTTTAGTATGATGACAGTAAATAATATTTGACTAGATATTTTTCAAGACACTTCTATACAGCTTAAAGTGACATTTAAAGGCTTAACTAGGTTCATCAGGTTAACTAGGCAGATTATTGGACAACAGTGTTTTTTATAGACAGTAAAACACATAAAAATATATTTAAAATATTCATTCATTCATTCATTTTTTTATCGACTTAGTCCCTTTATTAATCTGGGGTCGCCACAGCGGAATGAACCGCCAACTTATCCAGCATATGTTTTACACAGCGGATGCCCTTCCAGCCGCAACCCATCACTGGGAAACATCCATACATAGCTTATCAAGGATGTATCGCTGGATCGCGTTGTTAAATGTGATATTTAATTAATCTTGTCTCTATCTAACCACTCTTCGACAAAGACATGCAGGTCAGGTAGTTGAAACGGTAGGCTACAAATAATTAATTCGTTTTAAATGAATGAATATTTCATAAATAATTAATTCACCTCCGCCTGATGACGATGCCATCGTCCATCGCGATGTTTCACATTAGACATCGTACGATGCCAAATTGGACGACATCGCCCAACCCTAATGCAAACTCCACACAGAAACGCCAACTGACTCAGTCCGGGCTCGAACCAGCGGCCTTCTTGCTGTGAGGCGATTGTGTTATATTAAAAATATGACAAATATCGACTGAATATTAGATAAAAATGTTGACCTAAAAAATTCTTTTATTTCAGCCCAAAAAATTTCTCCAGAAGAATAAACAATATAGGAAATACTATGAAAATGTCCTTGCTCCATTAAACACTACTTTTTAAAAAGGTGTAAAAAGGAATACAAATTTCAGAGGAGGGCTAATAATTTTCATGTCAACTGTATGTAATCTATGTACAGTGCCTATAGAAAATCATCATACCCTGTGAAAATCTTTACCTTTACCCACATTGGCAGTGGTGTTAGTGAGACCAGCTCAATCTGCGGTCTGTGTGAGTCCTAATGCCCCAGTATAGTGAAGGGGACACTACACTGTCAGTGAGCGCCGTCTTTCAGATGAGACGATAAACCGAGGTGACTCTCTGTGGTCATTAAAAATCCCATGACAATTCTCGTAAAGAGTAGGGGTGTAATCCCGGGGTCCTCCATCGACCCTTGCCCATCATGGCCTCCCAATAATCCCCATCCACCGAATTGGCTCTATTACTGCCTCTCCACTCCACCAATAGCTGGTGTGTGTTGTTGTCCTGTGGCTGCCGTCGCATCATCCAAGTGGATGCTGCACACTGGTGGTGGTGTGGAGAGACCCCCCCCTCCCATGATTGTGAAACGATTACATTACATCACATTACACCCTGCTTTCGAAAGACTTTCGAGATAAAGTTGTAGAAAGCCACAGGTTAGGAGAAGGCTGTAAAAACATTTCAAAAGCTAGAAATTGATTGAAAATGTGATTTGATTTCAGACTGTATGACAAATAAAGTCATTATTTTAAAGCGGTATGATGATTTCCTATAGGAGCTGTGTGTAAAAAGTGCATCGTGACTCATTTGCATGTTTCTTTCTCATCCGCTCAGGTTATTCTGACCTCACTGGAGGATTTGAAGTCTATAGCTGTTGCACGTGGAGCGTCTTCACTGCAGTCAGACGAGCTGCAGCTCTCTCTGGAGCAAATGATGGAGCTCTGCTAAAAAACAACCTCCTGGGCTAAACTGGTTAGTCTGTGGTGAGAGAATCTGTGGTTAACTGTATTTATTCAAGGCGTGAGAAGTAGACCTTCGGTACAGGAGATTAATCAGTGGTTCAGTAGTTGAGTTTACGAGATGAGTCATATTTTAAATGGAGTTCATATACAGTTAAGGGCAAAATTACTCACCCTCCTGTCAAATATTTATTCTTTTTCAAAGTGATATTCAATAGAACAAGACATTTTTCACAGTATTTCCTATAATATTTTTTCTTCTCGAAAAAGTGTTATTTGTTTTATTTGGGCTGGAATAAGAGTTTTTTTAAAAACTATTTTAAGGTCAAAATTATTAGTCGCCTCAAACAATATTTGTTTCAATTGCCTATAGAACAAACCATTGTCATGTAATGACTTGTCTAATTAACCTAATTAACCTAGTTAAGCCTTTAAATGTCACTTTAAGCTGAATACTAGCATCTTGAAAACTAGTCAAATATTATTTACTGTCATTATGTTAAGTTGAGTTATTAAAACTATTAGGTTTAGAAATGTGTTGACAAAATCTGCTCTCCGTTAAACAGAAAATGGGGAAAATAAAAAGGAATTAAAATCTAACAGGAGGGTTAATAATTCTGACCTGAACTGTAAAAGCTAAAAGTCTTATGTGCCGTATTCGGTCTGTTTTTACACTACTACTCTACTACTTCTCAGATATAATTATATTTTTAAGTATTTCTTATAAACGTGAGTTGTGTGACCTGTTTTCTTGTTGTTTCTTATTTCTTTTGCTTTTTCAACTTATACGGCACGATATCAGCATCATGATTTCCAGTCCTGTAAAACCTGTCAGGGAATTTTAGGGGTTTTCCAGGCATGGGAAAAGCTTTCTGTAATAAATATGTACTTGTTATGCTTTGTTCTTAAAAAATACTTTCATTGATAAGCCATGATGAGTGAGTGAATCATTTGAGTCGACTGAACTTGGTCATACATTTAATGACTAAATACATAAGGGAGATTTTGCGGATGAGATTTCAAGCGGGGGTGGGGGGGGCTTTCTGTCTAACTTACATTAAACTGACACACACTGTGTTATTGTACATTCACAGAAATTGAAACACTGAATCAACATTTAAAGCAACATTTAAAGAACAGGTTTTACAACACATATTAAATGCACAAACTAATCAAATCAGGACTTCATATTTTGAATATAAGGTAGCATTCATCATTTTAATCAAGTCTTTTCTGCTCACATGGAGTTATTTGATCAAAACTACAATAAAAACAATCATGGGATTTGAACAATGATGGGATTTGGCGACACGGTGGCTTAGTGGTTAGCTCTGTCGCCTCACAGCAAAAAGGTCGCTGGTTCGAGTCCCGGCTGGGCCAGTTGGCATATCTGTGTGAAGCTAGATTGGCTGCAGTGTGTGAGTGTGACTGAGAGTGTATGGATCTTTCCCAGTACTGGGTTGCAGCTGGAGGGGGATGGGATTTGGCGACGTGGTGGCTTAGTGGTTAGCTCTGTCGCCTTACAGTAAAAACGTTGCTGGCTGCAGTGTATGAGTGTGAATGAGAGTGTATGGATGTTTCCCAGTACTGGGTTGCCGCTGGAAGGGGGGGGGACTTGGCAACATGGTGGCTTAGTGGTTAGCTCTGTCGCCTCTCAAAGGTCGCTGGTTCGAGTCCCGGCTGGGCCAGTTGGCATTTCTGTGTGGAACTATATTGGCTGTAGTGTATGAGTGTGAATGAGAGTGTATATGTGTTTCCCAGTACTGGGTTGCAGCTGGAAAGTGGGGGACTTGGCGACACGGCTTAGTGGCTAGCTCTGTCGCCTCACAGCGAAAAGGTCGCTGGTTCGTGTGCCGGCTTGGTCAGTTGGCATTTCTGTGTGGAGCTATATTGGCTGTAGTGTATGAGTGTGAATAAGAGTGTACGGATGTTTCCAAGTACTGGGTTGCAGCTGGAAGGGCATCCACTGTGTAAAACAAATGCTGAATAAGTTGGTGGTTCATTTCACTGTGGTGACCCTTGATGAATAAAGGGACTAAGCTGATGGAAATTAAATGAATGAATGAATAAGTTAACTCAATATCTTCATGTTGTTCTAACACAAATAGATTGTGTGGAACCCAGCATCTATTACAGTGTATTTAGGATTCTTTGCTCTAAAAGAACAGCATCTAGGGACTTTTGTAATATTATAGATGTCCTTAATGTCGCTTCTGATTACTGTAAAGTATCCTTGCAGAATAAAAGTATTGATGAGAGTTTCGTTTTACTGACCACAAACCTTTTTGATATGAATTACTGAACTTTATCCAGGTAAATGTTAAGGGGGTGTTTTTCGAGTTAAGCTGTTGATCTGCTAAATGTTTTGATCCAGTCAGTTCTGTCAGCTTCATCTACTCCACGTTCTCCAGGTCGTCCGGATCCTCCTCTGATTCCTTTTCTTCCATAGACAGATCTCTGAGCTCGGACAGTGGCACCAGCAGACCCTCTTTATTCAGTCCCATCGGCTGAATCACATTATCCCTGTTTAAGAAAAAACAAGAGTGGGTGAGAACCTAACCAAGGATCCTTGTGGAAAAATTGAACCAATTGATTTGTTCTGTGAATCATTTTCTTTCTTTCATATTCTTTCAATCATTCGGTTATTTTAAAGGGGAGCTCTTATGCACCTTTTTACAAGAGTGTATGTGAAGTTCAAAATACCCCACAATTGTTTTATAATTCTTTGAAACCGCTTTGAACACTGACTCAATAATAAATTTTGGTTCATTTTTAATAAAAAATAAATCAAATTCTGACTTCGAGAGTTTGCTGAAGAGGCTGATGAGTCGGTGTGCCTCCTCCTCTTTTTCCTCCTCCGTCATGCCCTCCATGGGGTTGTGCTGCTCCTCCTCCACCTGTCCCGTCACCGGGTTCACCTTGTCTTTAATCTGCCGGTACTCCTCCGTGTCCGAGTCTGAATCGCTGGAGTAACGTGTGCCTGATGAAGAAGCCGATGACCTTTGACCTCCTAGCAGACCTCTAGTGGCCAGAAGCCCAGCGGCATTTCCGTATCCAGTGTACTTGACGAAACGCCTCACTGGAGTGGAGCAAAAATTAATAAATAAAAAATTAAATGGTTATTATTTCATTTCCTTCGGCTTAGTCGCTTTATTCCACAGCAGAATGAACCGCCAACTTATCCAGCATATGTTTTACACAGCGGACGCCCTTCCTGCTGCAACCCAGTACTGGAAAACACCAATACACACTCATTCGCACACATATACTATGGCCAGTTTAATTTCCTTTGGCTTACTCCCTTTATTCATGAGCTACCTCATCTTTTATAGACAGCAAAAGTTCTGAAGCGTTCAAAGTTTAGGAAAGGAACCAAAAACATTGTCAAATCATTCTATGTGACTTTAGTGGTTCAACTGTAATCATACAAAGCTCCATGAAGACTTTTGTACACCAATACACAGTGCTTAAATTGTGAATTGCGAGGTCCTGGAACAGATCGGGGTAACGGGTTCGGAATGTTACCAGAGGATGGAGAGGTGTCGCATAAGAGAGTGGAAAGCGGAGAGTTGGGGTGGGGTGGGGGTGGGGGGGTATGGGAGGGTTGGCTGGGTGGATGGCGGAGGGGTGTCGCGGACGAAAGTGAGCGGGGCAGGGGTGTCGTGGACGAAACTGAAGAGGGTTAGGGAGTCGCGGAAGAAATTAAAAGTGAACAGCGGACGAGGTAGAAGGGCGGTTGAGGGGGATTGGTAAAATGAAGTGCGTGTTCTGGCACAAATTAAGCCCTGCCAATACATCTATAAAACAACTCTGAAATTCACCACATCTCAGATGGCATGAAGGTGAATAAATTAAGAACACTTTCTTTTTTTTTTTCAATTTTGGGTGAACTTGGTGGATCTCTTTAACTAGCCAAACCCAAACAATACCTCATAAGAAGACAGCCATAAATTTGCAATCATAAACAAAGCACAAATCACTTTTGACAGTGGTTCAGTTATAGTTCAGTTCTGCCGATAGTAATTGTAATTTTAGTTCAGTCATTAAATAGTGGATCTCAAACACGTGAGACACCCGAGACTTGCTATGTTGGGCATGTGTCATCACACTCACACAGAATGAATAATAATTATTACACAGCTGTCTGGAATACTCGATTGTGATTAGTCAGTTGTGAATTTCCAAGGTGTGTTATTCCCTGATAACAACCGCTAAATAACACAGGTTCATCCGGGAACTTTGAATCTCATTGATTGTCAGTGAATATGTACAAATCCATACACATACATTCACATTCATATGTGTCTGCTTGTCTGTCACACCACAGTTTTTGACTGGCGCAGTGAAAGATTAATGTGCTAGTTAGCGTATGCTTTTTTTAGCTGGTTTCGTTTCTGTCAGCTTTGCGTTTTTGACTGTTTGGCGCCATCTTCTGAGTGAATAATGTGCAGGTTAGTGCATACTCCATCAGCTGTTTTCGTTTCTGTCAGCTTTGCATTGAATTAAAGAATTTTATAAACTATTGTGGCTCAGAACAATGTTTTCTGTCTAATGTTTATGTCTTGTGGCAAGTAGCCCTGTAATAAGTGGGATAAAGGAAATCCAGGATGATAGTTTTCACAGAATAAAGCCCCTTCAGTCTTATACAACATTGCTCCGCTTCCGATAAACCTGTCTGGCTTTATTCTGTAATAACACCCTCCTGGATGTACTTTATCCCTAACGTAATCAAAGTCATCTGTGACCCCTGAAACAGCGTGTGTTGTTGTCAGTACCGTTCTCTTTGCACAGCACAAAGAGCAGATCAGCAGCGCAGTGTTTGAGCTCTGTGTCCAGATGGGTCATCAGTCTGACCAGACGATTCCTCATGGTGGTTCCCTCCTCAGGTTTAGTGCTGGCGTCTCTTAACGGAGGCAAAATCTGCACAGGAAAACACACTCAGTTTGGAACAAAACAATCAGACAGCACTGCTAATCTGAACCGGTGGCCGTGCCTGTTGTCTGAGGTAGAGTCTGGTGTTTCTGTGAGCTCTGGAGCATTCGGCCAGCAGGTTCAGCACAGGGGTCAGTCTCTCCTTCACCTTGTCACCCTGCATGGGTTAGAAAACACATTAACAATGAGCAAACACCATCATGAACAGTTAAACCTGATTTAAAGGGTCATTCATTCATTCATTCATTCATTTTCCTTCAGCTTAGTCCCTTATTTATCAGGGGTCGCCGCAGGGGAATGAACTGCCAACTATTCCGGCATATGTTTTTATGCGGCAGATGGCCTTCCAGCTGCAACCCAATATTGTGAAACACCCATACACTCACATTCACACACATTGACCAATTTAGTTAATTCAATTCACCTATAGCGCATGTGTTTGGACTGTGGGGGAAACCCATGCGAACCTGGCGAGTTTAAGGGGACATAATGATTTATTTTATCCATGAGGCTCTAAAAACTATTAAAGATCCGATTTAAATGCAAAATAAATCAATAAATCTGGCATTACGCTCTGGGGTGCGTTTCCGAAAACCATCGTTAGCCAACTACACTGTAAAAAATGCAGGGTTCCACACAATTCATTCATGTAGGCCCAACACAAATTGATTAAGTTAACTTAACACTTTTAACAAATATATGTGGATTGAGCATAAAGAAAATTAAGTTGTCTCAATGAAATCTCAAGAATTGTGTTGCTTCAGCTCATTTTAAATAAGAAGTTTGAACGAGCAAAAAAATAGAAAAATTTAGAGTGTAAGGTCGTAAGTTGTGTCGTTACAAACATAGTTTGTTGATTTGGCGCTTCCCAAATCCATCATTCCAACAAACATTTGTAAAATGCGTTGCAAACTTGTATCCTTGCGACTACACCTCTGTAGCTGTAGTTAGAAACATAGTTCCTGGCTGTGTTCTATTCCCAGTTACCCCACCCCCCATGCCCTATTTGTTTAGAAGATTCTAACATTTAAACTTGGAATGATTTTTTAAAATTAAGCATTAAGGTCATCTCTCTTAGGTGTCATTTGGTTTCAAAGCATTTTTACAGTTCAGTTTTAGCGATCTTCATGTTTACAATTGTGCTCCCTTCACAGTGCACTTTGAAAACATTGATATCAATATCAATGATATCAATATCAATTTGAACAGTCGTGGCTCATGGCAAAAGCTATCTTTCTCTAAAGCTTGTGAAAACAAAAAACAGCATACGTTAATTCTTTTATTTTATAGTGGGTTATTTATTAAGTATCTGTACTGTATGTGACAGGCCTGTTGGTTAGAACAATTCTGCAGTGGTTTACATGTGTCAAATTGTAAAAGTAGACTTTTCCAAAAAATAAAATAAACAATATCCTACTTAATAATAATAATCATCATCATCATCATCATCATTAATATTGTTATTAAAGTATGATTTTTTTTTCATTTCCTAATAAATAATAAATATAAAATTTCATTTCTTAATAATTAGCCTCATTATTTATTTATTTATTTATTTATTTATATGATGTATATATGAGATTAGAATACATGTTAGCTTTTGTAAGTGATTTCATGTTTTAAAATAGAATAAGCAATATTCTCAATAATTTTTGTAAAGGAAACACAGGCCCTATATGAGCCGTTTACATATATTTCAACTAATATGGAAAGCGAGTGCATGTTTTTACCAAAACTAATATTAGATTTTTTTTAAAAAACACGTGTTACACGCGTGTGCGTGTAAAACTGTATAATTTGCACAAATAAATTATGGGGTTCTTCTCTAAAGAAGTTGTTACCACCCCATTTCGAGCATCATTATGGGCGTTTTACCCAACTAAACCTAACCTAACTAACGTGGTTCAAATGATGGATCTGCGACAGAGAAACTACGGATTTTGGGAAACACTCGTCACTACATTGTTCTTTTCCCAATCGATGCATCGTACTATGATAGTTCAGCTGCGAGTAACGTCGTTGTTTGGGAAACACACCCCTGCTGTGGCGATGCCTGATAAATCAGAGACTAAGCCCAAGGAAAATAAATTAATGAACGCCATCGCCACCATTCCAAAATCTGTGCTCAGTGAAGAAATGAATAAATTCATTCAGCAAGAATGCAACAATTTCTGCTCTTATCACATATTACATAATATTTACTTAAAATAAAAGTATTATTATTGGCATTTAACTAAAAACAGTTCTGTTCAATATTTATTATATTTATTCTGAATATAGTGAATATTTAATAGTAATAATACTTCACAATATTACTGTTTGATGTATTTTCTAATTAAATAACTGCCTAATTTAGCTTTAAGCTCAATTCAAAAAGAATAACTACATTAGCATCCACACAAACATGTCATTGGTTTGTTATAAGTGCTGCTTTATATGCAGAATGGATTGTCAATGATTTTATCAGCTGAAAAAGCGTTGTGAAAAAAAGGCATTCCTTTGTATTTTATAGTTGTGTTGTGGACTCTTTAACATTATTTTAAATGCAGAATGATTTTTTATCATTATTTTTACATACAGTATTCGATATCCAATATCCTTAATAAACAATATCCTACTTAATAATAATAATCGTCATCATCATAAATATTATTTTTTCCTAATAAATAAATATAAAATTTCTTTTTAAAAACTAATTTCTTAATAATTAGCCTCATTATTTATTGATTTATTTATATGATGTATATATGATATTAGAATACATGCTAGCTTTTATAAGTGATTTTAGGTTTTAGAATAGAATATGTAATGTTCTCAATAATATTTGTAAAGGAAACACAGGCCCTATATGAGCTGTTTACATTTTATAGTTGTGTTGTGGACTCTTTAACATTATTTTAAATGCAGAATGATTTTATTTTTTATTATTATTTTTACATACAGTATTCAACATTTGAAGTTGATCTAAACCTCTCATCAAAGTTATCCTAAACCTACTAAACGACACCTATTCTTGAAAATCCTAAACTTTTATTATCCACTTCAGATGTTGAGTACTGTTAAGGCCTTAAAAGACCTTTAAAAAACGAACCTTTACTAACCTTAAACTTTATAGAATAGCAATCCATATATATGTTAATGTTTAACTAATGTACTGCATAATTGATGTTAGTATTCACTTGTTTTTGGAAGGCTCTTGAAAATTTGTTTCCTGTCTGCTGTCTTTTAATGGCAATCTATGCATGTGTAACGTTCATTTCTTCATTCCCCGTTTCTTTACCTGCTCCAGCTTTCTCTCCATGTATGTGAGCAGGTTGTGCACACAGTCCATGTTGGCTCCATTGATCTGGTGTGAGTCTGGAGCCAGAGGAACACACACCAGAACATCTAGACAGCTCAACGGGAGAGCGGACAGAGTGTTTGCTGCATGCCTGAAACACACAAAGACAACTGAACTCTAAAATCGGACCTGTTTTAAAAGGCAGTCAAACCTTGGACTAAATTTTCAGAGATTTTAAGTCGCCGTGAATGTAAAATGTATTTGTTTAATTAATGTCTTTATTATTATTAATTCTAATCTTTGTTTACCCCTCGACTACACTTTCTCTCATTTTTATTTTATTTTTTTCAAAAATGGCTGTGAGATTAATATGCTCCAGACATTATTAAAAGTCTTTGGACCGCTCCACATCAATTTTCTTATATTTATGATGTAATTATATTAATATTTTAGAAGATTATGCATGACTGAAATGGATGTGATTAAAATAAATGAGAGAAAAGCTTAGAGAAATGCAGACAGAAAAAAAGGAAGAGCTTGTGCTCTCTGTGAAACTGGTCAGGTTGACACAGGCTAATTTTGGCCAATTTAGACATATGAGAGAGAAAAACTTAAAAAAAAAACTCAAATCTAATTCCTCATTTCAAGCAGATCAGATGCAGGTGTTGCTGAGGAAAAACTGCCAGACATCTACCAGACCAATAATATGTGCATGTGTGTTCAATAGCCTATTTGATCAAAATAAATAATAAGTTGAATAATTTATGCAATAATTTAATATTATTAAAAATACTCAAACTAAATATTCCAAAGTAATATAATATAAAATGGATTGTAGCAGTTTAACTTTAAATTTACCATGAATTTAGTAAGCTTTCACATGCTTTGAAACTTGCTTATGTTACCCAAGCTTACATTCATTTGATCAAAAATACAGTAAAAGCTACATTGTGAAAGTTTGTGAAATATCTACAATGATTATTTAGAGTACAATTCTTTAAATTGATAAATATCTATCTTAAGTCACATGACTTGAGCTTATCTATCATGCCAAATAAATACTTTAAATTATTAAGTATATTACTGTATATATTTAAGCCAAAATAGCCATGTCAGCCAGTTTATTGTGAACTCATTGTGATATATATATATATATATATATATATATATATATATATATATATATATATATATATATATATATATATATATATATATATATATATATATATATATATACATACACACTGTATACAGTGCTCAGCATATATGAGTACACCCCTCACAAATCTCTTTTAAATTCATATTTTTAATAGGAAGACAATATTATATTTGTGCATATACATTAGATTAGTCAGTACTGAAGCCAAATCTGGAAGCCTTATCTAACAAAATAACTTATGATAATGGTCTAAAAACTAGTACAGCCAAATTTACATGTTACAGAAAAATATTAAATACAGATTTAAAAAGAGGAAAAATCAAGAGAAACAAAAAAAAAAAAGTTGAAATTTTGTAGTTTGTAATTTTTTTTTTTTTGCAATATTTTGCTTGAATTTAATTGTTTTATTTTTAAATATATAAATATGTTTGATGACTTAAATATTTTTATAATAAATATATCCATTCAATAAACACAGTCACGGTGGCGCAGTGGGTAGCACGATCGCCTCACAGCAAGAAGGTTGCTGGTTTGAACCCTGGCTAGATCAGTTGGCATTTCTGTGTTGAGTTTGCATGTTTTCTCCATGTTAGCGTGGGTTTCCTCCGGGTGCTCCGGTTTCCCCCCCAGTCCAAACACATGCGCTATAGGTGAATTGAATAAGCTAAATTGGCCGTAGTGTATGTGTGTGAATGCATGAGTGTGTGGGTGTTTCCCAGTGTTGGGTTGCAGCTGGAAGGGCATCCGCTGTGTAAAAAACATATGCTGGATAAGTTGGCGGTTCATTACGCTGTGGTGACCCCTGATTAATAAAGTCAAAAAGAAAATGAATGAATGATAAATCTGTTTTGTTTAGACGCAGCAAAATACATTGCATTTTCAAAATGGGATGTACTTCATTATGCTGAGCACTGTATATATATATATATATATATATATATATATATATATATATATATACACACATACAGGGCTTTACATTAACACCCGCCAAATGCGGGTAGATTTCGGTTGTGCCGGGTTAGACAGCCACTCCCACTAGCCATTTTGGTTGGCTAAAACTAATTTTTAAATTGCCAGTGCTGGCTCGTCGTCACTACAGATTAGACTGTTCGTTTGTGACCGTTTGTCAATATGCGTACAAATGTGATCATTGAATTGAGAAGCAGCACGACTGACAAAAACAGCTTTTTGCGCGAGCAAAAGAAAACAGGTGAATAACGAATGAGAGGATCACGCGCACGGTGAGACAGGCTTTCCTCACTCACTGACGAGGGCTTTAGTGTCGCACACACAGATGATTTGATGCGCGCGAGTGTTTAAAAGCTCCTGTGCCGTTTCCTCACTCGAAGCAACCGTGCCTGGAATCGAAACTAGTGCGATGCTCGTGCACCCACAGGCCTTCAAGGGCTCGAGATTCTTTGTAAGCAGCAGCAGTTGTTGTCGCTTTCGCTTTAACCATTCTTTGAACAGATTATTAATTAGCCGCGGAACGGAATGTTTTGTCCCCGCTTTCTTTTGCTTGCTGTTATTTTTGTTAATATAGTTTAATAATCATCCTTTACAATAATATTGCTTTAATATGTTGTTGTATGCTGGTGATCTGGGAGCCAGAACAGACTACTGTGCATAGTTTTAGATGCGTGAGAATATATATTTTTTAAATGTCAGCTGTTTTGTTGAATAAAAAGTGTGTGTATACAGCAGTATTTTGCTTGCTTTGAGACATTATTTATAATTTGTGGCAAGGAAATAATTAGTTTGGTGTGGCCAGAGAAAAAAAAGGTAAATCCTTATGGTGTTGAGCCCTGAAAAGTCCGGTGAAAGAAAACTAAATATTAAATATAGTACTGTTCATATTTAAGGCCAAATTGACATATCCGCCAGTTAAATGTGAGCTTATTGTGAGTTTATTGTATTAGGAATTTATATAGTCTTTCAGGCGCAGTGGGTAGCACAATCACCTCACAGCAAGAAGGTCGCTGGTTCGAGCCTCGGCTGGGTCAGTTTGCATGTTCTCCCATTTCCTCCGGTTTCCCCCACAAGTCCAAAAGACATGACCTATAGATGAATTGGGTAAGCTAAATTGTTCGTAGTGTATGTGTGTGTATGGATGTTTCCCAGTGATGGGTTGCAACTGCAAGGGCATTCGCTGCGTAAAACATATGCTGGATAAGTTGGCGGTTCATTCCTCTGTGGCAACCCCTGATAAATAAAGGGACTAAGCTGAAAAGAAAATTAATGAATAGTTTTTCACTTTGTGTGTGTGTGTGCTTGTCTTGATTTTGTCAGTCTTGCCTAAACACATTTTAACGCAATTGTACATTATATTTGACTTGCACTGTATGTACATTACAGTACACATTTTAGTTTGTTTGTGGAATGAGTCGATATGACCAAAGTCACTGTATACTCAGTGTTAAAGAAGCTGCTGATATTGCTTTCATTACATTTTAATCATCACCTAATAATAACTAACAAATATCAAACGATAAACACCAACCCCTTCAACTCATCTGCAGCTTCCTCCTCCTCACAGGAAACCATCAGGCAGTGACGTAAAACCGCAGCCAGGTGGCGATAGAGAGACGCGTCATCCTGACAAAGATCAAAAGCACAATACTACAGTACAGAATGACATGAAGTTGTTTTACGAGTGTGTGAGTGTGTTTGATGTTCAGTCACCTCTTCGGGCTCTTGCGTGTGTGTGCTGTGTGTGATGTTAAAGAGGATCTTCAGAGCCTCCTGCGCCTGCTGTGATTCCTCCACACGTATAGGAGGCGCTGCGGAGTCCAGAAGCACCTCATACTGACTCCTCCACTGCACTGATAAACAGCGCTCCAGCACGGTGGTCAACAGAGGAACTCCGCCCTCCTACAGGTACACCAACAGCACACATCAATATGAAGGTATTAAACCTTTTTTGTGTGTGAAACATAAGCAGTGATATTATAATATTTACATAAGCAGACAAAAAGGGTCGACAGTTACTTCTACAGGTATGACAACAATGCGATATATCTTGTGTACAAACATCATTTATTTCGTGCATACATTTTGAGAGTAACGTAAGGATACGTTTCAAACTATTTAAATTGCAAAAAGATGATATAATGTACACAATTAAGGAGGGCTAGTCTGAATCTTCAGACATTTTGTGCTATTTCTGCCCATAATTTTGTATAAAATATTTTGCTGATCTTTTCTGATTGATTTTGAGAGTGTAGTGACTGAATAAATGAACACATGAAATAAAAATCAACAATTTAATAACTTCTACAATGCAAATCCGATTAGATTGGGACCACATGTTTGTTAAACAAAGTCTCTATCTCATATATATATATATATATATATATATATATATATATATATATATATATATATATATACATAAAAATATACACTCACCGGCCACTTTATTAGGTACACTGTACTAATACCGGGTTGGACCCACTTTTGCCCTCAGAACTGCCTTTAACCTTCATGGCATAGATTCAACAAGGTACTGGAAATATTCCTCGGAGAGTTTGCTCCCTATTGACATGATAGCATCACGCAGTTGCTGCAGACTTGTCGGGTGCACATCCATGATGCGAATCTCCCCTTTCACCACATCCCAAAGGTGCTCTATTGGATTGAGATCTGGTGACTGTGGAGAAACCAGTCTGAGATGATTTGCGCTTAGTGACATGGTGCGTTATCCTGCTGGAAGTAGCCCAAAGTGTGCTAAGATAATATCCCCCACACCATTACACCACCACCACCAACCTGAACCATTGATACAAGGCAGGATAGATCCATGCTTTTATGTTGTTGATGTCAAATTCTGACCCTGCCATACAAATGTTGCAGCAGAAATGGAGACTCATCAGACCAGGCAACGTTTTTCCAATCTTCTATTGTTTAATTTTGGTGAGCCTGTGCCAATTGTGCTCAGTTTCCTGTTCTTAGCTGACAGGAGTGGCACCCGGTGTGGTCTTCTGCTGCTGTACCGCATCTGCCTCAAGGTTGTACATGTTGTGTGATCAGAGATGCTCTTCGGCATCAACAAGCCATTTGCGCCCACAGAACTGCCCCTCACTGGATATTTTCTCTTTTTCAGACCATTCTCTGTAAACCCTAGAGATGGTTGTGCGTGAAAATCCCAGTAGATCAGCAGTTTCTGAAATACTCAGACCAGCCCGTCTGGCACCAACAACCATGCCACATTCAAAGTCAATTAAATCACCTTTCTTCCCCTTTCTGATGCTCGGTTTGAACTGCATCAGATCGTCTTGACCATGTCTACATGCCTAAACGCATGAAGTTGCTGCCATGTGATTGACTGATTAGTAATTTGCGTTATCGCGCAGTTGGACAGGTGTACCTAATAAAGTGGCCAGTGAGTCTTATATACAATAATATAGGTAATTAATATAAATAACTTAAATAACATCACCTGTGCTGCATTTGTTACAGAAGTTATTATATTGTAAATTTTGATTTCACCCAGACTTTAATGTTAAGTTAATAAAACAACAACAACTGTATTAGTTTTTAGCTCCAGCATTCCTCACTAAATTTAAAAAGTAAAGTGTTAATAAACAATTATAAATGGCACTTTTGACCAATTAATGTGATCTTTCTGACCCCCATATTATGTGAATGTACGTACAGTAGTAGCAGAATTGTTAAAAATGGAATGAAACAGAAAAGAGAAAGGGTTACTTGTTTGAGCTGTGCTCTGAGTTCAGGTCTCAGCGCTGTCAGTAAAAACATGAAGCGCAGCGTGTAAAACTGGCCAGCGGTGGAGGAAGCCGACTGAAACTCCTTACTGAGCTTCTCTGTCAGACCACAGAGGAGACTGAAGCACAGCAAGGACATGGAGAGAACAGAAAAAACAACATGTCAAATACGACATTTAAATTCACCAAAACATGTTTTTAATTTAGTTTTTAATTCATTTATTTCATTTGTGACCACAGATAGTCCGCTTCAGCTGAATAAATAAGCTGTCACTGATGTCTGGTTTATTAAGATGGGACAAAATTTGGCTGAGAAGAGATATAACTACATGAAAATCTGGAATCTGAGGGAATTTTGTGAAAATCGCCTTTAAAGGGCACCTATGGTGAAAAATCCACTTTTCAAGCTGTTTGGACAGGCATGTGTGTAGGTATAGTGTATAGACCGTCATATTGGGGTGATATTAGCACACTCAGTCCTTTTTTTCAATTTAACAACACAAAAACGGTGGACCAATTGGAGCGGTTTTGAGATCGACCGCAACTTGACGTAGGAATGTGGTCCCCCCGCCCACCAATATTGATTGACAGGTGCGCATTACCATATCCTCAGTATGTTGTTTCACGTCCGCCATTTTCAGCGTGTGAGTCAAAGCAACGTCACCAAAGAAACACCCTTGCTCTATTTTTAGATCATGTAAGGCTCATTGGGTTCAACATTCACCACATTATCGCTCTCCTCCGCGCCAGTGTTTGCATACATGTGTACTTTTCATTGCGTCTTCCTTAAACTTCAGCAGTTTGCATTTCCCGCAGTCACAGAAGCTCCCTGTCATCTTAGTGCAGCTGGAAAGTGCGAGCGCGTTGCCTCACGTGCGCGTCCCTCCATTGGAAATAACGAACTAATGACGCGCATCGCCATGCATTTCACGGTGTCACCGGATGAAAGTGAGGACTGGGAGGGAGGGGGTGGGTGGGATGAAAGTGAGGACTGGGAGGGAGGGGGTGTGTGTCGCAGATGAAAGTGAGGACCGGGGGGTTCGCTCACTATTCTGCTGCCTAGGTCGCCTCTATGGACGCGCTGGCCCTGCTCAGGACTAGGCATGGGCCGGTATAAGATTCTGACGGTATGATAACCTTGGATAAAAATATCACGGTTTCACGGTATCACGGTATTGTGATTACTGCTCTGAAATATATTCTTTTTAAATATATTCTTTTTTTTTTTCTAAAAGTTTTTTTCCCTTTGAACACAATATATTTTATTTTGAGAAACATTTATAATATTTTGGAGCAGTAAACGTGTCAGGCTAAATAATGAAAATGAATCATTGACTTCTGCTGTCTTCATTAGTTTCAAAAACACAGATTTAAAATGGCATCTTTGGATATCTTTTCTGCTGGAGATGCTGTTGTTAAAAAAAAATGTAAATAAAAAAATCTTACACATACCTTAGGAACGGTATTAGAGAAAATTTTGGCGGTATGATAACCTTGACTTTTCCAAACCGCGGTATACCTTGAAAACGGTTATCGTCCCATGCCTACTCAGGACACTGTTCTTATTTCTGCCGCGCCACAGAGCGTTATCTGAATAGTTTCATTTTAAATAACATGTGAAAGTGCGCGTCTGGTGTGCCGTGTCGTGGCTCTGAGTGGCGCATCCGGTGTATGACGCCCTTTAGTTATAGCCTCAAGCAGGTCGTACACCAGAAGCACCGCTCGGCGACACGCAGCGTCGCGCCACTCAGCGGCATGCATTTCTGAATTCTAAACATAAGTTTCTATCAGGTGACACACACCGGCACCGCAAGTGTGCGATACTTTCAACTGTCATGTGCGCGCCGTGTCACGACGCATCCGGTGTGTGATGCCCTTCAGTCAAAGTTAATTCAGTGTGCTTGGTTATTAGCAGGGCCAGATGGAATCTGTAGACATTTTTTGCTATTTCTGCAGATTTTGGTATTGGAATTTTGGTAAAAATCTGTGGATTTCTGCTGAATTGTTTTAGGAGTATCATAACTAAAACCTTAAAATGTGAAATAAAAAATAATATCTTTTGAACTTTTATTTAATGTTTAAAATGCAAATCCAATTAGATTAACAGTAAATAGTTAACTGTAAGTAAATAAACAGAATTAATGATGGGCTAAAAATCTGCGAAAAATCTGCGGAATTCTGCACGGGCAGATTCCGTGTGGGCCTGGTTATTAGTCTCGGTGTAGGCTACAAGCTCGGAGCTTTAAACTAGCACACAGTTGGCTGTAAAACTATACAAAGACACAAATGATTTTGTAGTCTCTGCTTGGTCTGTGTCTGAGTCGTACATGTCCAGCTGAATGCTGGTCCACTCACTCATGTTGCTTCTCTCTGTCTGCCTGTCTGTCTGTTGCCATACACAAAGAGGGGAGCTCTTGGCTCCGCCCCCTTGTCAAGTTGGGCGGGAAGTCGAAACTAATTTTCATGTGAAGCAACACGCCCCTAAAACAACGAGCGGTGTACACGCCCCCAAAATGACACTTTTTAACACATCATAATAAAAAATCTGAATTGTGTTTTGAACTGAACCTAAACTGGCACACTCAGAAGAACCATAATATTAATATTACATCTTAAAAAAGGGGTAAAATAGGTGCCCATTGAAGTTGTTCAAATTAAGTATTTAGCAAGGCATATTACTAAATAAAATGTAAGTTTTGACATATTTACAGTAGGAAATGTACAAAACATATTCAAGGAAGATGATCTTTTTTTATGACTCTAATGATTTTAGCATAAAAGAAATATCAGTATATTTGTAAGTGTTCTGTTAATAAAGATGTGTCGTGCCTGAGTTCGCTGGCTCTCTCTTGTGCCCAAGCACTGTTGTAAACGATGTTGCAGAAGATTTTCATCACTTCCTTCCTGTGGACTTCCTCCTCATCTTTTTCCTCCTCCTCCTCGGCTCCTCCCAGACTTCCTCTGCTGTCTCTTTTCCCAGGCATCAGAGCTTTAAAAACGCTGCTCCTCCTGCGGGTTGGCCCGAGGCTCATGTTTGAGAAGGTGCTGGCCTTTCGCTCTCCGCACCAGTCTCCGGGCCCCCAAACCGCCAGCTCATTGGATTCACTGCTTACTGCCCCAAAACCATCGTCTTCCTCATAATCTGGCTCCTCTGCTCGGCCCAGTTTGAGCTCAGAAATGGCCACCATGACATCACTGTAGGGGTCTCCGTCACCGTCAGTGTCTTCTTTTGGCACAGGGGCGTTGCTGATGCCACCCAGGTGTGCTAGAGTCAGAAGGGCTCTGTCTGTGACCAGTGGCCCCAAAACCTTCTTGTCCCTGGAGAGAATCCGTAGGGATCTCAGACATGCTTTCAGCACACGGCCTTGCGGTTCAGTCTGAAGGAACCTGATCAAAACTGTTGCCAGAGCCTGAGGGCGACACACACACAAGCTGTGTTTCCATACACCTACAGTGCATCCGGAAAGTGTTCATATCGCTTCACTTTTTCCACGTTTTTTTATGTTACAGCCTTATTCCAAAATGGATTAAATTCATTTATTTCCTCAACATTCTACACACAATCCCCCATAATGACAATGTGAAAAAAGAGTTTTTGAAATTGCTGCAAATTTATAAAAAATAAAAAAGCTGAAAAATCACATGTACATCAGTATTCACAGCCTTTGCTGTGACGCTCTAAATTGAGCTCAGGTACATTCTGTTTCTACTGATCATTCTAGAGATGTTTCAGCAGCTTAATTGGAGTTCACCTGTGGTCAATTCAGTTGATTGGACGTGATTTTAAAAGGCATACACCTGTATATAAGGTCTCAGGGTTGACAGTGCATGTCAAAGCACAAACCAAGCATGAAGACAAAGGAATTGTTTGTAGACCTCTGAGACAGGATTGTCTCGAGGCACAAGGCTGGGGAAGGTTACAGATACATTTCTGCTGCTCTGAAAGTTCCAATGAGCACAGTGGCCTCCATCATCCGTAAGTGGAAGATGTTTGGAACCACCAGGACTCTTCCTAGAGCTGGCCGGCCATCTAAGCTGAGTGATCGGGGGAGAAGGGCCTTAGTCAGGGAGGTGATCAATAACCCGATGGTCACTCTGTCTGGCCTCCAGCGTTCTTCTGTGGAGAGAGGAAAACCTTACAGAAGAACAACCATCTGAGCAGCAATCCACCAATCAGGCCTGTATGGTAGAGTGGCCAGACTGAAGCCACTCAATGCCTGGAATTTGCCAAAAGGCATCTGAAGGACTCTCAGACCATAAGAAACAAAATTCTCTGGTCGGATGAGACTAAAATTGAACTCTTTGGAGTGAGTGCCAGGCGTTGCGTTTGGAGAAAACCAGGCACCGCTCAGTGAAGCATGGTGGTGGCAGCATCATGCTGTGGGGATGTTATTCAGCAGCAGGAACTGGAAGACTAGTCAGGATAGAGGGAAAGATGAATGCAGCAGTGTACAGAGACATCCTGAATGAAAACCTGCTTCAGAGTGCTCTGGACCTCAGACTGGGGTGACGGTTCATCTTCCAGCAGGACAATGACCCAAAGCTCACCGCCAGAAAATCAATGGAGTGGCTTCACAACAACTCTGTGATTGTCCTTGAGGGGCCCAGCCAGGTCCCAGACTAAATACTATTGAACATCTCTGGAGAGATCTGAAAATGGCTATACACCATCACTTTGCATCCAACCTGATAGAGCTTGAGAGGTACTGCAAAGAGGAATGGGCAAAAATTCCCAAAGACAGGTGTGCCAAGCTTGTGGCATCATATTCAAAAAGACTTGAGGCTGTAATTGCTGCCAAAGGTGCATCAACAAAGTATTGAGCAAAGGTTGTGAATACTGATGTACATGTGATTTTACAGCTTTTTTATTTTTAATAAATTTGCAACAATTTCAAAAACTCTTTTTTCACATTGTCATTATGGGGGATTGTGTGTAGAATGTTGAGGAAATAAATTAATTTAATCCATTTTGAAATAAGGCTGTAACATAAACAAATGTGCAAAAAGTGAAGCGCTATGAATACTTTCCGCATGCACTGTATATTTAGGTGCACTTTGGAATATTTCATGAAAACATGCTTAATAGAAACATCAAGATGCTCATACATTTTGAAGATGCACAGATTAAAAATAACAATTTTTGTCTAATTCTGGCACATTTTACAGTAATGTTGATTAATTTGCATTGACCCGGATAAACAAATAAAGTAAACTAAACAAAAAAAAAAAACATTAAAAACTGTATAGAAAAAAATCACACGAACTACAATGGAAACAAATTTATTGAATAAATTCCAGCATGAGCATGAGGAAATCATGTGATTTTTGTTTTAAAAGATCATGAACTGATACAAATTGACAAACCAGTGGAACAACCACATTGCATAACATCTGAAATGTTGTTTTGCTCATTCTAAAATGCCATTTATGTATTTTTTATATAAGAAAAAAGGCCCACAGTGGCTTCTCTTAATGCAGACAATTCCTTTTTAGTTTTTCTCAGTCGCTTTGGTACATTTCAAAACCCAGTCTCTTGCTCAAAATCCTTAGTTCATCTCTCAAAACTAAATTACTAAGTCAATGAACATGTCAGTGCCATAAGAATGACAAGCCCTTGTGTCATTTTGTACGCATAAGACAGTCAAATTACTTAGTCATGCTGTCAATCCAACAGTGTGCTCTGGAGGGCTGTTCTGATGTAAAATATGCCCTTTTTTTGCTGTTGTACTGTAATTTGTTGACAGATCATGTCATTGTGATAAGAAAAGGAAATACAGCACTGTATGACACAAATAAAAAACAAAACAAAAGTAAAAACGTGAACATAGGACTCCCTTAGCAATCTGTTTTGAGATGCACCTTCATTAGAAAAAGTCAAGATTCACCTGGGAGAAATTGTAGACAGATTTAGAAAAAGTCTAATGAAAATGTATAGAAAAATGCATTATGACAAGATATTATGACAACTTGTTCAGCCATTTTGTATGTAAATACTCGTGCCATGAACGAACGATTAAATGTTAAAATGGGGGGTGGGGGTGAGACTATTCAACAGAGACCAAAATAAAAGTTTTGATCAACCTGATGCAATTGATAAAGTAGGGAAGAGCAGAGAATTGCACATAATCATTTGCATGGATGTACAAAAGCATTTGCAACTTGTTCAGAGACATGAGAAACTGCTTTTCTGATGTGACACAATGATGTGAAGATTGAACAGGGAGTTTCGAGAATTTCTATTCTGATCTGAGAAATGGACCAAAGCGACTGAAAAAACTGTAATATGTATATTGGGCGGCAGTTTATCAGGAAGTGATGATTTTGTTCTCATTGACTCAAACGGTGCTTTATTTGCAAGTGTTTTATGCGATATTCCAGTTTTGTGCATAAGTCTATTTCGTATTTTTGGATGGACACAGATACAGATGAAACAAAGACAGAAGTGTATTTCAAATGGTAAATGTGTGTGTGTTTGTTTACCTGTCTTAAAAGGACATCTGGGTTACTGGACTCATCATAGTCTGAATCTGAGTCCGACACATAATCACGCACTTTATTCTTTCGGAACTGCAGTGGAGAAAAAGTATAATCGTAACAAAACCACTTTCAATATACAGCGGTTCATCCATTCAATTGGATTGTCATTACAATATATAAATCATAGTCATCATTAAAACTGATTAGATGACTGATGATTTTTAGTGCTGCTAGCAATGCAGCAACTGTAAACCCCATCTTTAACCCTCTGGTGGTCCTCAAAAGAGGTCAAAGTCGACCAAAGACAACAAGTGTAACAATTTCTGTAATCAATTTCAAATACACTCCAGATTATTTGGTATTTTGAGGAGAATTTATGGTAGCGGACATTATTAACTTCTAAATGTGAGCATTATTTAAGAAATCCAAATATTTGGCATGAAAGCAGCAGAGCTTTTATTATGCCACAGTTCACCTCTTTCTGACTTCCACTTGTGATCATGTGGAGAAGCAGCTCTGTTTTATCAGACTAATTGCTGTGCACTTATCTGTGCAGTCTAATAAAATACAAAGAGTAATACTAAAATAATATGTTAAAGCCTCTATTCTGTTTCCTTGTTTTTTAGAGAACCAAACTGGAAAACGGAGGGTGTGTGACGTCATTAGCATGAACACACAGAACCAGCTCCGTCTCACCAGTTTAAATGGCTCATTTCTCTGGATTTGGACATTCTTTGAAAGATTTGGTATAATGTAAGTGCCTAAGTCAGCAAAATATATAATACTGTTCTGGTGTTTTTTGAAAAAAATAAAAAAATAAAAAAAAATAAATATATATATATATATATACGTACAGTTGAAGTCAAAATTATTAGCCCTTCTGTTTATTTTTTTCCCAATTTCTGTTTAACAGAGAGCAGATTTTTTCAACACATTTCTAAACATAATAGTTTTAATAACTCATTTCTAATAACTGATTTATTTTATCTTTGCCATGATGACAGTAAATAATATTTTATATAAAATATTTTTATTTTTCAAGACACTTCTATACAGCTTAAAGTGACATTTAAAGGATTAACTAGGTTAATTAGGTTAACTAGGCAGGTTAGGGTAATTAGGCAAGTTATTGTATAATGATGGTTTGTTCTGTAGACTTTTGAAAAAATATAGCTTAAAGGGGCTAATAGTTTTGCCCCTAAAATGGTTTTTAAAAAATTAAAAACTGCTTTTATTCTAGCCGAAATAAAACAAATAAGACTTTCCCCAGAAGAAAAAATATTATCAGACATACTGTGAAAATATCCTTGCTCTGTTAAACATCATTTGGGAAATATTTAAAAAAGAAGAAAAAAGTCAAAGGCGGGCTAGTAATTCTGACCTCAACTGTGTGTATATATATATATATATATATATATATATATATATATATATATATATATATATATATATATATATATATATATATATATATATATATATATATATATATATATATATATATTTCTATATCTATATATAGATATAGATATATATATATGAAAACATACATTTTATGCCTTATAATGCAGTCAATAAGTCAGTAAGTTATTGAACCAAACACAGTACGTTGTCTTCAAGTGCAAAAGATCACAGCTGGGCAGAGGACTAGAGCGCCCTCTAGCCTAACCAGTGCATATACACTACTCATATCATATCATATCATATCATATCATATATCGTATCATAATATATCATATATCATATCGTATCATATCATATACCAGAGGGTCAAAAACTGGTAAATCCTTTTTAAGAAATTTAAGAACGTAGCCTTGAAAAAAGAAAACAATACCTCTTCCAGCTCCTGCCTCTTCAGATTGAATATGCAAACAGACATAAAAAATATCCAAAAATCATTAAACTGATGGAAAAGACAAGACATACACACTCATATGCATGACAATTTTTGTATTTGCGTGTTTTAACAAGCGGCTAAAGGACCAAGTGAGGAATACTATACATCCCAGACAGCAAGGCAATGAGACACTGATAAGATTTAAATCTCAAAGTTGAAATAAATGCTTAATTGGTAATATTGGTCAATCTTTACTTTGTATCGTGACATATAGTGGTTGTTTTTGTAAAGTCACTTAGGTTGAAGTTTAACCTACATGGAACTGGTATAGGAAGGGTGTGTCTCTATTGTAGCAAACTGGGTAATGTGGTTGAATTGGGGTTTTGGAAACGCCTGTTTGGTTCTGCAAGTTCTCAGTCATTCAACTGTCACTTATCACAGAGTAAACACACACTGCAGTGTGTCACACATGCTCATACACGACTTCTCTGGCACAGATTCAAACAACTGTCTATCTGCTGTGGCCATGAAAAATATTACCAGCTGAAAACTCCAGCAGAGTTTCCCAGCAGGTCTCAGACCTCATGCAAACACACACCATCCGCTGAGCATCTGATAGACATGACGCACACTGGGAAACACTTCAGGAGTTTCACAGTTGTCATCTGATCTGAATTATGCAGGATTTCTGTGAGACAAAAGCAGTCATGACGCCGTGACCCCCTTTGTTGTTTACAACTTTACAATGAGGAGTTATGATCAACTGAACGCTTTCAGTAGTTTAAACAAGACAGTTTGTTAAGTTGATTGAATGTTATATTTATTGCAGAGATATGAGAGATAAGTAGACCAGAGAGGGACCACACACACAGGTTCCAAACCCAATCAGTTTCTTTTGTTGAACACAAAAGAAGATATTTAGAAAAATGTTAGAAACCCGTAACCATTGACCTCTATAGTATTTGTTTTATTGAACTGTTGTTCCTATGGAAGTCAATGGTTTCTTCAAATTATCTTCATTTATTCATTTTCTTTTCAGCTTGGTTCCTTTATTCATCTGGGGTTGCCACAGCGGAATGAACCGCCAACTTATCCAGCATATGTTTTATGCAGCAGATGCTCTTCCAGCTGCAACCCATCACTGGGAAACATCCATACACTCTCATTCACACACATACACTACGGACAATTTAGCTTACCCAATTCACCTATAGCGCATGTCTTTGGACTCTGGCGGAAAGGAAGGAAGGAAGGAAACTCATGGCAACACGGGGAGAACATGCAAACTCCACATAGAACTGCCAACTGATTCAGCCGGGGCTCGAACCAGCGACCTTCTTGCTGTGAGCCGATTGTGCTAACCACTGTGCCACAGTGACGCCCTTTGAGGTTTGAAAGCACTTGAGGGTGAGTAAACAGTAAGTTAGGTTTTGGGCGAACTATGCCTTTAAACGTATATATTTATTTGTTGCAGCATAACATTGCATTGGGTAACATTCAGGGTAATACACTGATCTGCCTTTCAGACTGTGGGGTGTTGAGACAGCTGAAAACCCAAGAGGCTGAGAGCGCCCTCTAGTGGATTCACCAAATACATTTTAATTTTTATAGGGTTTTTTTATTAGAGTATGAAACGCATTTTAAAGGGGACATATTATGCAAAAATCACTTTTACAGGGAGTGCAGAATTATTAGGCAAGTTGTATTTTTGAGGATTCATTTTATTATTGAACAACAACCATGTTCTCAATGAACCCAAAAAACTCAATATCAAAGCTGAATATTTTTGGAAGTAGTTTTTAGTTTGTTTTTAGTTTGAGCTATTTTAGGAGGATATCTGTGTGTGCAGGTGACTATTACTGTGCAGAATTATTAGGCAACTTAACAAAAAACAAATATATACCCATTTCAATGATTTATTTTCACCAGTGAAACCAATATAACATCTCAACATTCACAAATATACATTTCTGACATTCAAAAACAAAACAAATCAGTGACCAATATAGCCACCTTTCTTTACAAGGACACTCAAAAGCCTGCCATCCATGGATTCTGTCAATGTTTTGATCTGTTCACCATCAACATTGCGTGCAGCAGCAACCACAGCCTCCCAGACACTGTTCAGAGAGGTGTACTTTTTTCCCTCCTTGTAAATCTCACATTTGATGATGGACCACATGTTCTCTATGGGGTTCAGATCAGGTGAACAAGGAGGCCATGTCATTAGTTTTTCTTCTTTTAGACCCTTTCTTGCCAGCCATGCTGTGGAGTACTTGGACGCGTGTGATGGAGCATTGTCCTGCATGAAAATCATGTTTTTCTTGAAGGATGCAGACTTCTTCCTGTACCACTGCTTGAAGAAGGTGTCTTCCAGAAACTGGCTGTAGGACTGGGAGTTGAGCTTGACCCCATCCTCAACCCGAAAAGCCCCCACAAGCTCATCTTTGATGATACCAGCCCAAACCAGTCCTCCACCTCCACCTTGCTGGCTTCTGAGTCGGACTGGAGCTCTCCGTCCTTTACCGATCCAGCTATGGGTCCATCAAGACTCACTCTCATTTCATCAGCCCATAAAACCTTAGAAACATCAGTCTTGAGATATTTCTTGGCCCAGTCTTGACGTTTCAGCTTGTGTGTCTTGTTCAGTGGTGGTCGTTTTTCAGCCTTTCTTACCTTGGCCATGTCTCTGAGTATTGCACACCTTGTGCTTTTGGGCACTCCAGTGATGTTGCAGCTCTGAAATATGGCAAAACTGGTGGCAAGTGGCATCTTGGCAGCTGCACGCTTGACTTTTCTCAGTTCATGGCCAGTTATTTTGCGCCTTGGTTTTTCCACACGCTTCTTGCGACCCTGTTGACTATTTTGAATGAAACGCTTGATTGTTCGATGATCACGCTTCAGAAGCTTGGCAATTTTAAGAGTGCTGCATCCCTCTGCAAGATATCTCACTATTTTTGACTTTTCGGAGACTGTCAAGTCCTTCTTTTGACCCTTTTTTCCAAAGGAAAGGAAGTTGCCTAAAAATTATGCACACCTGATATAGGGTGTTGATGTCATTAGACCACACCCCTTCTCATTACACAGATGCACATCACCTAATATGCTTAATTGGTAGTAGGCTTTCGAGCCTATACAGCTTGCAGTAAGACAACATGCATAAAGAGGATGATGTGCTCAAAATACTCATTTGCCTAATAATTCTGCACTCCCTGTATAAGGAGTTTAAAAGCAGTTGTGTGGGAATATTGCCAGCCTCTGATAGTAAAAATTTATTAATTGCAATTTGTATAATCACAATTCATAAAACAGTCTGTAGAAACAGATTTTATCTTTGTACACTTCATTTTTATTATATATAAATAATGTGTTATTGATATTTTGTCAATTGTCATTTTCTGTAAATAAATGCTCTAAATTATTAGACACGATATCAGTATGTTATAAAATCAAACACACACTCAAAACACACACCTATTGGCAAATCCCAAGAGTCAACAATAACTTTGATTTATATTCAGTGTTGCTGTAACAAATTATTATCGCTGTTTGGTATCGATTTCAACACTTTTAAAACTGTGAATGCAGGCAAGATGTTGAACAGATTAAATGACATAATTACTTTTTCTCTAAAGTCAACAGCAGTGATGTAAAATCAACATCACAGATGTATTAAATAAAATAAACATTATCAGGGTGCCGAAATTACGCTGAAGCAACATTGCTTTGTAATGGTAATTCACTATAATTAATGTTAATGCATCATCGCTGGCTTGCTATCTGGGATGGAATTAGCAGAAGCTTATGGCCTAAATATTAACCAGCCGCAGGATCAAGTCAACTGCAGTATCAGCAAACAACTGAGTAAGTCTTTCACTCACAATGCTCATTTCTTCATTTACAGTTGCAATCAGAATTATTAGCCCCCCTAAATTATTAGCCCCCTTGTTTATTTTTTTCTCCAATTTCTGTTTATCGGAGAGAAGATTTTTTCAACACATTTCTAAACATAATAGTTTTAATAACTCATTTCTAATAACTGATTTATTTTATCTTTGCCATGATGACAGTAAATAATATTTTACTAGATATTTTTAAGACACATTTATACAGCTTAAAGTGACATTTAAAGGCTTAACTAGGTTAATTAGGTTAACTAGGCAGGTTAGGGTAATTAGGGTAGTTATTATATAATGATGGTTTGTTCTGTAGATGATCAAAAAAATATAGCTTGAAGGGGCTAATAATATTGACCTTAAAATGGCTTATAACAAAACTGCTTCAATTCTAGCCGAAATAAAACAAATAAGACTTTCTCCAGAAGAATGAATATTATCAGACATACTGTGAAAATGTCCTTGCTCTGTTAAACATCATTTGGGAAATATTTAAAAAAGAAAAAAAATCAAAGGGAGGCTAATAATTCTGATTGCAACTGTACTCAGATGTCTAAATATAAAACAATAGTTATAAATAAATGGATTAATACACACAAAAAAAAAAGAATCACAATGAATTTTATTATTAACTGTTTGTACATTTAGTCATTTAGCAGATGCTTTTGTCCAAAGCGACTTACAATTGAGGAGGCATTCAGTGATTCAGCTGTTTATAACCTTTTGATTTTAGTTATTTGTCAGTTTTATAAAATGTACGCTGTCAGATTTCTTAGAATCAATCTAAATCTGTTAAAATCGAATGCTAATAGATTTAACCAGTTAAAAGATACGAATATGGTCTAAAAATATCTGTAGAAAAAGCCAGATTTAATTAGTTCAGTTCTGTGAGATTCTCTTACTTAATATTCAAGGGGCAAAATTGACACAGCTCTACTGTATATTCCACACGTTAGATGAAGTAATAAGAAGCAGTTCAAACACATTGGATTCATTGACATTATTACATAAATCTGTAACACTTTATTTTGATTGTCCATTTGAGTATTAGTAGACTGTCTGCTTATATCTGTTGATGCTGCTCCTTTAACAGACATTTAACTGACTATAAGAAACTTTGCAAGTGCATGTCAACTTACACTAACCCCAACCCCAACCTAACAGTCTACTTATAATCTAATCATCAAAATAAAGTGTGACCCATAAATCTTGTTCTTATTTGTTTAATTTATATTTAACTAACACATATAAACCACTTAAAGTTTATTAGTTCAATTATGTTAAAAGTATGTCTACCAAATGGATGGAAATTTTATATGCAACCAGAATACATCAATCTTATTTGTTAGGCCTAAATATTTTGTGGAGCGTGTTGTATTCATGCAAATTCTGAGCAATGCACTGTTAAAACTACTGGGTTGCATTCAAATCGTTCATGTTGTCCCAACACAAATCGATTCATTTATTTATTCATTTTCTTTACAGTTTAGTCCCTTTATTAATCAGGGGTCGCCACAGCGGAATGAACCGCCAACTTATCCAGCATATGTTTTATGCAGCGGATGCCCTTCCAGTCACAACCCAACACTGGGAAACAAATCGATTCAGTTAACCTAATTGTTTTTACAAAATTTAAGTAGATCGAACATAACACAATTAAGTTGTCCCCAAAAAACTTATTAAAAACATTTTAAATAAGTAGCTTGAACAAGCAGCAGTTTTTTTTTGCATGTCATTTAAGATACTTTGCTTTTTGCATCATTTCTCTTCGCTCTTTTCATTAGTGGGTCTGCATAATCAGACTCAAATATCTTACCTTTTTCCTCTCCCTTTCCTCCAAATCGTAGAAAAAACACTGTGCGTACTGGGAATAGAGAGAGCGTGGCATTAGGAAAGAGCAATTACATATTGTACAAAGTGGATTGCTTTGTAATGACATGTCAGTAATACATTGGTTTTTGGAGCCGCTGGAGTGAATATAATCAGGGTTAATTGTGAATACCTCTCGATTAAATTGCTGTAGTTCTGCCTTTAGTCCTTTCTGATCGCCCTCTCTTATGCACTCGATAATCCTCTCCACATCCATCGCTGCATCAAAAACACAATTTGCTTATTTCAGAAACATACAAGGGAGTCTACGTTCATTTTTTTTTACAGTAAAATACATAAAAGTAACTATTAATTGACATAATAAATCTATATTTAACATTTAGAAAACAGAAATTGAAAACCAATAAAAAATATAGACATTTTAGTAAAATATAGACATTTTCAGCTTCGAAGTTGTGACAGAAAAGTTAACGTAATATAAATAACACTGTAATGAACTAGGTTTCATATCACTCAAACAGCCCATAAATGAATGAATATCAATTAAAAAAATTACACTGTAAAAATATGAGGAAAAAGTCATTTCACTTTAACTTAAAATAATAAGTTATATCAGGCTTTATTAATAAAATTAATAAAAATATCAGGTTTCGACTACATTTTCTGAGTTCTGCAAAGCTTAACTTAATAATTTTGGTCACTTTGATTTGATTTGTCATGAATACAAATATTTGATTTAACTAAAAACATTTAAGGCAGCAACATTTTCTGCAGTGTATATGAGAATATAAATAATTCTTTAAGTTAACAGTTGTATATTATATTATATTATATTATATATTTTGTATATTGTAATTGCTACCAACTTAGACATCAAAATCCTTAATAAAACCCAAAGATAAATAATCAGATAAGGGATTTCCATCTATTCCCATTAAAACAAGTGTCTGTTTACATTCAGTATAGTTTATGTCTTACCTGTGAGTTTGCCTTCAGCTGAATGTGCCATGCAGGATCTGATGTTTAATTTCTACAGCGCTTTCTAGAAAACTATGGGTCTTCTCTCAGGGTTTTTCACTCTATTTACTTCTGGTTGTGTGCCTGCTCCTCTTTCTCTATAATCCTGCAGTGCATTAGTTATGCGCTAATCCTTTAATGTCTTTCCACTTCATCTCTATTCACTCGCTCTATAAATAACTCTACAGGAGAGTCAGTCGTTGCTGCAGTACATACAGTAACCACAAGGTGGCAGTTCAACTCATTATAGTTACAGTATTATGGAGTGAACATATTGTTGCACATCAAATTGACTGTAATTTCACAATCATTAAATGCTCAATTTAATAGTATTTACTCTGTAAGACACAAGGTATTGAATACAAATTAACTTCACATTTACATCATGCACACATTTTTGTTAAATGCATTCAAACGGAACCATTTCTAAATGCTATTTTTTCATTTTCATTCAGAGTTTCACTTCTTATTTATTCAGATTTATTTGTATTACATTTTGTATTCATTCTTCTCCTTAATGGTGAACTGTGTTTCCATTTTTTTGAAAGTTACAAAATAATTCTTACTCTAGTAAGTCAAATACTGTTTATATTTTAGATCTGTCAGTGAGGTTTCTCAAAAAAACTTCTACACATACAAGTACATGACAGTTTCTTGTCATATCCATATACTAAAGTAGATCTACAGCTGTCCAACTGCTCGTTAATGCAAATTTATAATCGGCCAATCACATGGCAGCAACTCAATGCATTTAGGCATGTAGACATGGTCAAGACGATCTGCTGCAGCTCAATCCGAGCATCAGAATTGGGGAAGAAAGGTGATTTAAGTGACTTTGAATGTGGCATGGTTGTTGCTGCCAGACGGGCTGGTCTGAGTATTTCAGAAACTGCTGATCTACTGGGGATTTCACGCACAACCATATCTAGGGTTTACAGAGAATGATCTGAAAAAGAGGAAATATCCAGTGAGCGGCAGTTCTGTAGGCACAAATGCCTTGTTGATGCCAGAGGTCAGAGGAGAATGGCCAGACTGGTTCCAGCTAATAGAAAGGCAACAGCAAATTAAAAAACCACTCATTACAACCGAGGTCTGCAGAAAAGCATCTCTGAACGCACAACACGTCCAACCTTAAGGCAGATGGGCTACAGCAGCAGAAGACCACTCCTGTCAGCTAAGAACAGGAAACTGAGGCTACAATTCACACAGGCTCACCAAAATTGGACAATAGATGATTGGAAAAATGTTGCCTGGTCTGATGAGTCTCGATTTCTGCTCCAACATTCGGATGGTAGGGTCAGAATTTGGCGTCAACAACATGAAAGCATGTATGCATCCTGCCTTGTATCAACGTTTCAGGCTGGTGGTGGTGGTGTAATGGTGTGGGGGATATTATCTTGGCACTCTTTGGGCCCATTAGTACCAATTGAGCATTGTGTCAACACCACAGCCTACCTGAGTATTGTTGCTGATCATGTCCATCCCGTTATAACCACAGTGTACCCATCTTCTGATGGCTACTTCCAGCAGGATAACGCGCCATGTCATAAAGCGTGAATCATCTCAGACTGGTTTCTTGAACATGAGAATGAGTTCACTGTACTCGAATTTCCTCCACAGTCACCAGAACTCAATCCAATAGAGCACCTTATGGATATGGTGGATCTTCTAACTACCTATGGCGTTTTTTTAATGACAAATGTTGTGAGCGCAGTATTACAAGTCGAGATCACATTCATGTAATACGAGCATGCGAATCTCTTTGCTTGCGCGCTGATTTCCTCCATTCGTGCCAAAAACTTCTTGCACGCCCTCAAATATACGGTGCTCAAGAGCAGATTTTTCTTGTGCGCTCTCAAATAAACGCTGCTGAAGTGCGATTTAATGCGTTTATGTAACTAGTAAAAAAAAAAAAAAAGCCATGTAAATAGAAAATGCTCCACGGTGTGACACAGCTGACTCTTAAAGGGAATGGGAGATGAGACTCCGATTGGTTTATTCTCAAAACACACCCATAACCCAAAAATAGAATAAGCACAACCCTGTTAGACCATGCGCCGGGGCGCAGAGCGTATTTTTCCATCCTTAAAACAACAAAAGTGGATTCGGACACGCCATTAATGCTTTTGCACCATGCGCTTTAGACTTTGTGCCTAGATCGTTGAAATACAGCCCAATGTGTGTAAATGTAAATGAATATCTCCAACTGACTACAGCAAAAGATAAATAAAAAATAAGTGACTTAAAATCATTTTTAGATGGCGAACATACAAATCATTTTGGCCACCACTGTACATATACACTCTCAGAAAGAGAGGAGCTGTCACTGGGGTGGTACCTTTTCAAAAGGTACACATTTGTACTTAAAGGGTCCATATTGGTACCTCAAAAGTATATATTAGTACCTAAAGATTTTAAGAGGAACACTTTTGTACTTTTTAAGTACCAATATGTACCCTTGAGGTATTAATTTTAGGTACAAATTTGTACCTTTTGAAAAGGTACCACCCTAGTGACAGCTTGCGTACCTTTATTTCTGAGAGTGTGCAGTTGAAGTCAAAATTGTTAGCCAAAATGATGTTTAACAGAGCAAGGAATTTTTCCCAGTATTTCCTATAATATTTTTTCTTCTGGAGAAAGTCTTATTTGTTTTATTTCAGCTAGAATAAAAGCAGTTTTTAATTTTTAAAAAAACATTTTAAAGTCAATATTAGTAGCCCTCTTTACCAATATATTGTTTACATTTATCGCCTTTATACCCTAACTTGTTTAATTAACCTAGTTAAGCTTTAAATGCCACTTTAAGCTGAATACTAGGATTCTGAAAAATACCTAGTAAAATATTATTTACTGTCATCATGGCAAAGATAACATTGTCAACATTGCCCAACCCTAACATGAATCACAAAATACAGAAAAAAAAAATACAATACAAAAATACAAAAAACAGCTCATTTACAGATATTTTTACAGTGTAGTTACACTACTCAAATACACACTGTAACAAAAATCAAAGTTATAGTTATTAAAGTTGAGTTTTTTAATGAGAAAATACTATTTGCAATTCATAATGTCACTTGCTGTTTCTTTGTAGTTGCACTGAAAATAATGTTTGCGGTTTGCTCAAGCTACTTATTTAAAGTGAGCTGAAACAACACAATTTGGTTTTTTTTTTGTTGTTGTTTCAATCCACTCAAATTTGTAAAAACGAATAAGTTAATGGTGCTGTATGTAAGTTTTTGACTCTTCTAAAGCATAAAAATACCATAATATGTGTGCAGATATTTAAGAAACATCCCAAGTGGACATACTTGTTTAACTGAAAAACAATGCTGAAGTCAGATATTCTGCTTTAAAAATGTTTTTTTCCGTGCCGGAACGCAGTCTTTGTTTAGGTAAATTTAACCTGCACACTGCCAGTTTAGCCAGTTATATTTCAGCACTCCGGGTTGCCTTGTTGGAAAACAGCTTATTTCATTCATTCATACAGAAAGACTCTGAAGGCATGCCTCCGTGACTGAAATGCGACCTCCAGTGGACAGTATCAGATGTTGAAATGAGACCGATTCAGTTCCACATGAGGTTATTAATTAATAATAAAATATTATTTACTGTCATCATGGCAAAGATAAATCAGTTTTTAGAAATGAGTTATTAAAACTATTATGTTTAGAAATGTGTTGAAAAAATCAGCTCTTTGTTAAACAGAAAATGGGGAAAAAATATATAGGGGGCTAATAATTCAGGAGGGCTAATAATTCTGACTTCAACTGTGTGAACGGGCATGTTAGATTGTTAAACAGCAGTAAAAAAGCGTTTGTGAATCTGTGATGTAACAGAGTCAATGTGTTTCCTCACAGGATAAACATAAAGTGGCCAAAAACAAAAAGCAGCACAAACACTGAGATATACCCACACAATGAGTCTGCACACACTGGCACTGATTGGCAGTCAACAGGATGTGTGTGTTAAAGATGTTTGTGATGATATACTGTACCCTGCAATCCACATGAGAATAAACCACCGTCACCTTTGCTTATCTCCACAGACTGATGTACACAAATATAAATCACTCTAAGTGCTCCAGCAGCAGCTTCTCTTCTGTAATCAAGGGTTAGTCGAATCCTGCATCCACACCTGCTGTTTGTATCCTGTTGATCCGCGCTTTCAGTCAGAAGTGATTGTGTGCTGGTCAGTGAGTCAAGATGAATAAAGGTGAATCAGTTTAAAGGCAACAAACATCACGTCATTGCTACAATATACGCTGTGAATATATCTGTTATTTAACAGTTCCTGTATTTTGTGATTCACAAGTATTTTCTGTTTATATACGGTTGTGAATTGCATTATGGGATGTTGATCTCTGCTGGGTTGAAAAGTTTTCAAGGTTAAAAGTTGTTGGAAGAAAGTTCAAGGTCCTATAATCTAATTCAAAAGCATAAATAAATTAGGAAAAATAAAAACATGAATTAAAGTTGGGCCGATAGACCAGGGGTTCCCAAACTTTTCAGCCCGCCACCCCCAAAATAACAATGCCAGTGACTCGCGACCCCCAATATCATCTGAGGTTATTATAAATACAGAAGCCTTGCATGCAATGGCGCACACACACTAATAGACCCAATTCTATTCTTCGTGAAATTTTTTTTTTATGTATGTCAGTGCTGTAAATGTGCCTGAAAGTTTAACCTGATGTTAAAAATCAATCTGCTGCATCTGACGCTATTGCTGTGTCTTTAATATAATGTAATTAGCCCAGGGGTCGCAATCCAATAGAACTAGTAACTATAAGCTACTATAGTAACTATATAGTAACTATAAACGACTATTTTTTTCTCTTCAATAGGTTATGGATAAAATATGATAATTCTTATGGTTTGATAAAAATAAATAGATTTTTGGAAATCACCAGGCGACCCCCCTTCATTGTCACCCCTCGGGGGGTCCCGACCCCCACTTTGAGAACCACTGCGATAGACGATGCCATCGTCCATCGCCGATGGCCGATAGACATCACGATGCTGAGCCGGCATCGCGATGCATCGCCCCGCCCCCGTCGCAAACCCGCTCGTGAAAAATACACACTCAGGCCCCATTTACACTAATACAGCTTACTTTTAAAATGGCATTTTAGAATGAAAATTACCCACATCCACACTGATGTTTCATCTAGCATTTCTGAACAGCCCTCCATCCACTGAAAACGCACATCACGTGACCACACCCACACACACACACACACAGCCACAGACACACACACACTGTCATGCGCTCGTCTGAGCTCCAGAGAACAGTGTACGTCGGACAGTTTATCAAGGATGATAGTGGATCGCGTCTCACTATAGTTGTTAAACGTGATATTTAATTAATCTTGTCTCTATCCAGGGCTTAATTTGTGCCGGAACACTCCGGATCCGGCACCTCATTTTACCGATCTCCCTCCTCAACCGCCCTCCTCCCCTGTCCACTGTTCATTTTCACTTTGTTCCGCGACTCCCCAACCCACTTCACTTTCGTCCGCGACACCGCAGCGCCGCTCACTTTTGTCCGCGAGCAACCCCCGCGCCACTCACTTTCGTCTGCGACACCCCTCCGCCATCCACCGCACCAAACTAATGACTGACACGGATCACTCTGCCTACTCATGCCAGAGTCCTGCGGAAAAAGTGATTGACAGGTGGTAATTTGAGTGTAACTTTGGTTCGTTACACTTGTCGGCTTAGTCCCTTTATTAATCTGGGGTCACCACAGCGGAATGAACCGCCAACTTATCCAGCATATTTTTACACAGCGGATGCCTTTCCAGCCGCAACCCATCTCTGGGAAACATCCACTCACACACTCATCCATACACAACAGACAATTTAGCCTACCCAATTCACCTGTACCGCATGTGTTTGGACTGTGGGGGAAACCGGAGCACCCGGAGGAAACCCACGCGAATGCAGGGAGAACATGCAAACTCCACACAGAAACGCCAACTGACCCAGCCGAGGTTCGAATCTGCAACCCAGCGACCTACTGCGCCACTGCATCGCCCATTATCATTTATCATCTAATTATATGAAAATTAAACATACTCATTAAATAATTAAAACTCATTAAATACTGCTGACAAATGAGCTAAACCTTGTGATCTGAGAGAAAGTGGCAAAATATAGAGGTATAAATAATATCTCTAATAATAATGATATTTTTGTAAATAATGTTCTTTAAACAATTTTTCACTTTTGATTCTATGCCTTTAACTTGATTATAATATTTATGGTACCTCATATCTTGACTTATGTAGAAATAAAACACTGGTAACCCTTTATTTTGATGGTCCATTTGAGTATTAGTAGACTGTCTGCTTAATATCTGCTGATACTGCTGCTCAACAGACATTTAACTGACTATATGAAACTTAGCAAGTACATGTCAACTTACACTAACCATAACCTCAACCTAACAGTCTACTTATAATCTAATGAGCATGTAGATGCCATGCAACTTAATTCAACAAACGGACCATCAAATTAAAGTGTGACCAAAACACTTCATTGTAAAGCATTATATGTGAAACAGCATTTATGTTTATTTAAACCATAAACCACTATTATTTTTGTTAGCTGCATAAATCATCCATAGTGAGATGGCGAGAGCACAGTTTGTCTCTGTACAACTATAACATGCTAATATTTCATTTCATGGCCTGCTGCATATCAGTGTCACGATCACACGAAAACAGCAGGAAACTATATACAGTATATATGAACTCAAATAATAATGTAAACCGCCTGCTGACTTTCTCTTCTTTATCTAACAAGCAATCACTATATAATACAGGTTTGTATATGAAATACACGAATGTTTGCAGGCAGCAGAAAAGCTTGAGGGATCCCAGCAGCTCCTCCGACCGGGAAAACAACTCCAGATGTCCAGAGCAGGAAAAGTACACAATGGAGTCTACAGGGAGGGAAGAAAACCCTAGGTAGCTGACAGAAGAGGATGAGAACGGGGGAAAAGGGCCCTGAATGAGTGCTCATCTCCTTTATATAGCTCAATTCAAAAGACACCTCCAAATTCCTGGAAGTTCCTGACGCTCTGAAAGGATTTTATTTGAGAGCGAGACCTCGTCTTGTCATCGGGAAAAATACCGGAGGGAATGTGGAGAGTTAACGGAGCTGGAGGACATCTGAAGTGCCAAAGGGCATGAAAAAAGGAAAAGAAAGAAAGAGACGGAAAAAAAGTGTGACTCAAGTCAGGGGAACAAAAAAGCACAGGAAAAGTGCAGCGATAAAGGAAAGCTTGTGTGAGAGGAGGGGATATTTTAAGAGGTGGCTTTCCGGCAGGTGAGAGAACTGGGGGAAAAAAAACTTTTAGGAACAAACAAATGGTCGAGACGTAAGAGGAGCTGAATCATGAGAGGAAGGAGACGCTGCACGTGACTGTGGGTGTAGATATATATATATATATATATATATATATATATATATATATATATATATATATATATATATATATATATATATATACACTACAGAGCGACTATATATAGCTATAAATGTTATATATTCGGATAATTTCTTTACATTAAACTGCTAAAAAGCTTAAATTTGAGATGCATGAAATATACTGTATATTTTTTTTCAAATATATACTATTTTAAATATATATAGAATATTTAAAAATATTTTTATTATTTTAATATATATATATATATATATATATATATATATATATATATATATATATATATATATATATATATATATATATATATATATATATATATAATATTTTAATATATATTTTTTATATATACACAAATACAGACATACACTCACCGGCCACTTTATTAGGTACACCTGTCTTAACTGCTCGATAAGGCAACGTTCTGTGGGCGCAAATGGCTTGTTGATGCCAGAGGTCAGAGGAGAATGGCCAGACTGGTTCCAGCTGATAGAAAGGCAACAGTAACTCAAATAACCACTCGTTACAATCGAGATATGCAGAAGAGCATTTCTGAACACACAACACATCCAACCTTGAGGCAGATGGGCTACAGCAGCAGAAGACCACACCTGGTGCCACTCCTGTCAGCTAAGAACAGGAAACTGAGGCTTCAATTCACACAGGCTCACCAAAATTGGACAACAGAAGATTGGAAAAAAGTTGCCTGGTCTGATGAGTCTTAATTTCTGCTGCGACATTCGAATGGTAGGGTCAGAATTTGGCATCAACAACATGAAAGCATGGATCCATCCTGCCTTTTATCAATGGTTCAGGCTGGTGGTGGTGGTGGTGTAATGGTGTGGGGGATATTTTCTTGGGCCTATATTTACTTTGGGCCCATTAGTACCAATTGAGCATCGTGTCAACACCACAGCCTACCTGAGTATTGTTGCTGACCACGTCCATCCCTTTATGACCACAGTGCACCCATCTTCTGATGGCTACTTCCAGCATGTCATAAAGCGTGAATCATCTCAGACTGGTTTCTGAAACTTGACAATGAGTTCACTGTACTCAAATGGCCTCCACAGTCACCAGACTCAATCCAATAGAGCACCTTTGAGATGTGGTGGAACGGGAGATTCGCATCATGGATGTGCAGCCGACAAATCTGCAGCAACTGCGTGATGCTATCATGTCAATATGGACCAAAATCTCTGAGGAATATTTCCAGTACCTTGTTGAATCTATGCCACGAAGGATTAAGGCAAAAGGGGGTCCCACCCGGTACTAGTAAGGTGTATCTAATAAAGTGGCCGGTGAGTACATACATTTTTTACGTGTCCTGTCTATACTAATGTACTGTACTGAGATTTTTTTCAGTTTAATGTAAAGAAACATCCTAAATACACTGTTAAGCTTTTTTTACTTAGAGTTTTTGTTTTGTTTCTAGTCCAAATATCTAAAAATAATTGCATTATTTTCAGAAATAATAAGTCAAAATAAGTTTCTTAAAATTATCTTAATTATTGGTCTTAAGCAAAATCTGCCAATGGGTTAAGTAAAATAATCAAGTTTTCAGTTTGAAATAAAATCATTTTACTGACCCCATTGGAAGAAAAAATAACTTAGACAAAAACTAAATGTAACCAAACAGTAAGAAAAGTACTTTTTTTTTCATTTCTTATAAACTGAGCCATATATCTCCACTTTAGTTGCTCTTACACACACCAAACATTACTGTTTTATTCACATCTATACTCTGCAGAATTTTACATATAGAGATATGCTTATACATAATAGGCCTGATTATGTTTTATTATAATACATCCTGATTAACATTTTTCAAATAAATAATAAATGAATTCTGGCAGTATTATCTGAATTATGGATAAAAAAAGAGATCCCAAAATCGCCTTTGTAAAATCCTTCAACTAAAAAACAACAAAATGAAAAGAATTGTGAGCCTTGAATTTATCCATGTTCACATTTTATGAGATAAGACGTTTATGCAAATGAGTGCATGTTTAATGAAATCACGTCTCAAAAATGTGCACATTTAAACAACATTTTAAAAAAAGAAAGGAAGGTATGGCTGTATTACAATCAACCACAATTGACACAAAGGACACGCCCCATTTGTTTGGCCCCGCCCACATCCATCAGTCACATATAAGCAGATGAGGCAGAGCACAGCCAGACCTTACACGCACAAACAGCAGCTGGATTTATTTCTTCTCCTCTGTCTGAAACTGTGTGTGTTTCTGAGGATTGATGGTCAAGGCAAGAAGTCTTCACATGCGCCTGCCTTCCACACAAGGTGAGCTTTTAAAAATGTAAACTAAATATTTATTCATTTTAGTGATGCATCATGTTTCTTTAAAGGAAGAGTTCACCCTAAAATGAAAATTTACTCACCTTCAAGTGGTTAAAAACATTTGAGTTTCTTTATTTTGTTGAACACATAAGAAGGTATTTTAAAGAAAGCTGAAAAACCATTGACTTCTATAGTAGGAGAAACAAATACTATGGAAGTCAATGGTTACAGGTTTCCAGCTATTATCGAAATATCTTCTTTTGTGTTCAACAGAAGAGAAAAAGTCAAGTATGTTTGGAGCAAGTGATAGGAGAGTAAATGATGACAATTTACATTTTTAGGTGAACTATCCCTTTAACATGATTTGTATTGTATTACATGTATTTTTGAATTTACCATTCATTGACACAAATAAATCATTCACTAAAATAGAATATTTAAAAAATATATTTAATGGATTTTATTTTTTGTTTACATTTTGTACACTGTAAAAAAAACATTAAATTACAGAAATTTACCTGAAATTTATATTTAAAGAAATTTCTGTAATTTAACGTTCGTTATTTTTCGGCACCCCAGCTGCTCGAAAAAAACTTAAAATTACGGATTTTTTTTTTTTTGTGGCGGCCTCTGAAATAGAGCTTAAGCTGAAGGTAAATGAATGAATGAATGAATTTTGTATAAGTACAAGTACTAAAACATACAAATAAATAAAGAATGAAAAATACGTAAAAAAAAAAAGAAAGGAAAAAAGTGATCTAAAATTTCTATAACTTTAACTTAAATTACAATTAATAACCCCAAAAAAACGAAAGCTACTGACAACATGAAGCTGTAATAACACTGATATAAAAGAGAGTTATTTCCACAGGTCACATCATTATGGAAGTGGCGGTTTTGCTGTTGCTGACTATACCGATGAGGACGGCCACACCAGTAAGACAGACACGCAGGTGTGTGTATGATCACCACACACACACAATTCTTAATACTGAATTCTGTGTGATTTACGAGCCATTTTTTCCATGGGGACCAAAGAAATGTCCTCGCAAGGTCAAAATTGACTGGTTTTGCTCTATTTGTGGGGACATTTGGTTTCAACAACGCACATACACAAACACAAACTTGTATAGTTATCTTTATGGAGAATAGATGTAATGATTTTTTCTACTGTACAAACTGTATTTTCTCTCCCACTACCTCAACCCTCCCCCTAAACCAGGGGTGTCCAAACTCGGTCCTGGAGGGCCGGTGTCCTGCAAAGTTTAGTTCCAATCCCAATCCGACACACCTGGGCTAGCTAATCAAGCTCTTTCTAGGCTTTCAAGAAACGTACTGTACTTGCAGATGTGTTGAAGCAAGTTGGAGCTAAAATCTGCAGGACACCGGCCCTCCAGGACCGAGTTTGGACACCCATGCCCTAAACCAACCCTCAAAAGAAACAATCTTCAAAATATGTGTTATACAATACTGAATTCTGTATGATTTATGAACCATTTTACTCATGGAGACCAAAGAAATGTCATTGCAAGGTCAAAATTGACTGCTTTTGCTATATTTGTGGGGACATTTGGTCCCAACAATGCACACACACTCTCCCTCAACACTGTAAAAAATATGAGCAGTTTTCAGTATACTGTGAGTCATGTTTATTATTCATTTATTTACGCTGTTGAATTGCATTATGGGATCTTGATCTTTCCTCCAACAACTTATGATGTTGAAAAGTTTGAAAAAGTTTTTTATTGACATTTTGATATCTTGTCTGGGTTGGTGTTGTGCAAAAGCCTGGTGATACACTACATTTTATAGACTTAATTCACTCTAGATTATTTCTTATACAATATAACGTTTTAAAATACCAACATGTCAATAAAAGTCACTTTGTTAGGAGACAGAGCAGAGATCAAGGTCCCGTAACGCAATTAATATCCATAAATAAAGTGAAAAACCTGTGAATCACGAAATAGAGACCTGTTAATTAAGTGTATACTGTATATTCATGGAGTATACTGAGCATCAGTCATCTGACGTCTCTTCAGCAGGACACAGACAGAAAGCCTCTCTCCAGTGAATAGCATTCAGAGATCCAGAGACGTGAGTTTGTTTGGCACCGACAGAGAGACCAGAACTACCAGCAAACCTGATCCAGACACGGCCTTTAATCTACTCCTGCAGACCATCCTGCAAAAGGCCAGAGAGTAAGTCATAATTCACCCTATATCAGGCAATAAACTATATATGATATCTTCATTGACACTGATTACAATATTATTTAGTCACACTGTAAATGAAAACTTGCTGCCTTATATTTAGTTGAATCAAATGAACTAAGGCCCCGTTTACACTAATGCGTTTTCGTTTTGAAACGGCGTTTTAGATCAAAAACGATCCACATCCATACTAGCGTTTCATCTAGCGTTTCTAAACATATCTCCATCCACACTACTCCACCAAAAACGTATATCACGTGACCATTCGCACACTCTGGGCATGCCCGTTCAAGTATAAACAGGAAGCTTGTGTCTCGCTCTGCATTTGGCTATTGTTAGTCAACAACCGCTGGTTGAACGATGAACGCGATCGATTAGCGAGTGCTCAAACAATAGCTTGCCTCTTGCGAATATATGCAGCTGCTGTAGTAAAAAAGGCAAGAGTTTAACTGCACAATGGTGCCTAAAACGGACAATAGTGCAAACAACGCTCCCATTTCTGTGTCCATGTTGTTGTTTACAGTGAAGGCTGGTCTGCCGTCTTCCGGTAGCGTTATAGTCATGTGATAGGGGCTTGACAAATAAGCGAAGGATACGCAATGACCCAAAAGCCCCAATCAGGTAGCGAATCTCAGCAGCCATGCCCCCGTTTTCAGATGTCTCCCTTTTCCCCCATCCACACTGAGACGGAGCAGCAGAGTTTTACAATGAAAACGACCTCTCCAGCGTTTCCAAAACGCTCCATTTTTGGGGCTCGAAAACTCCAGCGTAGTGTGGAGGGATGGCGTAACCGTAGCAAAACTTATGCGTTTTAAAACGAAAACGTATTAGTGTAAACGGGGCCTTAGTCATCTCAACTTACATCAGTCAAACTGACTAAAATATTAAAGGGCACCTAGGTTACCCCTTTTTCCAGATTAAAGATAAGTCTTTTGTGTCCCCAGAATGTGTCTGTAAAGTTTCAGCTCAAAACACCAATCAGATTATTGATTAGAGCTTTCACTAGTTTGTATTTTATAGCTCTCAACAGCTTTTTGCTGTTTTTGTGTGCTGGGCCTTTAAGGCTAGTCCTCCCCGCCCACCATTCCCACGTGCCTGTCAGCGTGCCTCAGTTTCCACCCTCGGCTGCCTCAGACAACTGACACAGACATAAAAGAAGCAGATCTCACGTAACGCTTGTGAGGAAAAACTACAGTAAGAACTTTACCAATGAGTTTTTGATGCATTTGTTGTGGAGCTGCAATGACGAGTCACACACAATGTCGTTACAAAAGTTCACACACACACACACCGCGGACACACACACACACATACAGCGCGCGCATTAAGCTTTGCACGCAAATGTGACAGGATACAGGTTAATATCCACTGCTGTATGGATATCTGTTACGTTAATGTACAAAATAAACCTGATTTAACGTCTACAAACTGGGATTGAAGCGTCTTTTATAATTGTTCTGACACGCGGCTGTGGTGATGAAGTAAAGCTGAAGTAAATCGCTGTAATTCATTACACATGCACTGTTTTAAAAGATTTTAAACTTGTAAAACTCACTCTTGATCACATTTGATGATGATTGATGATCCTAGCAAACTGAACAGACCTTTTATTCCCGGTTGCTTTGCGCACGTCCTGTCTTGTTGATAGGATTATAAGCGTTACTACAGAGACATGTTAATACGCAGCTGTCAATCAATTCGGTGGGCGGGGGGACCGTACTCCTACGTCAAATTGCGATTGGTCTCAAAACCGCTCCAATTGGTCCACCGTTTTTATGTTGTTAAATTGAAAAAAAAAAAGGACTGAGTGTGTTTATATCACCCCAATATGACGGTCTATACACTATACCTACACACATGTCTGTCCAAACAGCTTGAAAAGTAGAGTTTTCACCATAGGTGCCCTTTAAGTTGAACTTTGTATAACTCAACAAATGTTGTTGAAACCTGATTAACATATTAAAATAAGCAACATCAAAATATTTGTTATCTTCACTTTTTGTCATAAAATTTTTACAGTGCATAGACATTCTAAAATCTTGTAATAACCCCTAGCAATAGTCAAGGGTTTTTACAATGAGTATTTCAAAGGATGCACTGTGGAGGGTTCAAGTTATTACACTAGTTATTCAAACTATTTAAGTCTAAACATTTGTTAGAAAAGATATGCGCTGTTTAAATGTTCAGGGTTGATAAGATTTGTTTAAATGTTTTTGAGGAAACTGACCAAACTGTACACTCCCAGAGATAAAGACATACAAAAGCTGTGATGTTTCGCTTTTCAAAAGGTGCTTGTTTGTACCTAAAAGGTCTGTGTTAGTATACCTTATAGGTTCATTTTAGGAAAAAAAGTACAAAAATGTACCTCATGGTGCCTTAAAAGATTTATATTTGGTCTAACAGCTGGGGGTTGGGGGGCAATAAACAACATTTACAAAACAATTTAACTGTTTAAATGAATAGCCTTGACAGCAGATTACAAAATATATATATTTAGGACAGACAATCCTAAATAGGGAGGGGGAATGGAGATGATTAAATGTGCTATGATTAAATGTACAAAATTAACCTTTATAGGGGACCTATTGTGGCCCTTTTTGCAAGATGTAAAATAAGTCTCTGATGTCCCCAGAGTGTGTATGTGAAGTTTCAGCCTAAAATACCACACACATAATGATTTATAACTCTTTGAAACTGACTCTTTTAGGCTTTGATCCTAATTGTGCCGTTTTAGTGACTGTCGCTTTAAATTCAAATGAGATTGTGCTCTTTTCAAAAGAGGGCGGAGCTACAAACGCCTGTGTGTCAGCATAGTGGCAGATGCAAAACAGGAATAATGTTATCTCTGTGAAAAACTGAAAATGTCAAAAGAAGTGTCTCAGGAGATGGAGGATTTATGCTCATGAGGGAAAGATCGTCACTATTGAGTGAGACTTTCTGCCTCTGATGGCACTAGAAAGGGAGAATGTCTATCAGTGTTTCTGCAGACTGTTTTTATCAAGTGTGATTACCATTAGAAGCTGGCTAGATTCACATACTGTTGCCACACAAGTCTTCAGTAAGTGTTGCCCAGCTGCAGCCACAGGTTTTTACAGGATTTTTTGATTAATAGAAAGTTACAAAAATATATATAAAACTTTTTTGCAACCTTTTAACATTATTAACGTCTCCACTGTCATTTTCTGTTATATTTTTGTCATCAAATGTAGCTACGTATGAAAAACATATTTATACATAAAATAAGAGCACACTTGAAAACTGTCAACTTCTCGGATTGATGATTTATATAGATTAGTTTTAGTCTGTAAGGTACATTTGTTTTAAAAAGAAAACTTTTTACATTATTTTTGTTTTTGCATAAAATAACGAAAATGGTTGTATTCATTTTTAGAAAACAAAATACTTAAGAACAACTGTAACTCCAGAAGAGTTAAGAAATTGTCAGGGTTCTGCCACTCTGGTCTTGTTAACTCTTGTTTTGGTGGCAGAGTCCAGACACTAGCTCTGTCTTGTCATGCCCTGTTGCGCTCGGCTCGAGTTTTCTCGGGTCGAGCGCTTGTGTTCTGTCATTGTGTGTGTCTCTGTGTGCGCGCGCGGTCAGGAGTGCTTGCGGACCGTGCGCGCTCCCGCTTGATGTGAGCGTGTACGGCGTGCTTGTGACACGCGCGCGCTCGTACTCGTGTTTGTTTTGTTCTGTCGGCATCGCGCTGCTTCATTCTCAGCGTCTCAGTCTGGTTGGTTTTGGTTTCGGTTGGCGCTGAGATGAGGCATGCGCGGTGCTTATGTGTGAGCGCACGGTAAGATGTTTACATCTATCGTGTGCTCGTGTCCCCTGTTCAGTCTTCTGTTGGTGATGTGTTCAGCACGTGGTGCGTGTTTACATACACCGCGTGCTTGTGTTCTAGTCTCGTGTCATGTGAGCATATGGCTTGTTGTCTTTGAGTCATGTGCTCTCCTGTCTATTGTCTAGCCCCACCCTCCTTGTTAACCCATTATTAGTTTATCATGTTCACCTGTTTGTGTTAATTTATGCTTGTATATAATCCCCTCATGTCTGCTGTCCTGTGCCAGTTCGTCATCTTTTCTCCTTGTCCTGTTGTTTGTAGCCTTGTCCTGTCCTGTTCCACGCCAGCCTGCCTAGTGAAGCTATTTGTATGTTTTGTTAATGTTTTCCCCCTCGGGGTTGTTTATTTTGCTCTTTGTTTTATTTTATTAATAAATACCCATTTTTTCCCTGCATTTGAGTCCTCGCTCCTTTTCCCCACCCACCGACCTTGACAGTACGAACTGGCCAACAGAGGACTCAGCAGAAATATGGGTATCTTCCTTTTCCCATCTCCCAGTTCTCGTCCCTCTGCATGCCAGCAGAAGGAGCGTTTTGGTAATCTCCTTTCACTCCATCAAGGGGAATCTACAGTGAAGGAGTTTGCATACCAGTTTGTCTATGCTGCAGAGGGGCTTGAATCTACCAACACTGCACTGAAGGAGGCGTTCAACGCTGGACTCAACAGCCCCCTTCAGGCCTGGGAGATGGGAATGCTGGGGATTTTAACATTCTGGCAGTTTGTGAGTTATATCTACCACAGCCAGGGAAATGGTGGCCTGCCTCCACTTGGTCCACCACCCCTCCCACTCACAGACTGCCAAATCCCCAGTCCTCCGATGACCCACCAGCGGAGACGGAGGAGGAAGAACGGGCCTTCCTCACCGGTCACCCACCTAGAGGTGACTGAACCTGCTGCAGCCCATCAAGCTACCACCTTGGCTGCAGCATCATCCCCTGAGGTGCCCGAAAATGACACTGCAGCACTTAGAGAGGTGGTGGAGTGCCCAGCAGTGCCTGAAAAGGTGGCCAGTTTCCCGCCACCTAAACAAAGGAAGCATAGGAGGAGAAAGGGCTCCTCCACCACAGCGGCTCCAGCCCCAGTGCGCCCGCCAGTGTCTGCTCCAGCCCCAGTGCGCCCGCCAGTGTCTGCTCCAGCCCCAGTGCGCCCGCCAGTGTCTGCTCCAGCCCCAGTGCGCCCGCCAGTGTCGGCTCCAGCCCCAGTGCGCCCGCCAGTGTCGGCTCCAGCCCCAGTGCGCCCGCCAGTGTCGGCTCCAGCCCCAGTGCGCCCGCCAGTGTCGGCTCCAGCCCCAGTGCGCCCGCCAGTGTCGGCTCCAGCCCCAGTGCGCCCGCCAGTGTCGGCTCCAGCCCCAGTGCGCCCGCCAGTGTCGGCTCCAGCCCCAGTGCGCCCGCCAGTGTCGGCTCCAGCCCCAGTGCGCCCGCCAGTGTCGGCTCCAGCCCCAGTGCGCCCGCCAGTGTCGGCCCCAGCCCCAGTGCGCCCGCCAGTGTCGGCTCCAGCCCCAGTGCGCCCGCCAGTGTCGGCTCCAGCCCCAGTGCGCAGCTCAATGACTGCTCCAGCCCGGCTCCTAGCCCTGCCGGCACCACCCAGACGTCTTGCCCTGCCGGCACCACCCAGACGTCTTGCCCTGCCGGCACCACCCAGACGTCTTGCCCTGCCGGCACCACCCAGACGTCCTGCCCTGCCGGCCCCAGCCCGGCGTCTTGCCCTGCCGGCCCCAGCCCGGCTCCTTGCCCTGTCAGCCACAGCCAGGTCTCCAGCCCTGCCGGCACCACCCAGACGCCTAGCCCTGCCGGCTCCCCACAGGCCTCCAGCCTTGCCGGCTCCCCACAGGCCTCCATCTTTGCCGGCTCCCCACAGGCCTCCAGCTTGCCGGCTCCCCACAGGCCTCCAGCCCTGCCGGCCCCCCCCAGGCCCCCAGCCCTGCCGGCACCACCCAGATGCCTAGCCCTGCCGACCCCCCTCAGGCCTCCAACCCTGCCGGCACCACCCAGACGCCCAGCCCTGCCGGCTCCCCACAGGCCTCCAGCCCTGCCGGCTCCCCACAGGCCTCCAGCCCAGTTGATTTTCCTCAGGCCTCCAGCCCTGCTGGCTCCCCACAGGCCTCCTATCCAGTTGGCTCCAGCCCAGTCGGCTCCTCTTAGGCCTCCAGCCCTGCCGGCTCCCCACAGGCCCCCAGCCCTGCCGGCTCCCCTCAAGCCTCCAGCTCAGCTGGCTCCAGCCCTGCCGGCTCCCCTCAAGCCTCCAGCTCAGCTGGCTCCAGTCCAGTCGGCTCCCCACAGGCCTCCAGCCCTGCCGGCTCCCCACAGGCCTCCTGCCCAGCCGGCTCTCCACAAACCCCCTACCTTGCCTCTCCTGAAGGATTCTCCCTGGGTCGTCCCTCCTGCTCCTCCCTGGTGTGCCCCTATACCACCCTGGACTGACCCCCCGGCTCCACCCTGGTCCCTTGTCCCTCTGGCCCCACCCTGGACTGTTCCTCCTGTTCCTCCCTGGTCTTGCCCTCCCATCCCTCCCTTGTTCGTCTTGTTGGGTCTGGCTTGGCTCCCCTCCCTCCCCCCCTTCATGTTGTCTTGCATGTTCACTTCCCTGTCTAGTGTTTGTTGATGTTGCCTGTTTTGTTGTCTTGTGGTGTTTCTTGTCTGTCTTGTACCAGGTGGCGTCCCTTTTGGGGGGGGCTAGTGTCAGGGTTCTGCCACTCTGGTCTTGTTAACTCTTGTTTTGGTGGCAGAGTCCAGACACTAGCTCTGTCTTGTCATGCCCTGTTGCGCTCGGCTCGAGTTTTCTCGGGTCGAGCGCTTGTGTTCTGTCATTGTGTGTGTCTCTGTGTGCGCGCGCGGTCAGGAGTGCTTGCGGACCGTGCGCGCTCCCGCTTGATGTGAGCGTGTACGGCGTGCTTGTGACACGCGCGCGCTCGTACTCGTGTTTGTTTTGTTCTGTCGGCATCGCGCTGCTTCATTCTCAGCGTCTCAGTCTGGTTGGTTTTGGTTTCGGTTGGCGCTGAGATGAGGCATGCGCGGTGCTTATGTGTGAGCGCACGGTAAGATGTTTACATCTATCGTGTGCTCGTGTCCCCTGTTCAGTCTTCTGTTGGTGATGTGTTCAGCACGTGGTGCGTGTTTACATGCACCGCGTGCTTGTGTTCTAGTCTCGTGTCATGTGAGCATATGGCTTGTTGTCTTTGAGTCATGTGCTCTCCTGTCTATTGTCTAGCCCCACCCTCCTTGTTAACCCATTATTAGTTTATCATGTTCACCTGTTTGTGTTAATTTATGCTTGTATATAATCCCCTCATGTCTGCTGTCCTGTGCCAGTTCGTCATCTTTTCTCCTTGTCCTGTTGTTTGTAGCCTTGTCCTGTCCTGTTCCACGCCAGCCTGCCCAGTGAAGCTATTTGTATGTTTTGTTAATGTTTTCCCCCTCGGGGTTGTTTATTTTGCTCTTTGTTTTATTTTATTAATAAATACCCATTTTTTCCCTGCATTTGAGTCCTCGCTCCTTTTCCCCACCCACCGACCTTGACAGAAATCAATATTTGGAGGAATTACCTTGATTTTAAATAAAATAAATAATAAAATAAAAAAGCAAAGCAAAGCAAAATAAAATAAAATAAAAAAGCAAAAAATAAAATAAAAAAGCAAAGCAAAGCAAAATAAATAAATAAATAAAAAATAAAAATAAATAAATAAAAATATAAAATAAAAAAGCAAAGCAAAGCAAAATAAAAAATAATAAAATAAAAAAGCAAAAAAAAAAAAAAAAAGCAAAATAAAATAAAAAAGCAAAATAAAATAAAATTAAAAAATTAAATAAAATAAAAAAGCAAAGCAAAATAAAATAAAATAAAAAAGCAAAATAAAATAAAATATTAAATTAAATTAACATAATTTAAATATTACTTAAAATATATTCATTCATTCATTTTCTTTTCGGCTTAGTCTTTTAATTAATCTGGGGTCGACACAGAGGAATGAACCACCAGCACTTATCCAGCATATGTTATACGCAGCCACAGACGATGCCCTTCCAGCTGCAAACCAGTACTGGGAAACACCCATACACTCCCATATTTACACAAAACACTACGGCCAATTCAGCTTATTCAGTTCTCCTTTAGCGCATGTGTTTGGACTGTGGAGGAAACTGGAGCACCCAGAAGAAACCCACGTCAACATGAGAAGAACATGCGAACGCACAATCGCCTCACAGCAAGAAGGTCGCTGGTTCGGGCCCCGGCTGGGTCAGTTGGGATTTCTATGTGGAGTTTGCATGTTCTCCCCGTGTTCTTGTGGGTTTCCTCCGGGTGCTCCGGTTTCCCCAACAAGTCCAAAAACATGTGGTATAGGTAAATTGGGTAAGCTAAATTGTCCGTAGTGTATGTGTGTGAATGGCTGTATGTGGATGTTTCCCAATGATGGGTTGCGGCTGGAAGGGCAACCGCTGTGTAAAACATATGCTGGATAAGTTGGCGGTTCATTCCGCTGTGGCGACCCCAGATTAATAAGGTACGGGGACTAAGCCGAAAAGAAAATTAATGAATAATATAATATAATATGAAAAAAATAATTTAAAAAAGTTAATTTGACCAGTTTTCATTTAATCATAATGCTGAAAATGACAAATCAGTGTCAAATGTGATCAGACCATTTATAGAATAAAGCAATGAACAGTTTCTTTGTCTCCTAATTAAGGGATCAGCAGGGCTGTTGAAACACATGAGCTGATGTTTGTCTTCTCTCTCTGCAGAAAGCGAGCCGCTCAGAGAGGCTGTCAGCTGGGAACATGTCAGGTTCACAATCTGGTCAACAAGTTATACCGAATGGGTCAGAACAACGGCAAAGACGAGTCCAAGAAGGCAAACGATCCAACAGGATACGGACGCTGAGAATGTAAAACAGACGGGCTTCTGCTCATGCATCAAAGGACAGAATGTATTCGACTGGTACTGCTCTGAGTATTGCTAGGAAAAAGACTCCAAATAAATTATTCTCTATTGTATTAACTAATTAATTAATTCAAATATTGCATGTCTTTGATAGACTACGGTTAGGCTGCTCTATTGTATAAAAAGTGTATATTCTATTTAAAAATGTATATAAAGGTAATAAAAGTACTAAAATAAACAAATAACACGCACAAATGGCTTTATGGTCAATCTGAGTATATTGTACATTTTATAGGTTGTATATATTTTAGTGTATATTTTGCTCTTGTGAAGGTACAGGGTCTTTATAGTTAAGAATAATTAGCCAAATATTTGGTAAAACCACAGATATGACACTATCTTTTTAACTGAATGCTCATGAAGATCTTCAATAAATATTAAATATATATATTTTAATTGCATATTTAAATTCAATACAGATTTGAAGGATTCAATATATAGAGTTGAAGTCAGAGTTATTAGCCCCCCTGTTTATTTTTTCCCCCAATTTCTGTTTAACAGAGAGAATATTTTTTCAACACATTTCTAAACATAATAGTTTTAATAACTCATTTCTAATAACTGATTTATTTTATCTTTGCCATGATGACAGTACATAATATTTAACCAGATATTTTTCAAGACACTTCTACACAGCTTAAAGTGACGTTTAAAGGCTTAACTAGGTTATATTAATTAACTAAGCAGGTTAGAGTAATTAGGCAAGTTATTGTACAGTATAATGATGGTAAAGGGGTTAATAATTTTGACCTTAAAATGGTGTTTAAAAAATTAAAAACTGCTTTTATTCTAGCCGAAATAAAACAAATAAGACTTTCTCCAGAAGAAAAAATATTATCAGACATACTGTGAAAATTTCCTTACTCTGTTAAACATCATTTGGGAAATATTTAAAGAAGAAAGAAAAATTCAATAATTCAAAATTCATAATTCTGACTTCAACTGTACATAAGCCTAAAATACTTTAATTTAAAAACAAATAAACTTCTGGTTGTTTATAAAGTTAGATAATATTGTAGTAGTAATACAAAAATGTTGACCTTATTCTGCAATGCAGAAGTGCGCTCATTTTTGCAATTTTAAGTCCGCGTTAACCAGACGTTGCTGAGAATTTTAAGTATGTTGATACTTCCAACTGAAACTGAATATTAAGTAGGAGGCGGGGCTTTATTTTACATACACACATGGTGTGTCCAATGCAGAATAATATCCTTTTCATGCTTTATTTCACACCTCAAACACAGTTTCTCAGCTTGCACTACACACTGTAAATATGTGTCTGGTACATATGAGGTTCACACGCATGCAAGTCTGCACAGTCTGCTGATGTTTGTGAAGAAATGCTGCATACCTGTTTCATAATGCTGTCTTAGTGAAGTGTGAAGGCATTCCACAGGTTTCCATTGTTTTTACACAGCACAGACTGTATTATCTATTGCCCTACCCTATCCTAAACCCAACCCTCACAGGAAACTGTGGAGGTTTACTATCGGAAAAATGCTCCTCCTGTATGTGTTACGCTTTTTGAGAAATGAGGACATTAGCATAGTTCTCATAGTTCATCATAGTGCATGTCCTCATAGTTCACCATCAACTTGTAATACCTGTGTTGGTCACACTTTACAATAAGGTTTCTTTAATGTATTTGTTAAGCATTTATTACCCATAATTCAACATTTACTAATGCATTATTAAAAACTAAACGTATACTTGTTAACATTACACTAAGAAATGCTGAGTTATTTACAGTAAACACATATTTTGGGAAAATATGGACGAACTCAAACATTGAATTAAATTTGGTTTTAATAATTAAATTAAAAGAAAATTAACCCAGCAGATGTGTTAGTCTCTATTACACCCAGAATTGGGTCGAAGTAACCCAGGATTTTTAGTGTAGTTAGTGTGGGAAAACTAGGTTGCTGTTGGAAGTGGTGTTAGTGAGGCCAGGAGGGGGTGCTCAACCTGCGGTCTGTGTGAGTCCTAATGCCCCAGTATAGTGAAGGGGACACTATACTGTTGATGAGCATGTCTTTCGGATGAGACGTTAAACCGAGGTCCTGACTCTCTGTGGTCATTAAAAATCCCATGGCACTTCTCGTAAAGAGTAGGGGTGTAACCCCGGTGTCCTGGCCAAAGTCCCTTACCCATCATGGCCTCCTAATCATCCCCATCCACTAAATTGGCTCTATCACTGTCTCTCCACTCCTCCTACAGCTGGTGTGTGGTGAGCGCACTGGCACCGTTGTCCTGTGGCTGCCGTCACATCATCCAAGTGGATGCTGCACACTGGTGGTAGTGTGGAGAGACCCCCCTCATGATTGTGAAGCGCTTTGCGTGTATGGCCATACACAATAAATTCATTAAATTCATACATTAATGCACCATGAGTAAACTAACAATGAACAACTGTATTTTCATTAACTACCATGAACAAATACTGTAATGAATGTGTCGTTCATTGTTTGTTCATGTTAGTAAATGCATTAATTAACATTAACACAACTTTATTGTAGTTACCCATGTTATTGTACACACCTGACATGTGTCCTGATATGTTACAAAAACACGAACAAACACACACGTCTAGCGTACATTGTGCTTCAGGCAAACTCCACTCAGTTTACCGTCTCGCCTTTTTGCGTTCTCACGTGCCTCTCCAGCCGCCACACCCAGCGCTGAGCACACCTGACTCGCAGAGAGTCTCCAGCGGCCCGCAGTTCCTCCTTCCCGGCTGTTATGGCTTTAACGCACACACACAGAGCACCGTGAACTGAAAACTCACAACAAACAGAGATTTGATAAGATCCGAAAAACCACCACCATGAACGAGAAGGACATTGAGGAGGGCGGAGTGGCCGTGATGCCGAAAGCAGATCTAGTAAGTCTGACAGAAAACAGATTACAGCCGCTACAACTTTACCGAAGCTGCTTGTTTCGATTTAATGTTGGCAACGAGGAAGACATCTGGGAGTTTCTCAAAACAACATACCAAATGCAAGGCTGTGCATGTGCTTGCTTGTCATGTGCTGCTTTTCTGCTTCTTTATAGAGATAGCTAGCTTGTTATTACAGGCCACGCTTTGTTAACTTTGCGTTCATGTTACAGGACATTTATTACTGCAGGCATATTTACTGCGGTTAATGAACTGTTAATGACTTGTTTGTGTTAATCTGTGCTGTTTATTTAGTTAAAAACAGTCATTTGTAATCTTAATAGCTTTATTAAATATTGTGTTGATGCTTAGAACTTTATGTATAAAAATCTATTCGAACTTTGAAGCTTTTAGTCATGGACAGGCATGAGGGGATCTTAAGCTGAGCTGAGTTGGATTCAGTTTTTAGTTTTTAAAGTGTGAAGTTACTATGTAATTTCTTTCTTTCCCCCTATATATTCCTCTGAAGACATGTTTAACATCAGTAGTTTATTGTACTGTGCATCAACAAAGTTTGTGACCAAACACTAACAATTAAACTGAACTAAAATCCCACAATTTATGGTCTAAATAAGTCATGATGAGCAGGCCAGAAATCTGCAGATATCCACAGGTTTTTGAGCCCATGGTTCAATCTGTTTATTTACTTAATATATATTTATTAATTTTTTATATTAATTTCAGTAATATAATTGAACATTATGCAAATTAGTATATGGTCTATGTACAATGCGGTTTGTAAAGTAATATTTTCAGTTTTTTAGTAAATATATCATATGACAGACTTTGTTTTCCAAAGAAGTAGTTCTTATTGGACTTTGATTAAAATAATAATTATAACAATAATTATAATTAAATAAAAGTTTAAAAGATTTTTTATTTCATATGTTCAGTTTTTAATTACTATACTCTCAAAATTATTCTGCATAAATCTGCAAATCTGTGAAGAAATGGCAATAAATGTCCCTGGTCATCATGAGTAAAGTGATTCTGTAAAGAGTAAACTGGTTTTTCTTGATGTCCGTATGAAAGGGGAAGGGTTGAGAACAAATTACGAAATTAAAGCTGCAAGCAACATTGCGTGGCCTAATCCCAAGTGGCACTGCCACTGGCACTGGCTTTAGGAAAACAATGCACTGTGGGCACAAACTTCAAACACTCTAGTCTTTGTTTTTAAGCAACCCTAAAAAAACACCAACAAAAAAAAAATCACCAAACGTGCCCGTAGCAAGTGCTTCAACCACACCCATGTCTTTTGCCCATATCTGATTTGTGTGCAAGTTTCATGAAATTCTGAGCCTCAATGGCTTCTAAAAGTGTTTAAAAGTTTGAGATGTTGCCATGGCAACACTATTTAAGATATCTGAAATCCTTTCACTGCTTTACATTTGTAGTGCTTTGACATTAATATGCCCAGATTTTAAACAAATCAGATGAAATGATGATTTCAAAGGCATACGCTGTCAGTTAGGGGTGTGAATCTATACTGGTCTCACGGTTCGGTTACGATTATCATGTCATCGATTCAGTTTAATTCGATATCTCGATGCATCATAGTGCATTGACAATGCTTCCCATAAACAATTTCATATTTTACATAGCAACACAATAACTCTTGTATTAAATGTATAATATATAAATATTAGGGGTGTAACGATACACCGAAGGCACGATTCGGTTCGGTTCACGGTTTTGGAGCCACGGTTCGGTTTCTGTTTGCTGTGGGGTTAGGGTTGATGCCATCTTAACAGCTATGCTAAGGAACAATAGATTCACTTAATAACAAGAACAACTGAACTTTTTCTTTATTAACTTTGCCATCACATTTTAGTACAGTCAGGATACCTGAGTAAACAACAAACATTAAATAAATACCTCCAATATAGACTAGCCAGAAAAAAACAATTCTCTTTAGTGCAGCCATCTTAAGAAAGTAAACTCAAATTAAATAAATAACTGCAGTGTAGACTAGTGAAAGATAAACAGGCTTGTCCTCTCTAAGGACATTTGAAATATTTAGATAAGTTTTAAGTTCTTCTTTAAAAACGTCATAATTCATCATAAAACGTCCACATTCTCAGGTGAGGGGCTTGATCTCTGTGCAGACACAGACATAATGATGCTCATTTTTAGTTATCTAAGTTTTCATTTAGATAGATAGGTTTCCGCTCTCTCCCTTGCTCTCTCCATGCCTGTCATTTCTGTATGTCCGCCTTCACGACAGCTGATTGGTCGTGGCGCGGGAATATGCTTGCGCGCCGATATTCTCTGTTCATGCACAAAACTCTTGCGTGCCCTCATATATACTCTGCTCAAGTGCGCTTTCAAATACACGCAGCTGAAGTGCGATTTAGTGTAACAAGTATGTCTCCAACCTTCATTAGATTTGCTAGGAATATTTATGAATGTCTCCAATAGATGCGAGCGGCATTAATGCTCCCTGAAGTAAAGTGAAACGGCTATAAACTCCAGCAAGAGAACCTCATCTATACATTTTAAAGTATTAAAAAGCATTATCTATTATCTATAAAGTATAATTATGGAAACTGTGTTCATCTTAACTGAAAGCTACGTCGTATTTGCTAGCCTCACGTCATGCACCTGTCAGTCAGTTAGTGATGCGTGATGCGTTAACAAACTAAATCGCACTTCAGCAGCGTGTGTTTAAAACAAGCGGCCACCTCCCGCTCTCTCTCGGGAAGCCAATACGGAAGTAACTGAAACTGCAATTCATCGAAATTCCGCTAGTCCTGGCTCCATAATAGAGCAAATTTCTATTGAGCCCACTGTTAGAATGGCCAACTTTACAGCAGAAAAAAGGTGTTTACAGCATGGTACAAAGAACGATTTTGGTTCATATAGCTAATATTACCCTTCATGACAACTGTGAGGGGGGTGAATTTTTTTATAACTCCTCCGTTTCCTTTATATTAGGTTATATTAAGTTTGCATAATTAAGGGCGTGGCTACTTGAGTGACAGCTAGGTCTCGCTGGTCGCCGTCACTTCACCTCAGCTGATTACGGCTGATTAGCCGCTGATCTCGGCATATTCATCGTATTTTTGTGTTGTTTTATGTGACTTTACACAGTCAGTTGCCTTTTGGAATTATTTCCTACAATTACCAGATGATATAGCATGCTGTGTGCACTTAATTGTGCTCACAAGCCATTCACATGGCCTCTATTTGCCAGGTGAGTGAAATTATACCATCTCTATGAATGTATTTGTTTTATTTAAGATCATTTATCATTTATAATGTTCTTGAGACCTGTAATGCACTCCAGAATCTGACAGATTGATTAACTGTAGGCTCTAGAACAGTCATCTGAAGCGTTGTCATACAGTGTTCTGCCTGGACTTCATAATTAGCCTTGCATTTACTAACACAGACTATATCTGAAGTATTTGGAAGTAATTCGCACTTTCCTCCTGTTGAAAAACGTCGTAAGAACAATGTTTAGTGGCTCAGTGTGTAATGCATTGAGCCACTAAGCATTGCGCTTATGACGTTGCTTATGAAACAGTTTTTTTAAAAGTCTAAACACTTTATTGATAAAGTGTACATCCAAGCACATGTGGTCAGAACACAAACGAGTCGCAGGTGTGAAGTATTAAGCTTTTCTCCCTTAGGAAAGCCCGTCTAAGCAGCATGCCAGCATGCGTCTGTAGCTCCGCTCACGCTCCGCCTCTTTGCCCTTGTATGGTATGCCCGGGGTTGGTGCGATGACGCGCGAACAAAATGGCGACGGTCGGCCACGCCTTCTGGTGGCTTCTTTTGGGTTGTTCATAAACCTATGGGTGACGTCACGGATACTACGTCCATATATTTTACAGTCTATGGTTTGAAAGCGCACTTGAACAGAGTATATATGAGGGCACGCAAGAATTTCGAGCATGAACAGAGAAAATCGGCGCGCAAGCATCAGTTAGTGGCGGGGTGAATTTTGGTGTGGCGCCCTGCCATGGAAGAATATGTAGCGGAAACCATGCAGTAGTAATCGAGTGTGATCGCTCACTCACATGACATGACATGCACTTGGAAAATACTAACTTTAGAATATAATATTTAGAACAAAACATCATTACTAATACAATTTAATCAAATGTGATCAAATAAATATGTGCTTCAATTTGGTTTAATTAGTTACAGACAAGGCAACCCAGTGGCGCAGTAGGTAGTGCTGTTGCCTCACAGCAAGAACGTCGCTGGGTCGCAGGTTCGAACCTCGGCTGGGCTGGGTCAGTTGGCGTTTCTGTGTGGAGTTTGCATGTTCTCCCTGGGTTCGCGTGGGTTTCCTCCGGGTGCTCCGGTTTCCCCCACAGTCCAAAGACATGCGGTACAGGTGAATTGGGTAAGCTAAATTGTCCATAGTGTATGAGTGTGAATGTGTGTGTGGAAGTTCCCAGAGATGGGTTGCGGCTGGAAGGGCATCCGCTGCGTAAAATCGTGCTGGATAAGTTGGCGGTTCATTCCGCTGTGGCGACCCCGCAAGGGACAAAGCCGACAAGAAAATGAATGAATGAATGAGTTACAGACAAGTGACGTCAACCTCAACAATGGGCAGCAGGGGGCGTGAGAGTATCGCGGTACGCCACAAAAGTTTCGCGATACGTATCGTGGTTGGTGTATCGCAATATTTCGGTTCGGTTTGTAGTATCGTTACACCCCTAATAAATATATCTATATTTATATATTATTTGTAATACAATTTTGTCCTTTAATACAAGCAGACAGATATATGTACTGTACCTTTAATTTGACCTGCTCAAAGAAAACACTATTTTTGAATGTATCAAACAAATCTCAAGTACATGCACAGAACAACACGAGCATTTATAGCAAATAAACAAATGTAGATATTATCCCGCTTGCTTTTTGAGTGTTGTTGAGTGAGTTCTTAAACGCCTGTATTTGATCACGTACTCAACAGAAAAGGCTGCGATTGGCAGTCAAAACAGTCAGCGAGGCTCTGGCGCTGTTCAGCAAACAGTGACACGGACACTAAACGACAGTGATGATCAGCTGTTCTATTATAGCCGGCGACACGCAGTGGAGAAAATTCGCTCTGCAGACACACTCGTGAATTGTGCACAGTTTTCTGCTTTTTAAAGGGCCATGAAACCCCCTGTCTCAGCAGGGTGTTTTCACACCTCTAGTTTGAAAAAAGTCAAGAAAAGTGGGCGTGTCCAGCTCCGTTTAGGTGGGAGTGTCAGGGGAGGGAAAGAGGGAAGGATATGCAAATATGGGAGTTTCTGTTTGGGCATGCAGACGCAGGGGAGAAAGACAGTGACTGTGTTTACATGGCCATCAGTAATCGAACTACTTGCCAAATTATTAATTTGTCGACTTTAACTGCAGTTTGGCATTTTCACTTTTTATTCAGGAACATTTCCTGCATGTTGCCTGTGACAAACAAGATATTGAAAGCGAGGAACTGCTGGAGAGTGGAGTTTTAATCCAATGTTTGAGACCGCACGGCAAATGGGAGAAAAAAAGTTCTTCCGCATTTCTCGGTAACTTGGATGACTCGGTAGGTAGCGTCAGAAAGCCGTGTGTATATAGACTATATCCTGTCACAAAATGCGGCGAAAATCCTACACGACGGGAAAAGTTTGATCATGTTTACATTTGGAGAGCAGCATTTACAGCGGATCTTTCAGTCTATAAAATTGGACTATAATATTGCAGTGATATTAATACTGTAAACTTGGTAACTAAATCATTTTGACTGAGGTATGTCTTTAAAAACTGAAAGAGCTCTGCTGACCACGAACTAACTTTGCAATCTGGGTAAAACAAAGGGCACTGCACTGCAAACACACTTACCAAATCTGTAGACAGACAATCAAACTGGAGCTGTGTCTTTTTATTAAAAGGAGACGAGCGGCAAATCCGGATTTCACCATTTCCAGATGCGAAAAACTCTCGGGTAAAAATGTTCCTTACAAACGCGTTTCTGTCCAGTGTCGCGTGCACTGTAATCCACACGTGAGTCCAGCTGCTCTCTCATAGAGGGAAAATGAAAACAAAACCTTGTTGCTGCACACCGACGACTCGTGTCTCCAAATTCTTGTTCTTTCACTTGTTTTAGCAACACAACGTGGCGTCTCTCTGCCATCTGTACAGTGTATACAGTTTCCGGAGCTATCATGCATATTAATGAAGTTTCACGTCATACACAATAGAGCGCGCTGATTGGTTTGAAGCACGTCTTCTCATGAATTAATGCCGCACACTCAGATACGTCAGAACGTCCTCAAAAAGACAGACAGCCACTCTCCTGGCTGGATTTACCCCTATGTATCTCATGGCCGTGACGCAGCTTCAAAAATTCGTTTCAAACCGGAAGAACGAATTTGCTCAAAATGACGCAAAAACAACCAATTTTCACTTTTTAGTGCAATATATGTGTCCTAATAGTGTTTATAGCAGCGTGGGACACATATATGACTGTCAACAGCTCAAAAAAAGTGTTTTGGTGTTTCGTGACCCTTTAAGCATATAATATTACTACTGAACCAATACCAAATTGTTTGCATCTGCATCAGGTACATCGAAGAAACAATTAATTTTGACACCCCTACTGTGAGTTGGTGATGCTATAGTACTTTATATTACTACAATTGCGAACTTAAAACCTTTTGAAAAATGTCTGAAATATTTCTAGCACCTTTTGAGTTTTGTAGCAAGCAAAACTTGTCAGTGTGTAATAATATTTCTTGCATGCAAGGATTTTATTACATTCTAAAATTCACACTACAGAATTTTAAGCCCAATTTGCAAGTTAACAAGCTTGCCGACAGATCGGACTGTGATGGTGGGAAAATCAGTGGGTGTGAATTACAGTACTCACTGACACCTCGCAGATGAAAATCCAATATCTAGCATGCTAAATAGTCGGCCGACTAAAATATCGTGAATAACGGGAATATCTGAAGCCAATGAGAAAGCAAGTCATGGGCTGATAGGACTTTTTGTTTATGTGATCAACAGAAATGTCTGTGATTGGTCAGAATGGACTATCTTCACCCTGTATTTACACAGAAACGAGAGCATATGAAATCCACATCTATCAGCCGAATAGTCCAGATATATGAGCGATCGATCTGCTGACAAATCAGCTGATTGACGCAGGTTTCAGAAGCTTCCTTAAAAGCTTTCAGAGAGATTTTAAACGCTGTGTGTAAGTGATGTCACCATCACACAAACTGCCAATGGAGCCTTTTCACAAGACTGTTAAGATGCAATTAACCATCATCAGCATCTTACATCCTTGAAAGGTTTAAATATTTAGATTAAAAAAAAACGTATGATTTATATGTATTTATGTGTGTATTATATAATCTTTGCATCACATTACAAAAAAAATCACCACCATCGTGGAGTTTTTCTTTTATTATTTCAGCAAATAGGATTGTAAAAAAATAATGTGTTGTAGTCTCCCAATCACTCCAGTCTAAGTTCACTCAGCTATGACGATTTCTGCTACTGAGAAATCCGGAAATGTGAAAAGGGACCATAGTGTTTTGCTCTTTTTAATGGCTCTGCCCTGAACATTTCACTTGCTGTGGTTTGGGGGCCAGACAAAGTTGTTGGGTGACAAAGTTGTCATATCTTGTAGTGTGTGATCCCCCTTTGTCAGTCAATAGCATGGCATAGGGTGAAATACCATAGCAATTTAAAGATATAAATACAAGTCAAGTAGTATGATACTAAGCTCAGTAATCGGGAGATGTTTAAAGCCATGTAGTGTAGTGCTGGGCGATTTTTTCGATTAATTCGAATTTAACGATTTAATTTTTTATAAAATCGAGAAATCGCGATTATTCTTATAAGAATATTAAAGCAGCTTTTCCACTATCGTGCCAAACCGTTCTAAACTGTTAGACAACCGTGCTGAATTGTGCTGACAGATTCTGTGTGTTGACGTCGCGGCTCTGTTGATGAGCTACAACAGCTGGCTGAGCGCAAGCGCGCTAGCCCATTGTCGCGAGGTGCGCGCGCAGTCAGCGGAGGCGCGCGATGCGGCGTGAGGCGAAAGTATAAATCCAGCTTTACACTCAGGGTCGGCGCATCCATAGAGGACCTAGGCAGAATAGTGAGCGAGAACCCCCCGGTTCTCTCTTTTATCCGCGACACCTACCCCCTCCCGGTCCTCTTTCATCCGCAAACCAGTAAGTTTTTATTTCACTTTCGGGTTGAGGGCATTCGCCTAGAGCGCCAGTTCAGCTTGCTCCGGCCCTAATTACACTATATACATTACACAAAATAATAAAATAGGCTAAAAGTTTTATTTGTGGCTAGAGCTTAGTTCATTTGATTGACATATAGGCAATGAGACCTTTACTTCGCCTGACTGAGCGTGAGTTTATTGCATGCTGCGCTGTATTCGATAGCACAGATCCCTCTGATCTGGGTGAGAACCAGGCACGTGCACACATAGGGCTCAACCTGTGCAGTGTACATGCCCTTTTGAGTCTGGGATATAAAGTGCCCTTCCAAAATGAACGTAAGTGCCCCTCCTACCCCCGCTCTTCAGTTCGCGATCTCCATAACCCACATATGCACCAATAAACAAGTAAAATGAATGAATAAATATGGATTCTTAAATGTCAGTATTGTTTTTACTCCAAAAAAATATCAATACGTTTTGACAAATGTTTTATAAAAATAAATTGAGCAATTTCCAACATTTCAGCTATAGGCTGTTGTACGATTCTGTTAAATATAAGATAGACATTTAAATATAAGTTTCTCAGGGGAATTTTTGTTGTTCACGGTGATATTTAATATATACTGGGTGGTGTAGCTACGCATAAATATTTTCTAAAACGTCAAGTAGGAATTTGTCTATAGGAATGTAATAGGCTACACCTTGTTGACCAATTTATGTATGTATGGCCATTAAAAATACATGTTTCTTAACCAGATGGTTTTTCAAGTTACTTATAAAGAGATTGTTACTTCAGTCATGTTGTTGTAATGTTTTAAGTTGACTAGTTACACAGCAAAAAAAAAAAAAATCGAAATCGCGAATCGGTCAAACTTTATGAAAAAATCTAGGTTATTTTTCTGCCATATCGCCCAGCCCTAATGTAGTGTAAACTAGGCTTTATCAACACCACAGTGGAATATGAAATTGCTTCCGTGCTGACTGGACTGGATTGGCACAGAATGAAACTTGTTTGTTAAGCAAACAGAACTATTTGTGCTGATTGTAGAAAAGCAGCTCTGTCACTATTGTTAAGCTAATTCGTGAAGGAACACAATCTACAGCACATAAGCTTTGCATGGTATTAAAACATTCATACCTGTCTCTAACAGAAATGCTGCAACCATGGTGTTATTCTTCAGACAAACACAGCATGTTTTTGAAGACAGTCTCCAATAGCATCTTTAATGATAGCTACCTTATGACAATTTTTTTCTTGGTGATTTAGGGAGAGTGTAAAGTTCATATGTACATGAGTATGTTTACCAGAGAATTAAAAGTCAATTGTGTTGATTTTAGAGCTGGATTCCAACTTTCTTCAAGAAGAGATTGTGCACAACATTTGTGGAGGACTCCTTCAGGTAAGATCTTTGGCTTTCAGTATATCTTGTTTAGGACTGCCTGATTAAGAGAAAAATCATAGGAATATTTTGTTAATGTTCATTTTTTTTTTTTCGGCTTAGTCCCTTTATTAATCAAGGGTCGCCACAGCGGAATGAACCGCCAACTTATCCACCATATGTTTTACGCAGTGGATGCCCTTCCGACTGCAACCCACTATGGGAAATATTTTGTTATTGTAATTATGAATATTTAACACTACAGGGAGTGCAGAATTATTAGGCAAATGAGTATTTTGAGCACATCATCCTCTTTATGCATGTTGTCTTACTCCAAGCTGTATAGGCTCGAAAGCCTACTACCAATTAAGCATATTAGGTAATGTGCATCTCTGTAATGAGAAGGGGTGTGGTCTAATGACATCAACACCCTATATCAGGTGTGCATAATTATTAGGCAACTTCCTTTCCTTTGGCAAAATGGGTCAAAAGAAGGACTTGACAGGCTCCGAAAAGTCAAAAGTAGTGAGATATCTTGCAGAGGGATGCAGCACTCTTAAAATTGCCAAGCTACTGAAGCGTGATCATCCAACAATCAAGCGTTTCGTTAAATTCAGATTTACACACATTTACTCAAGTAAATAAACAGAATTATTGATGGGCTAAAAATCTGCGGAATTCTGCGCCCGCAGATTCCGTGTGGGCCTAGCCATTACGTTCATTTTCCTTTGAATCACCCAAGTCCAAAGCATTAGTCCATGGCTGTCCCTATCATGAGCTCATCAATGTAATTTAATGTCTTTTCTACCATTATTCATGAACAGAGGCTTCTGTAAACATTTAGTTGGAATGTACAGTTACTTTTAAACTAAGTTTAATGGTGCAACACAAAACTATTTAGCAGTGTGTAAGTTGTATCTTAGTGTCCCATTATCTCACAACAGAATAAAATCCAAATTTACTCTTCTTATTTTTATATGTATATAGTAGTGCTGAGTTATGAATGATGTATCTGTGCATTTCATTATTTTGTAACTAATTTGCTTAACTAATCTTAAATCAAATATCATAACTTTCCCTCCCCCTCGAAATGGGTTTTCTTCACTTCTGGTCACATGGAATGCCTTTAGGGCGGGGCTATCAGTCCTTTAGGGCATAGCTATCAGTCTTTTAGGGCGGAGCTATCAGTCATTTAGGGCGGAACTATCAGTCTTTAGAGAGAAGCCATCAGTCTTTTAGGGTGGAGCTAGCAGTACTCTAGGGCGGAGCTATCAGTCATTTAGGGCGGAACTATCAGTCTTTAGAGAGAAGCTATCAGTCTTTTAGGGTGGAGCTAGCAGTACTCTAGGGCGGGGCTATCAGTCATTTAGGGCGGAACTATCAGTCTTTAGAGAGAAGCTATCAGTCTTTTAGAGTGGAGCTAGCAGTACTTTAGGGCGGGGCTATCAGTCATTTAGGGCGGAACTATCAGTCTTTAGAGAGAAGCCATCAGTCTTTTAGGGTGGAGCTAGCAGTACTCTAGGGCGGGGCTATCAGTGGGTGTGTCGTTTTTGCTCTGAATTCATTCATTCCCAAAGGACGAATGAAGGAGGTTCAGTATAGACCTTTTTCTTAGAATGCAAAATTACCCATCATGCTTTGCGTGTATGCGCAAGGAGAATGCTAAGAACTTCCGGTCAGCAGCTGATGCATATAAACAGTCACATTCGGACAGCTTTGAAATGATAGTTTTAATCTATTTTATTTGCTTTTAATGTCTTTGAACTAATACTGTTGTCGATCAGCGCCACCTCCTGGACTGATCCTTTAAAAAAATGCGATATAATGGGATGGAAAACAACTGCTGTGAGGCATTTTCCCCTCGTTGTCAGACGGTAAAGTCTAGATCGGATATGCTGCTGGCTGGAAGTGCGATATGCACAATAATATAGCGGCATTTGTTTATGACACTGTATAACAATAATTGATATTTTTACAGTACTGTGAGGGTTGGGTTTAGGGTTGGGGTGGGGGTAGGGGTTAAAAAATACAATTTATTGGGTAATTTAATAGATAGCATAAATAATTCTCTGTACCACTACAGTTTTTACGCTTCTGTGACGGTTGGGTTTAGGGTTGGGGTGGGGGTAGACGTTAATAAAATACAATAAATCGGAAATTTCATAAATAATTATGGTTAACTTTCAGCCCCAAACGGATCCGATCTAGCAACAACCTTGTCAGACGTCATCTTGTGCCGTTTAAATGAAGCCTCGTCATCGCTGAAGTCAACATTTTCTCTGTCTTTCAAATATATAACCAATCCAAACAAATGTAATTCACCAAAATTTTTGACACACACGTAGCCTGTACTGTCCCATTTACATAAATGGCTCCCGATTAGAATCAACATGCAAATCAGCCAGCAGAGTATCAGTAACAGACTTTTATTGGTCATTTTTGTAAATTGCATGACTTGCATACCTGTTAAATTTCATGCCAGTAATCTGGTTTGCTCTATGATGCAGTGAAGTATTGCGTGTGTCTGTCTGTCTCTCTCTGTGTGTGTGTGTGTGTGTGTGTGTGTTTTTCATTCTTTTTAACATATTTTTATCTGTTTTTATCTGTTTTTTTACTATCTGTTTTTATTTTTTATTTTTTCTTACACTTGTCTTTTTTTATTCCTGTTTATGTAAAGCACTTTGAATTGCCACTGTGTATGAAATGTGCTATATAAATAAACTTGCCTTGCCTTGCCTCGCCTTGTGTGTCAGTGTTGCCAGACGTACGATAATTATCGTATTTGTACGATAATTTCGACCTCTGTACGATGTACGATCAATAATGTAAAAAATCCTATAATGTACGATAATTTCAGAATTTTATGGCATTTAAAATGAGTTTCATTGTAATCTTAGGGCTTCTATGCTTATTGATAGCTGCATCTTGTGTCTGATGTCTGTGAGGAGAAGGTGGAGTTAGACATGTTTTCTATCCAATGACTAGTTTCTATCTCATCTTACGTTACATCTTCTCAGCCAATCAGCGTGGAGAATGGCTCTCTCTCACGAGTTAACATTCCTGCTGCGCGCAGCCATGGTTCAGTCAGTCGTTTTCAGGTTGAGGTCGGTCAAGTTTTAAAAAGTAGTGCTGAAAAGGTAGGTGAGACGAACAGGGGAGTTTGCCCTTGATGTTCTCGTTTTTCACCATTCAAATGCAACATGCAAACGTGTTTTTCCAAAGTTAATCTCATCAAAACAAAGCCACGAGATCGGCTCATTACAGATCCTCTGGATGGGCTCGTGCACACCCTCAGACTGTTAAATATTCGGGAGGGTGCACTGCTTTCAAGCCAACCAGCACTATGTTGCGCTCCATGTAGGCATCATATTTATAGAGGTAAAGTTGGTTTTATATTCGCACATTCGTTCATTTAGAAGTCTCTATATTGTTTTCCATGTTACTTTGAATATTCGATCGAAATTAGTATGCAAGTATGACTTCAAAACAACATTAACACTGTTTATTTGACTGTGAACAATGTTGGACTTTGATAGTCATTGGCTGCTTATATGATTTTGCTATTTAGAGTTTGCAAATAATACTTTTATGAAATTATATTATTAAGGGGAAAGTCCGAATGTGCCAATATAAAGCCAACTTTACCTCTATATCATATTTGTACCGCAAAATGAATCCCTCAACATCTGGCAACACACGCAGGTTTTCAATGACAGTGACTCTGAGGAGTTTCAACCTTCCCACTAAGGTACGCCTATGTTCTTTTCTTTTTTTTTTTCTTTTTTTTTTTACTTATTGTGGTAATTTGCACGTTGTGTCAAAACTCTATTTGTCTAGATAATAGCTGTATACTCTCCGTTTGACTCTTGTACGATAATTTTCCTCCAAATACGATCATTTTGAGGTTCTGGTACGATACTTTCACATTTCCAATCTGTAGTAATGGGCGATATAAACGATACAAAATTGGCCTACGACAGAGATTCTAATTCTATTGCACTATCGCGATAATGCATGTTTGATGACGCAATCTACCCGCGAAATTAAGAGCAACGAGCTGCAGCCGGCTGCAACGCATCATCTTGAATAAACATGGACAGGGCTCGACAGTGCGACCATTTCGCTCGCATTTGCGACAAAAATAGACGTGTGCGAACTGGAAAATTTATTTAGTCGCAATTTTCTTTTTTAATAAGCTCGATTGATAACTTAATTCACTCGGCCACGGTAAAACAACATGCTCTTCACACTAACTTATGGTGTATTATGTTGGAAATCTATTGTGACTGTAGCACACGCTGACGCTCTCAACAACAGCACTAAGCAACGCATGGCGGCGTGTCGCACAACTTGCGAGCCTCATGCATGGCATATCGTGGCTTGTCACACAGATTTCCACACACCGCTTCCCACACAGATTTTACCTGGGCGGCCGATATATTATTGGGGCGGCCCGGTTCTGTGTTCGCGAGAAACTGAGAACACTCGGCCACAGACTCACGTGCTCTGGATGCAGACCCACAGAGACGCGCTGGATACAGAACTGTTGTCCTGACTTTATAGCAGCTTTGAGAAGAGCGCGAAGACTAAATAGACTGATCCAGCTCATTATTTGGGGTGACAATACATTTTCCCCGGACATGTCCGAGAATCTGCTTTCGCTTTCGATATTAATTGTATTCATTTTTGCATTGCTTTATAAGCAAACTTTGACTGGTGCGTCTCAATCTCTCAGCAGCACCAACACAGCAGACAGAAAGAGAGAGGGAGAGAGAGAGAAAGAGCAGATCAAGACACCAGTTTTAATTTCATTAGGAGAACAAAATGTTTAAAATCAAATGTGTTACCTTAGGCTGCAGGTTAGAAATATGTTTTTATTTAAAGTATCTGCAATACGCAATTTTATTTGACTAATTTAATACTGGAAGTAATTTCAGTACAGTGTAAGTTCCTTAACTAAACACCAGTTTTTTTGTTCTCTGCAACTTGGCATTTAGGAACCAAGGACTTAAAAGAAAAGTCTTTCTTTCTAAAAGGCACTACATTTAGTTTATTTATCTGCAACATTGTGTTGTTTAATTACAGTTTTGCTTTTGCACAATAAATGTTCTCAAAATGACATGCAACGTTTCTTTATTTCTTAAAAAAAATAGCAGTTTGGCTTTCCTAAGGGTCTATGTAACCTGTTCTGAAATGGTTCTATTATAATTTATATATCGCAATATATATCGTTATCGCAAGAGGCTGCAATGTATATCGCAATATGGATTTTAGGCCATATCGCCCATCCCTTCCAATCTGGCAACACTGGTGTGTGTGTGTGTATGTGCGTGTGCATTGAACAGCCGCTGAGCTAACTGTATTTTTGAAGGCAGACACGTGAACTAGGAGAACGTTTTTCTCTCGCGCTTGAACCGCAACTGACAGATTTTAACACACTTTTCAAAGTTGTGTGTCACAAAAACACTCCGTAATCCACTCAAAACGCTCTTGAAACCCATTTTTGGGTCGCAAATTACCAGTTGTAAACGTTGTAAACGGAAGTTCTAAACATTCTACCGGAAGACGCTGGTCGCTATGGCGCCCTGCATGCAGCAGCCAAGAAAAAGGTCTATATGTGACGATAGAAGAAAAAAGGACAATTTTACCTTCGGTTTCATGGCAGACCTTTGAGCCTTTTGTTTCAGTCAGTGTTTGTCAGATTCAAATGTACAGTATGTTTCTGTGTGGCCTGTTTCCTGTTTCTGCAAGCCCTGCCTTTTGATATTATGTTTTTGATTTATTTGAATAAATATACTTTACATTGCATGTGATTTTGTAGTAATGGAGGTCTGTGTCAGTGCGGGGCGACGCGAGGCAGTCACCCGCCAGTGGCTCTGGGTGATAACTTCAGCACAGCAGTGGTCAGTCAGTGGCTCAGCACTCAGCACTCCTCTGAACAGCCCACTGATGCTTACGGAGAACTGGAGTTCGCCGGCGCTGGGAAGAGACACAGCTACGTGAGTTCACATCAATGCAGAAACAGTTTTATTATGTTTTTATTTACAATTTATTAATTTTGAAACATATTAAATGAATGTTTGATTCTGAGGGTAAAATAATGCAGTTGTTACATCAAAAATAATTTCAAAAACAGCTAAATTAATTTTAGTCAAATTTGGCATTTATATAACAACATTTGGCGTCACGGTGGCACAGTGGGTTGCACAATCACCTCACAGGAAGAAGGTCGCTGGTTCTAGCCAGTTGGCATTTCTGTGTGGAGTTTGCATGCTCTCCCTGTGTTCGCGTGGGTGTCCTCTGGGTGCTCCGGTTTCCCAAAGGCATGCACTATAGGTGAATAGGGTAAGCTAAATTTTCCGTAGTGTGTGTTTGTGAATGAGAGTGTATGGATGTTTTCCAGTGATGGGTTGCAGCTGGAGGGGCATCCTCTGCGTAAAACATATGCTGGATAAGTTGGCAGTTTGTTCCGCTGTGGTGACCCCAGATTAATTAGGGACTAAGCCGAAAAGAAAATGAATGAATAAATAACAACATTTTCTACTGCATAATTAACTTTTTATATGTAATTTAGAATTCATTCCCAGTTTATTTTTTACACCACTTCTCTTTGTAATTATTGAAATGGTTTAGGTAACTTAATACTTAAGGGGAATAAAAAGGAAAATTACCTCATAATTTACTTTTTTTTTCTCTTTCATTCATTTTCCTTCGGCTTAGTCCCTTTATTTATAAGGGGTCGCCACAGCGGAATGAACCGCCAACTATTCCAGCATGTGTTTTTACGCAGCAGATACCCTTCCAGCCGCAACCCGGTACTGGGAAACTCACCTTTTTTTCTGTCAGATAAACACAGAGTAGTTTTATAGGTTTATCCTGGCTCTTCAATGCTGCATGATGATGTTCGGTAGTCGGGATTTGCTGTCAAACTAACCCAAACACAGCCAAGTGGTCAACATGTGTCTTTTGAAAACTTGACGTTAAAGATGAAGCACATCCAGGAGGTTGTTGCAGTGTGATCGCGGCTTTGCAATAGAAGTAGTTTTACCTGCTATTACTAGTTTACCAAACTATTATCATCTAAAACAGGGTTCCCGCGGGTCTTTAAAAAGTCTTAAAATGTCTTAAATTAAAATCCGGGAAATTAAGGTCTTAAATTGTCTTAAATTTACCGTAAAGTTGCTGTAGGTATTAAATTTTCAGCTGGTGTGCTTAATGACGATAGGGAAGCACAGTGGTCCACCGTAAAACATCTAATAGTTGATCAATTTAGTATGTGTGAAACAGCAGTGAAATGACAGTCTCTGTGATTTATTAGCTTATTACGGTAGGTCGGCTACAGACGCTAATGTCGGTCTGCACATGCGTGCTGCCATTACGTGGTTGTTGAGGTGAGGTGACCATTGGGCTCAAAGCCATCGAGTCGCACATGAAAGGAGAAAAGCACCAGCGGTACGTTGCAGCAGCTAGTTTTTTGGGTCAAATTTTTGGGTCTTAATTTATATTTGTTGAGGTCTTAAAAAGGTCTTAAAAAGCATTACATTTGACTTTTAGAATGGTGCAAGAACCCTGTGAAATTAGTTTGACAAATATCTGTATACTGGAATAGAGGTTAGTTAGGGACCGAGCACCGGAACGATGCGTAGGCCCTATTGGAATTGCTCCGTTTCTTCTTCTTCTTCTTCTTCTTCTTCTTCTTCTTCTTCTTCTTCTTCTTCTTCTTCTTCTTTCGTCGAATGAATCGCGATTTTGAGGGGCTAAACATGCCCGAAAACTCACAAAACTTTGCACACGCCCCAGAAGTGGCGAAAATTTCCGTTTATTATAGGTTTCACAAGTGGGCGTGGCAAAATGACTCGACAGCGCCACCTATGTACTTGTGATGGACTAGCCCCCGAGCTACGAATCAAGCACATAAACAAAAATTGGCACACATCTCAAACATGCCAAACCCTACAAAAAAGTCTCTTGGAGCAAAATCTCAAACTCAACAGGAAGTCAGATATTTTTAACTTCCTGCTGCGAAAAAGTGGCGTTTTTGCCATTCCCAGGCGTTGTATTTTAACGAACTCCTCCTAGGAATTTAATCCGATCAACACCAAAATAGGGTTTTGTCATCTGAAGGCCTTGGCGATGTTAAATTGCGAAGATCTAGAGTTTTCGTCGATGGGCGTGTTCGTGGCGGCCTCGCAAACTTTGACGATTCGCCACAAAACAGGAAGTTGCTATAACTCAGGCATGCATTATCCGATCTGCCTCAAAATTCACACATTTGATAACCGTCCTGCCCTGAACATGTTTACATGCCAATATCCAGTTACAGTTATAGCGCCACCTGCTGGCAACAGGAAATTACATGTTTTACTTTGTAAAAAACTCCTCCTACAAGTTTGATCGTAACAGCACCAAATTTGGGTGGTGTCATCTGAAAGCTCTAGCGATGATATATTGCGAAGATCTAGAGTTTTTGCTGATGGGCGTGTCCATGACGGACTGACAAACATCAACACTTCGCCATGGAACAGGAAGTACTTATGCCTCAATTACACAATGTCCGATCTGCCTGAAACTTCACATGGTTGATAAAAGTCCTCTCCTGAAGACATCTCCATGCCAATATTGAGTCACAGTCATAGCGCCACCTGCTGGCAACAGGAAATTACTCATAACTCAGCCAAACAATGTCCGATCTGCCTGAAAATTCACAAGTTTGATAAGATTCCTCTCCTGAAAACATCTACATGCCAATATTGAGTCACAGTCATAGCGCCACCTGCTGACAGGAGGAATTTTGGCATAAATCTGTGATTTTCTCAGGTTTTTTATCTATATAGGCTTAATTTAATATTGTTCGCTGTTCTCTGTCATCCTAAGGCCACCGGGCGGCGGTGAGTCCGGGTGCGAGGTCCCTTTCATCGCTGCTTGTTGTTTTTACTTCTTTTGTTGGCCAAAAACATGCTCTCACATCATTAGTGCCGTGTAAGCATCATCTATTTTACATAGATATAAAAATAAACTGAAACTAAAGAGATTGTTGCGTGTTTTATGATATGCTGTAGGAAATTTAAACGTTCATTGTTTTTTCTATGATTAGGTCATGAAAATTGACTTGAAAGTCCTGGAAAGTCCTGGAATTTTTGTAGTAAATATGTGTATGAACCCTGCAGTGACTAAACTGGCTGAATAAAGCATAGACTGACTGACCTATGTATTATTCATTTACAAATTGGTGCCAAGCAGTAAAAAAATGCATGACAGACAAGCAGATACATATGAATGTGGATGTAAGTATATGGATGTGCATGTACTCACTGACGGTCAAGGTGATTTGAAAGTTCCCGGATGAATCTGTGTAATTTAGAGGTTATCTCGGAATAACATACCTTGGAATGTCACAATTGACCAATCAGAATCAAGTATTCCAGATAGCCGTAATTTTTGTTTACAGTGTATGGTAATTACACACATTTAAAAGTGTATTTTGAATGTTTTTCTTGCATTAGACTTCATAAAAACACTTAATAAAAAAGTAAAACATGCCAAAACTTCAAAACTGTCAGGTACATGAAAAAACCTGCAGCAGTGTCTTACCCTGAAAGAATAATAAAAAACAATAAAGTCACAGTTTTGTCATTTTTCTTTACTATAATAAGAATGTGTTACTAAAAATCATCCCCTTCGACTTAAGAATTGCTCATAGTTGAAGAAATGGCTGTATTTTGTCATGTGATTTTTGTTCTCCGTGTGGCAGTTCCTGCGTCTCTCCAGCACCACAGATCCTGCCAAAGTGTTTGACCTGATGAAGGAGCACTGGAAGCTGCCGCAGCCCAACCTGGTGGTGTCAGTGGTGGGCGGCGAGGGGAGGTCAGAGGTCAAGAGCTGGGTGCGGGACATCCTGAAACAGGGGCTGGTCAAAGCGGCTCAGAGTACAGGTATATCTGACCCTTCTCTCCACACACAATAGCATTCATGTCTTATATTTATATATATGCTGATTTTACTGTCTGGGTGTCCATTCAGATTGTAATCGATTCATAATTGATTTGATTCGATTCAGTTAATTATGATTTAATACTAATGCTATTGATATTTCTGAAAATGATCAGTGGATACTTCCTTTTTTAGGTTCATGGCTACATTAAAACCCATGTACTCATGCACTCAAATAAAACACGCATCTGCAGCAAGGGTAAAACAATACCATTTTTCAGTAACATTTGAAGAGCAGCAAAACATTGAATAAAAACCATCAAGAACAATTTAATACAAACATTATTAAAAAGTATTTAGGTTCATTTTCTAAGTGGGTTGAATTATATTAATTAAATATTAAATACCTTATGTTCTTTTTCTAACATTGTATTTACTGCGAGGGTAAAACAAAGAAAAAATGTACAGAAATAATTAGAAAAGCAGAAAATGTGAAGTGAAAACCACAAAAATATATAATATTGAATATGACTCGATATATATTTACTCTCCCACAAGTAGTTACAAATGAATGAGTTTCTTTATTCTGTATAAAACACTAAAGAAGATATTTCAAAGATAGTTGAAAACAGGTAACCATTGACTTCCATAGTAGGAAAAACAAATACTGTGAAAGTCAATGGTTAGAGGTTTCCAGCATTCAGTCGATGTTTTGTATTCAACAGTAGAAAGAAACTCAAACAGTTTTGAAACAAGTGAAAGGTAAATAAATGATGACAGAATTTCAGTTTTGGGTGAACTATCCCGCCAACTTATCCAGCATATGTTTTACACAGCAGATGCTCTTCCAGCTAGAACCCAGTCCTGGGAAACTCCCACACACTCATTTACACACAATCACTATGGCCAATTTAGTTTATTCAATTCGACGCGAACCAGCAACCTTCTTGCTGTGAGGTGACAACGCTACCCACTGCGCCACCTCGCCGCCCCTAATATAATACATTCATTCATTTATTCATTCATTTTCTTTTTCGGCTTAGTCCCTTTAGTAATCAAGGGTGGCCACAGTGGAATGAACCGCCAACTTATCCAGCATATGTTTTACACAGCAGATGCTCTTCCAGCTGGAACCCAGTACTGGGAAACTCCCACACACTCATTCACACACATTAACTATGGCCAATTTAGTTTATTCAATTCGACTTGACTCGAACCAGCAACCTTCTTGCTGTGAGGTGACAACACTACCCACTGCGCCACCTCGCCGCCCCTAATATAATACATTCATTCATTTATTCATTTTCTTTTTCGGATTAGTCCCTTTAGTAATTAAGGGTGGCCACAGCGGAATGAACCGCCAACTTATCCAGCATATGTTTTACACAGCGGATGCTCTTCCAGCTGGAACCCAGTACTGGGAAACTCCCACACTCACATTCACTATAGCCAATTTAGTTTATTCAATTAGACGCGAACCAGCAACCTTCTTGCTGTGAGGTGACAACGCTACCCACTGCGCCACCTTGCCGCCCCTAATATAATACATTCATTCATTCATTTATTCATTCATTCATTTTCTTTTTCGGCTTAGTCCCTTTAGTAATCAAGGGTGGCCACAGCGGAATGAACCGCCAACTTATCCAGAATATTTTTTACACAGCGGATGCTCTTCTAGCTGGAACCCAGTACTGGGAAACTCCCACACACTCATTTACACACATTCACTATGGCCAATTTAGTTTATTCAATTCGACTCGACTCGAACCAGCTACCTTCTTGCTGTGAGGTGACAACGCTACCCAATGCGCCACCTCGCCGCCCCTAATATAATACATTCATTCATTTATTCATTTTCTTTTTCGGATTAGTCCCTTTAGTAATCAAGGGTGGCCACAGCGGAATGAACCGCCAACTTATCCAGCATATGTTTTACACAGCGGATGCTCTTCCAGCTGGAACCCAGTACTGGGAAACTCCCACACTCACATTCACTATAGCCAATTTAGTTTATTCAATTCGACGCGAACCAGCAACTTTCTTGCTGTGAGGTGACAACGCTACCCACTGCGCCACCTCGCCGCCCCCTAATATAATACATTCATTCATTTATTCATTCATTCATTTTCTTTTCGGCTTAGTCCCTTTAGTAATCAAGGGTGGCCACAGCGGAATGAACCGCCAACTTATCCAGCATATGTTTTACACAGCGGATGCCCTTTCAGCCGCAACCCAATACTGTGAAACACCCATACACACTCTTGCACACACATACACTACGGACAGCTTATTCAATTCACCTTCAACCCACGCCAACACGGGGAGAACATGCAAACTCCACACAGAAATGCCAACTGATGTCGGCGCCAATAGCTTAGTGGTACTCTGCGCTGACATATAGCACCGGCTTGCTCACGGCGACCTCGCAGCTCGAGGTCCTTTGCCGATCCTTCCCCTCTCTCTGCTCCCAATGCTTTCCTGTCTGAAATCTCTACTGTCCTGTCATAATAAAGGTGAAAAAAAACTTTAAAAAAATAATAATAAAAGAAATGCCAAGCAGCAACCTTCTTGCTGTGAGGCGATCGTGCTACCCACTGCACCACTGTGCTGCCTTATAAATTACAATAATATAGTAATATTTCATTGCATGCCTCAAATATCCTGTGTTGAAGTACAAGCGTTGTGTGTGTTCAGGAGCATGGATCATCACTGGAGGACTGAGGCAGGGTATCGGCCGGTGTGTTGGAGAGGCTGTGAAAGATAACGCCACTGCTGTTTCCTCCATCACACTCAATAAAGTGCTTCCTATAGGCATCGCTCCCTGGGGGCTGGTGGAAAAGAGACCGCAGCTCGTCAACCCAGAGGTAACACTCTGATAAAGGCCACACTCTCAAGATGATATTGGGAAAATCTGATATTGCCATATTTTATTTTTCTGTGATAAATATTGTGACATATATACAGTCAGTTTATTAGATAGTTTGAATTGCACTATTGGACAGTTTTCTGGGGAGCCTAACAGTATCACCTATACTCTCATATTAACACACTATGGCCAATTTAGCTTTGTCAATTCACCTATAGCACATGTCTTTGGACTGTGGGGTTCACTTATTTTAAATCACAATGTCTCTTTTCATTTGTATGCTGACGATGTACAGCTTTATATTCCTGTTACACCAAATTTTTTAGATTCACTTGATTCTTTTATTGCCCGTTTCCACTGAGTGGTACGGTACAGTACGGCTCGGTTCGGTACGCTTTTATGGCTGTTTCCACTGAGTGGTACGGTACAGTACGGCTCGGTTCGGTACGCTTTTATGGCTGTTTCCACTGAGTGGTACGGTACAGTACGGCTCGGTTCGGTACGCTTTTATGGCCCGATTCCACTGAGTGGTACGGTACAGTACGGTTCGGTTCGGTACGCTTTTATGGCTGTTTCCACTGAGTGGTACGGTACAGTACGGCTCGGTTCGGTACGCTTTTATGGCCCGATTCCACTGAGTGGTACGGTACAGTACGGCTCGGTTCGGTACGCTTTTATGGCTGTTTCCACTGAGTGGTACGGTACAGTACGGCTCGGTTCGGTACGCTTTTATGGCCCGTTTCCACTGAGTGGTACGGTACAGTACGGTTCGGTTCGGTACGCTTTTATGGCTGTTTCCACTGAGTGGTACGGTACAGTACGGTTCGGTTCGGTACGCTTTTATGGCCCGTTTCCACTGAGTGGTACGGTACAGTACGGCTTGGTTCGGTACGCTTTTATGGCCCGTTTCCACTGAGTGGTACGGTACAGTACGGCTCGGTTCGGTACGCTTTATGGCTGTTTCCACTGAGTGGTACGGTACAGTACGGTTCGGTTCGGTACGCTTTTATGGCCCGATTCCACTGAGTGGTACGGTACAGTACGGCTCGGTTCGGTACGCTTTTATGGCTGTTTCCACTGAGTGGTACGGTACAGTACAGTTCGGTTCGGTACGCTTTTATGGCCCGTTTCCACTGAGTGGTACGGTACAGTACGGCTCGGTTCGGTACGCTTTTATGGCCCGATTCCACTGAGTGGTACAGTACGGTTCGGTTCGGTACGCTTTTATGGCTGTTTCCACTGAGTGGTACGGTACAGTACGGTTCGGTTCGGTACGCTTTTATGGCTGTTTCCACTGAGTGGTACGGTACAGTACGGCTCGGTTCGGTACGCTTTTATGGCCCGTTTCCACTGAGTGGTACGGTACAGTACGGCTCGGTTCGGTACGCTTTTATGGCCCGATTCCACTGAGTGGTACAGTACAGTACGGTTCGGTTCGGTACGCTTTTATGGCTGTTTCCACTGAGTGGTACGGTACAGTACGGCTCGGTTCGGTACGCTTTTATGGCCCGTTTCCACTGAGTGGTACGGTACAGTACGGTTCGGTTCGGTACGCTTTTATGGCTGTTTCTCCACTGAGTGGTACGGTACAGTACGGTTCGGTTCGGTACGCTTTTATGGCCCGTTTCCACTGAGTGGTACGGTACAGTACGGCTCGGTTCGGTACGCTTTTATGGCCCGTTTCCACTGAGTGGTACAGTACAGTACGGCTTGGTTCGGTACGCTTTTATGGCCGTTTCCACTGAGTGGTACGGTACAGTACGGTTCGGTTCGGTACGCTTTTTTGGCTGTTTCCACTGAGTGGTACGGTACAGTACGGTTCGGTTCGGTACGCTTTTATGGCTGTTTCCACTGAGTGGTACGGTACAGTACGGTTCGGTTCGGTACGCTTTTATGGCTGTTTCCACTGAGTGGTACGGTACAGTACGGCTCGGTTCGGTACGCTTTTATGGCCCGATTCCACTGAGTGGTACGGTACAGTACGGCTCGGTTCGGTACGCTTTTATGGCCCGTTTCCACTGAGTGGTACGGTACAGTACGGTTCGGTACGCTTTTATGGCCCGTTTCCACTGAGTGGTACGGTACAGTACGGTTCGGTACGCTTTTATGGCCCGTTTCCACTGAGTGGTACGGTACAGTACGGCTCGGTTCGGTACGCTTTTATGGCTGTTTCCACTGAGTGGTATGGTACAGTACGGTTCGGTTCGGTACGCTTTTATGGCTGTTTCCACTGAGTGGTACGGTACAGTACAGTACAGTTCGGTTCGGTACGCTTTTATGGCCCGTTTCCACTGAGTGGTACGGTACAGTACGGCTCGGTTCGGTACGCTTTTATGGCCCGATTCCACTGAGTGGTACAGTACAGTACGGTTCGGTTCGGTACGCTTTTATGGCTGTTTCCACTGAGTGGTACGGTACAGTACGGTTCGGTTCGGTACGCTTTTATGGCTGTTTCCACTGAGTGGTACGGTACAGTACGGTTCGGTTCGGTACGCTTTTATGGCTGTTTCCACTGAGTGGTACGGTACAGTACGGCTCGGTTCGGTACGCTTTTATGGCCCGATTCCACTGAGTGGTACGGTACAGTATGGCTCGGTTCGGTACGCTTTATGGCCCGTTTCCACTGAGTGGTACGGTACAGTACGGTTCGGTTCGGTACGCTTTTATGGCCCGTTTCCACTGAGTGGTACGGTACAGTACGGTTCGGTTCGGTACGCTTTTATGGCCCGATTCCACTGAGTGGTACGGTACAGTACGGCTCGGTTCGGTACGCTTTTATGGCCCGATTCCACTGAGTGGTACGGTACAGTACGGCTCGGTTCGGTACGCTTTTATGGCCCGTTTCCACTGAGTGGTACGGTACAGTACGGCTCGGTTCGGTACGCTTTTATGGCTGTTTCCACTGAGTGGTACGGTACAGTACGGTTCGGTTCGGTACGCTTTTATGGCCCGTTTCCACTGAGTGGTACGGTACAGTACGGCTCGGTTCGGTACGCTTTTATGGCTGTTTCCACTGAGTGGTACGGTACAGTACGGCTCGGTTCGGTACGCTTTTATGGCTGTTTCCACTGAGTGGTACGGTACAGTACGGTTCGGTTCGGTACGCTTTTATGGCCCGTTTCCACTGAGTGGTACGGTACAGTACGGCTCGGTTCGGTACGCTTTTATGGCCCGTTTCCACTGAGTGGTACGGTACAGTACGGTTCGGTTCGGTACGCTTTTATGGCCCGTTTCCACTGAGTGGTATGGTACAGTACGGCTCGGTTCGGTACGCTTTTATGGCCCGTTTCCACTGAGTGGTATGGTACAGTACGGTTCGGTTCGGTACGCTTTTATGGCCCGATTCCACTGAGTGGTACGGTACAGTACGGCTCGGTTCGGTACGCTTTTATGGCCCGATTCCACTGAGTGGTACGGTACAGTACGGCTCGGTTCGGTACGCTTTATGGCCCGTTTCCACTGAGTGGTACGGTACGGTACAGTACGGTTCGGTTCGGTACGCTTTTATGGCCCGTTTCCACTGAGTGGTACGGTACAGTACGGTTCGGTTCGGTACGCTTTTATGGCTGTTTCCACTGAGTGGTACGGTACAGTACGGTTCGGTTCGGTACGCTTTTATGGCCCGATTCCACTGAGTGGTACGGTACAGTACGGCTCGGTTCGGTACGCTTTTATGGCTGTTTCCACTGAGTGGTACGGTACAGTACGGTTCGGTTCGGTACGCTTTTATGGCCCGATTCCACTGAGTGGTACGGTACAGTACGGCTCGGTTCGGTACGATTTTTATGGCCCGTTTCCACTGAGTGGTACGGTACAGTACGGTTCGGTTCGGTACGCTTTTATGGCCCGTTTCCACTGAGTGGTATGGTACAGTACGGCTCGGTTCGGTACGCTTTTATGGCCCGTTTCCACTGAGTGGTACGGTACAGTACGGTTCGGTTCGGTACGCTTTTATGGCCCGTTTCCACTGAGTGGTATGGTACAGTACGGCTCGGTTCGGTACGCTTTTATGGCTGTTTCCACTGTCAAAAGGCGTACCGAACCGAACCGTACCGTACCACTTTTTTGTCACCCTTTGCAAAGGGTACCAAGGGTACCAAAAGGCGGAGCTAGACGCACAGCTGAATGCTATTGGTTTACAGAGATATGTCATTCGGTCTCGCAACAAACCAGAATGAAAAAAAAGGAACCGCCGTGTTTTAAATACAGAGCCGAGACATTACACCGTAATAATATATATAATATACATATAATAACGAGCCATGGTCGACCCGAGCTCAAACAAACCTTGTTGTCATCTTGATGAACAGCCACAAAGCCAAGAAAGAGAGCAGATTCTACCCTGTGCCCCGTGGTTTTTTACGAACCAGTCTAAAGCGCGAACGGTTTTGCTTTCTTGCTTGCGCTCGCGTGCGCATCTATATTTGAAATAACAAACTTCTTAAGCGTGCACTTAATGTGCACTTCATTATCGACGTGCTTTTGAAACCCGATTTCTTCAGAAACTGACAAACACGAGAGTGGTGCGCGAAAAAACAAAGGAGAAGCCGGAAAAAACAAAGGAGCGAATTATTTTTTCAGCAAACATGAACAAACTGCTATGTTTAACTATTATCATCACCTTTTGGACCATTATGAACTTGGAATGATTGAATTACTCTCTAACAAGAGGCTACATGTGCTTAAGCTTAAGACCCACTTGTTTAACTTGTGTTTTAATGCATAGCACTGACACTTCGGTATGTTTTAATGTTTGTTGTATTTTATTGATATATTTTGTATTGTTTTGCATTGTCTGCTTTTTTTGTTGTTTGTATAATTTGCTTTTACTTGTGCAAAGCACTTTGGTCAACCTTGGTTGTATATGAATAAAAGTTGATTGATTGATTGATTGTGGGGGAAACCGGAGCACCCGGAGAAAACCCATGCCAACACGGGGAGTAACTCCACAATGAAATGACAACTGACCCGGCCGGGGCTCGAACCAGCTGCCCGCATTTATAGTTTTTATTCATAAAGTTTTCGCCTTTATTTTTTTTAAGTACATCGGCTTAACTGGATTAAAGCTTTTCCCTTGCAAAATAGTACAAATAAAATTTCAAAGGCTAAACATATTTTTTCAATGAACATTTTGAGAAACATTTTTTGAGGTATGTATTTGCTTCACAGTTTTCAGCCGTGTTTCTCCTTGTTTTAGGGAAGTTTTCCTGCAAGGTATATGATCAAGAACAATTCACGTGACTCCTGCTATCTGGATAACAACTATAAGGCTTTTCTTCTGGTGGACGACGGGACCACTGGCCGTAAAGGTGGAGAGTTGGCATTCAGAGCCCGTCTGGAGGATTACATTTCACGCCAGCGCCCAGGTACAGCATAAAACTGAAAAAAACAGGACTGGACCACATCTGACCAATCAGAGCAGAGCAGACGCTCAGAAAGCCGGGGTTTGGAGAGACTGGTTCTTGATTGTGAATTAGGAGTAAATGCATAGGTTTTAAATGTAAACCTATGCATGTGACATCCATATCCAAATTTTAAAATTTAAAATGGCCTAATAGGGGCATGCTATAAGTCCTGTAGAGTGATATTATGATAACGTTTGGCAATGAATACCACCTAGATGAATAAGAACACTGAAATTTTAAGTACAATGATTAATAAATAAGTAAAAATTTGTTAATCAATGGTGTCAATCAACCCCAAATGAGAAAAAGTTTGGACAGTATGAAAAACGCAAGTAAAAAAACTAATTTATGATTTCTAAATTTACTTTAACTTGTATTTCAATGCAAACAATACAACAAACATTATTTAATGTGTTCCTCGTGATTTGCATTGTTTTTTTTTTTAATAAACACATATATTCCAGTTTTGGTTCTTGCAACACATTTGAAAAAATGTTGGAACAGTGAAGCATTTACCACATTGTAATTGAGGGATGCCAATTCTTCAACACTTAAAGATGTTTAGGGACTGAAGACACCAAGTGATAAAGTGTTTCAGGTGTATTTTTGTCCCACTCTTCCTGCAAACAAGTCTTAAGGGGGACAAAAGTATGGGTTTTGTTGTCATATTTTACGCTTCAAAATGGGTCACACATTCTCTATTGGAGACAGGTCAGGACTGTAGACAGGCCAGTCAAATACTTGTATTGGGTTGTAGAAACTTCACCATTAGGATTATTTGTCTGATGCCAATTTGGATAATACATGCGTTCCATGGCTTTTTAAAGTTTATAAAATTATTCAATTTGATTTTTTAAATATAAGGGCATAATAAACCTTAAAGTCTTTATTTTTACTTGTGATTTGTCTTAAGTTTTACATTACATTGTGACATAAATATTTTAATTTTATTAATTATCTTGAATTTTAAAATTTTTATTCAAAATAATTAGCTTTAATTGAATTTTGCTGTTCTTTCTTTGTGGATAAAATATATATATTCAGTTGAAGTAAAAATTATTATCTCCCTTTGATTTTTTTTTTCTTGCTTAAATATTTCCCAAATTATGTTTAACAGAATTAAATTTTCACAGTATGTCTGATAATATTTTTTCTTCTGGAGAAAGTCTTATTTGTTTTATTTCAGCTAGAATAAAAGCAGTTTTTAATTTTTTAAACACCATTTTAAGGACAAAATTTAAACGGAACAAACCATTATTATTAGGGATGCACCGATACCAATACCAGTATCGGGTATCGGGTCGATACTTGGTTAAAATACTCGTACTCGTATTGGACATGAAAGGCCGATACCACGCACCGATACCACTGAACAGTAATTCACTATGGATGTGATTTGTTGCCCTACCTGACTTCAGTGTCTTAGTGTATTAATTAGCCTAATGTATTATATATTAATAGTTTAGTCCTTTTAAACAATCTGTTTATAAAATACATTATTAACGAATCTATAGCCTAGGCTACTGAAGAATAAACCGAATAAGAAATATGATCCTTGCATAATGATCACAGCTAAGCACTCAAACAAGCTAGCACTCATTTTATATATAAACTATAAATAAAAAAATGAAACAAATTTTAAGAAATGGAACATTATGTAAAAAAAATCTAAAGACTACAGGCTAAATAAAAGCGCCTGAGTTTAAACATCACTGCGGTCACTGCGCACGTGTCAGTTTACAGCTTCTGTAAGATCAGACAGCTTTTACAGACCACACAATCTCAAACACCATGTAAATGTATAAATAGTTTCGATAAGTATCGTTAATGTAATATTATAACGATATGATCTTGCTTGTGGTTAAATCGATACCGGCTTTGAGCTGTCACGCGCGCTTTTTCAGCAGCTGTTGACACGCACTGCGGCGCTATACACACAAGACAGACAGCAGCATACACTGGCAAGACAAGTGCTGAACTTCACGGCCCGTATATTTATTTAAGGGGGGTTGTTGTTGATGTTGCAGATGAAAGTCAGTACGTTGGGGGCGCGTTTGCCGCCCTCACTATTATATATTATAGGTCGCCTCTATATGGACGCGCCGGCCCTGGGTGCGCAGTATGACTATAACCGTACGTTTACACACTGCATACACAGGCCTACAGCTCTGGGGGTGTTATGAATTGCATGTTTTAAATGACAGCGAGGCATGCTGCATTTAGTTTATATTGTAAAATATACATTATAACTCAGTACACAGTAAAATAATATTTTTGAATGGCTTGCCTATTGGCAGCGCATATAACCGCTAAGCTTAAACAGGCTAAGCATATTTTTATTCATATTAAAACAAATTAATACAAACTAGTCACCCTTTGATTTTTTTCGCTTCCGTATATTTTTATCAAACGAAAAATGCAATGAATTGTTGATTTTGGTTTTCATTTTATTAGAATTAATATAATTATTAGGCTACACAAATTGTACATACCATCGGCTCTGATTGCGTCAGATATCCTACAGACAGACTTTTTGGCTCAAAGACATTTATGCCTATAAATTTCAGTGCTGTATTTTGACAGATTTCGCAAAGGCTTCAGCATATTCTGTAACTGGTACCAGCCTCCGTTTTGCGGCTTGACTTGTACGGCGTCTCCGTATAATGTCCTGGATGACAGCGAGAGAGAATGAGATCAGACCTCAGTTTCGATGTGTGGCCGCACGTCACAGTTACTTTACTGCAGTTTTTAAATATTGGCTTATTTAAATTAACTTTTCATTCGATCAAAAGCCGAAATATTGCCTGACATAAACAACTTTCGGTTTAGAAGAGAGAGGCTTAGTGAAGACGCACACACACACACACAGGATACACTTTTGAGGTCATTATTGATTTTTTTACATTAAACGCATAATAATCAAGTGCAAAAAAGAACAGCTGAACTTCGGGAAAAGAGATCACTGCGGTTGCCACGATGGTTGCTTTGTTTTTCTGCAGTTGGCTTTGTCAGTGGCTCGGCATTGCGAAATCACTTTTATTTTAATAAAACAAGATTATTTATTAATAAACATTGTGAGATGATGGTCGCGTGATTTTTAAAATGAGCTATTAACCGCAACCCAGCCATAAACATCTAGTACTTTTTGATTAATTGACCGCGGATCAAAGACAGGACTTATGAATATGAAAGAATGGTGCAAAACAGGGTTTTATGCGTCCACAATATGCAATGACAGTGACTCTATAAGGTAACGTACACTGCACACACCTTGTGTAATGTGTGAAGTCGTGCACACATGTAAGCCGCAAGGATATCTCATCCTTTAAATGTCCATGCTTAATCGTTCATAGATAAGGTCTGGGTTCGCAGGGTTTTCAACAATGTGTATATTTTTGGCTTGGAACAGCCTCCTGTTAAAGATTTTTGTGTTCAACCTTGCTACAGGCAAAAAAACAAAAAAAAAAAAATGCAAAAAAACGAACAAATAAACTTAGTTGAAACCAAATCTATGAAATATCGGTATCGGCGAGTACACAAATTAAAATACTCGTACTCGTATCAGTTTGTAAAAAAGTGGTATCGGTGCATCCCTAATTATTATACAATAACTTGCCTAATTACCCTAACCTGCCTAGTTAACCTAATTACCTAGTTTAAGCCTTTAAATTTCACTTTAAGCTGTATAGAAGTGTCTTGAAAAATATCTAGTAAAATATTATTTACTGTCATCATGACAAAGATAAAATAAATCAGTTATTAAAAATGAGTTATTAAAACTATAATGTTTAGAAATGTGTTGAAAAAATCTGCTCTACGTTAAACCGAAATTGGGGAAAAAATAAACAGGGGGGTTAATAATTCATGGGGGCTAATAATTCTGACTTCAACTGTATATATATATATGATCACATGTTTGTATTACAGCATCTTGATACTACAATGTATCGTTACACCCCTAGGGTCCACTTGCAATTGCATTGACAAAAATGATTCTAAACACCTTGTGTAAACAGGGACTGTAATGACTGATATGTGATTGCTCTAATACATCATCTCATACACAGGCAATGCAAGCATTGACATTCCTGTTCTGAATATGCTGATAGCTGGAGACACGTCCATGGTGGAGGTGAGAGGATTACAGTTTTATTAGACACAAAACATCCTCATTGCTCACTATTTTACTTGCCCTCAAGTGGTTCTAGATTTTTTAGTTTCTTTATTCTGTTGAACACAAAAGATACTTTGAAGCATGCTTAAAACCTGTAACCATTGACTTTCATAGTAGGAAAAACAAATATCATAGAGGTCAATGGTCTTTCTTCAAAATATCATCTTTGGTTTCAAGCGGAAGAAAGAAACTCAAACAGGTTTGAAACAAGTGAAGAGTGAATACATGACAGAATTCTCAGTTTGGGTAAACTATCCTTTAAATTTCATTCATATGGGTCTTAAAAGGGTCTGTATACTGTAAAGTCTTACGTTTGACTTGATTAAACCTGCAGAATCCCTGTCATTCTTCACTCTGACTTGAGATGTTTTTTTCACACTCAGTTTTTAGAGAATGTCTCTGAAGAATTCAATACCGTGTTTGGTTCTGGCTGGTTCGGGTGGTCTTGCCAATCTAGTGAGCGACATTGTGGAGAATGTTCAGTCTGCGGCGATGCCTGCAGTGGGAGGATCAGAGAAGGAGGACGCCAGCCCCATCATGGAGCTCAGAGAGGAATGGCAGCAAAAGTAAAGAATATTTTCCTGCAGAAAAAAGATCTGACAAGCTTGTTGACAAGGTAAATGTTACACACTTCACACAGTCATATAATATTGGAGTATAAATACATTTAAGAGTGTTTTTTTCTATTGATGCTTGCTGCTTATTAAAAGGTTTTAAAGCATCTACCAAAACAAAGACAATCATCTCCGTTTATAACGCAGAACAGAAGGAGCTGAAGATTTGTACGATTGTGATGCTTAACGTTGCTTGTTCAAGGTAATTTAACAATTTCGTACTTGGTTCGGCGGTACTGGTTATATTATTGTAGCTATTGTTTTGCAGTCAAAAACCGACCATAGTACTTTATTATTTTATTTAAATTTTCATTTATAAATGAATGTTTTTTTAAATACACATTTGTTATGTATTTAGATAACACATACATATAAATACAGGACATATATAAATTACACACACGCACATATATATATATATATACACAGTTGAATCAGAATTATTAGCCCCCCTTTGAATTTTTTTTCTGTTTTGAAATATTTCCCAAATGATGTTTAGCAGAGCGAAGGAAATTTTACAGTATGTCTGATAATATTTTGTCATTCTTATTTGTTTATTTTCGGCTAGAATAAAAGCAGTTTTTTAAATTTTTAAAAACCATTTTAAGGTCAAAAATTATTAGCCCCTTTAAGCTATATTTTTGTTTGATAGTCTACAGAACAAACCATCTTTATACAATAACTTGCCTAATTAACCCTACCTGCCTAGTTAACCTAATTAACCTAGTTTAAGCCTTTAAAATGTACTTTTAGCTGTAATAGAAGTGTCTTGAAAAACATCTAGTCAATTAATTATTTACTGTCATCATGACAAGATAAAATAAATCAATAGATTAGATCATACAGTTATAAAATCCCCTATTATGGTTTTTGAGAATGGACCCTTCCCATGGTAGTGTGTAACACAGCTCTATGTGAAGTGAAATATCCAGCTAAGGCTTAAATCTGAATGTGCACAGTGTTTAAAACTATTGATTCATATATAAAAGAGTCGACTCAATGTTTGAAATGAATCATCTTAATAACAAGTCTTTAGCCGTTTCGACGTGACATCGATACAAAGTTAAGCCCCTCCCAATTGTTGCGCGCGCAAACCGGGAAAATTGAAACACTTACGGGAGTTTTCCGCGATAAATAACAAAACGGACGGGTGGCGGGAGATGGGTCTGAAATACGGGAGACTCCTGGGAAAAACAGGAATGTTGGCAGGTATGCTCACACATACACTCTGAACTCTGACTACTTCAATATTGTTGATAAGCCTGATGAGCATTTCACTCAGTCTCGCGCTGAACGCTGTCGATCAATCGCAACAGGCTGTCAATCAGTGCAGATTAGCATCGCGCCAAGGAGGGTTTAGGAACAAGTGAATGAAACAACTGAACGAATCATATGGGAGTCGCTGGGATAATTAGGTAAAAATAAATACATATTATAAGACAATGAAAGTGTTTTTTGACCTTGCATGCATATCAGCCTGTTGTTGGAGACCCTTAAAACCAAAATATGACCTGTTTAATGTATAATAGGGACTCTTTAAAGGGTCACGAAACACCAAAACACATTTTTTGAGCTGTTGACAGTCATATATGTGTCCCATGCTGCTATAAACACTATTAGGACACATATATTGCACTAAAAGTGAAAATTGGTTGTTTTTGCGTTATTTTGAGCAAATTCGTTCTTCCGGTTTGAAACGAATTTTTGAAGCTACGTCACGGCCATGAGATACTTAGGTGTAAATCCAGCCTGGAGACTGGCTCTCTGTCTTTTCGCGGACATTCTGACGTATGTGAGTGTGGAGCATTAATTCATGAGAAAGACGTGCTTCAAACCAATCGGCGCGCTCTATTGTGTATGACGCGAAACTTCATTAATATGCATGATAGCTCCGGAGATGTTTACAGCGTTCAGACGGCAGAGAGACGCCACGTTGTGTTGCCAAAACAAGTGAAAGAACAAGAATTTGGAGACACGAGTCGTCGGTGTTGCGTTTATTGTTGTGCTTCAACGAAGGTTTTGTTTTCATTTTCCCTCTATGAGAGAGCTGCTGGACTCGTGTGTGGATTACAGTGCACGCGACAGAAACGCGTTTGTAAGGAACATTTTTACCCGAGAGCTTTTCGCATCTGGAAATGGTGAAATCCGGATTTGCCGCTCGTCTACTTTTATTAAAAAGACACAGCTCCAGTTTGATTGTCTGTCTACAGATTTGGTAAGTGTTTGCAGTGCAGTGCCCTTTGTTTTACCCAGATTGCAAAGTTAGTTCGTGGTTAGCAGAGCTCTTTCAGTTTTTAAAGACATACCATAGTCAAAATGAGTTAGTTACCAAGTTTACAGTATGTTAATATCACTGCAATATTATAGTACAATATTATAGACTGAAAGATCCGCTGTAAATGCTGCTCTCCGAGTGTAATATATAAACACAAACTATTCCCGTCGTGCAGGATTTTCGCTCCATTTTGTGGCAGGATAGTCTATACACACACGGCTTTCTGACGCTACCTACGGAGTACATAAGTTACAGAGAAATGCGGAGGATTTTTTTTCTCTTATTCGCCGTGCGGTATCAAATCAGCCTCTGTATGTTTGTTTTGCCTGTGAAATCAGCGCGTGGCCAAATGGAAACACCCTTTTATGCAAATCCTACCCTCTTTCCCTCCCCCGACACTCCCACACTCCCTAGAGCTGGACACGCCCAACTTTCCTGACTTTTTTCAAAACAGAGGTGTGAAAACACCCTGCTGAGACAGGGGGTTTCGTGGCCCTTTAATTAAAATGAGTTGAACAGTGGCAGATCAGGGCCACCTGGTGGAATAAAAGTGTAAGTGTGTGTTGTTTCTGCATATGCCTGTCTGACTGTGAAAATGTGAGTGCATGCTGCTTTCACTCTCCCTTCAGCTCCAGTCATTTAATTAAAGTGTTTTTAGTGTGCATAACATTCTTTAAACGTTTCATTGCTTGTTTTATTTCATTGTCTTTTTGTTGCGTTGTGTGCGTGTGTTTTAGCGAGTAAACGACATGTATCAGCAAATGCTAACTCCTATGCTGATGAGCTGAGACTGGCCGTAACCTGGAACAGAGTGGACATCGCCAAGAGTGAACTCTTCAATGGACACATCGACTGGAAGGTAGAGAAACATCAACCGGCTCTTAAACTAGTGGAAGTTTGGGAATTTGTAGTTAAAATGGCACAAAGGTCATGGTTATGTGTTTGATTTTCAGGAAGTGCATTCGATTATTAAATGCATATATTTAATGCTTTTGAGTTGCTTTGAACAGCTGTACTTGTTTAAAAAGTACTCGAGCTACGAGTAAATTAAGGGTCAGAAATTTATTAAATAATATTTGGTTCATCCCTTAAAATAAATTTAGTTTATCCCTTTTTAAAAGATATAAATATATTAGGGCTTTCAATTGATTCAAAAAATTAACTAATTAATCACACTTTTTTTGTGATTAATCATGAAAAATCCAAAATACAGGCATTGCAAATATGGAAATTGGAAAATTATAATAATAATAAAGTATTGAATACAAACAATTGTACTCATTGTAAAGTTGCATTGTGAGTTGAGAACATTAATTATAAAGTAGAAACATTTTTGCTTGGTCCTCCTTAACATTTAGCCATGGCTCATTTCCACTGAGTGGTACAGTACGGTACGGTTCGGGTCGGTACGGGTCACCTTTATCAGGCTTGTGTTTCCACTACAAAGGGTACCCTTTTGGTGGGCGTGTGTACGACAGAAAGTTTCAGTCGACGTCATTCTCGCTCGAATAAATGTCTACGGTAAAGCTGTACAGGTCGTTCACACTATATGAGAAGCTCTTCTAACAAAACAGATGCTTTAAACATATTAATACTTGTTTATAAATGTTTATTACTAACCTTTCTATGAACATGATTTGATTATAACTGCAGATCAATGACAGTGTGACAGTGTTACACCCTACTGTAAGTCTGCAATTATAAAATAAATAAATAAATGCAACATATATGAACACACACAGACCCTTACAGTCTCCGATATGTTACCACTTACAGAAAAAACTACACACAGCATACATTAAGTCCTTATTTGAGTTCAAAACAACACGCAACATATACAGTAGCCCACAGTCAGAGCTAGCCTCTCATCTGTGTCTGTAATTTTCACCACATGTAGTTAGAGAGTAATTCCGTCATTCAGAGTTCATAATAGTCCAAAAGGTGATGATAAACATGGCAGTTTGTTCATGATTTGTTCATGGCAGATTGTTCAGATTGCTGAAACTATTTGCTCCTGTGTTTTGTTAGGCTTCTCCTTTTTTCCGCGCTTCACTCTCGCGTTTGTCCTTTTCTTTCTGAATGGATCAGATGTCGAAGACGCTTCATTAATCACACACACATTATTATCATCAGCTCAAGAAGTTCGTTATATCAAATCTAGACGCGATCGCGGGCTCCCTGGAGAACGGCTCGCACTTTTAGACTTTTAGACGGCCTCGTAAAACAACAACAGGACACGGCAAATTCTTGGCTTTGTGGCTGTTCATCAAGGCCACGACATGGTTTGTTTTGAGCGCCGGGTCATCCATGGATCGTAATTATATGCATATTTGTCTCGGCTGTGTATTTAAAAATATGGCGGCTCCATTGTTTTGATTCTGGCTAGCTCCACGAGATCATGACATATCTCTGTAAACCAATCAGCGTTCAGCTGCGCGTGTAGCTCCACCTTTTGGTACCCTTTCTCGTCTTTGGTACCCTTTCGAAAGGGTGTCAAAAAGTGGTACGGTACAGTTCGGTTCGCAGTGGAAACGCCATAAAAGTGTACCGAACCAAACCGTACCGTACCACTCAGTGGAAACGGGCCATAAGACCAGTCCAGTCTTCGACATTATCGGGGACAAAACACACACACCCACACACACCACACACACACACACACCACACACACACACACACACCACACACACACACACACACACACACAACACACACACACAGAGAGAGAGAGAGGAGAGAGAGAACGCGCAGTACATCACACTCCTTCAGATCATCAGCACGCACGATTGTGTTCATCAAATTTGCCTAAACTAAGCACTTTTAAAGTATGGCTGTATTTCTCAAGCAAGGATTCTGACGCAGCAACGTAAAGCAGACGCTTTACAAAGGTTGCGTGTAGGGGGAAACACGTCAAACATAATGAAACATTTGAGGGCGCTTGGAATCAACTTATAGGTGAGGAATAGGCTGTCTTTGACAGCTTGCGACATCATCTGCCACTTTCACTGAGTACATTTACACGGACACCAATACTCCGCTTTGATTGAGATAATTATCACGATCACCAGCAATCTACAACCAGAGATCGCTGGTAAATACACTCACATTCTCATGAACTACAAATCCTGCCTCATATGGACTACAAAACCCAGTCATGCCACACACACACTCACCTGCTCCTAATCACCAGTGATTGCAAACACACAGCTGAAGCTGCTCATTGACTGATTACAGGGACTATAAGTACTGCTCAAACACAAAGACTGGTGGGTAAAGTCTAGATCGGATATGCGGCCGGCCGGAAGTGCGATATGCACATTAATATAACGGCATTTTTTTATGACACTGTATAACAATAATTCATATTTTTACAGTACTGTGACGGTGGGGGTAGGGGTTAAAAAATACAATTTATTGTGTAATTTAATAGATTTTGTTTAGTTTAGTGACACCACAACACGTTTTCCTTTACCTTGTCTTGTTGTGTTTGAACCTAGCTTTGTCTTGTTATATTCCTGTCTGCTGCCTGCCTTGTGACCATCTGCCTGTTATTTTGACCACGACTCTGGATTGCCCTATACATCTGTTTGCTCCTGTTCTGATCATTGCTTGCCTGACCATCCAGCTAACAAAACTGCATGTGGATCCGCACCCCTGTTGTCAGTGTCACATCCCTCGGTTACAATAATACTCTGATTAAGAGTCTACCATGTAAGCAGCAATTTTTGATTACCTTAAAAGACCACCCGAGTCCCGAAATGCGGAGGTTTTCTTTCCGTTCGCCTTGCGGCCTTCATATTTCATCTAATAATCGTCACGAGGCATGAACAATATGTTGCTGAATGAAAGTGAACTGCAGTTAAAGTCTAATAAAATGAAACACCCGAAATTGCATGAAACTCTGGAGGAAACGCTGAAGAGCCTGGTGATGCCACCTAAATTGTTTTATACTGAAACTTTCCTTCTAAAAGCGCTTCCTTGGTCTTATCCATATTTCTTTGCACATTAAACACACGCCGGGCCGGAGAAAGCTGATCTGGCGCTCTAGGCGAACGGCGATCACGCCGCCCTCAACCCGAAAGGGAAATAGAAAGTGACCGGTTCGCGGATGAAAGGGAGGACCGGGTGGTTCGCTTACTATTCTGCCGCCCAATTAATATTCACAAGCCTTCCAAATATGGTCAATACAAACTCTTCATTCTAGGGGTAATTTCTGTGGTCATAAATGAGCATATAAAACTGTTTCTGGGGAATTTGTGCACTTACCTAAGCCATATACTTACTCTTTACATATCAGGGGACGATTGAACATATTGAATCATTGCACTCTAAACCATGTTTAACTAAAATAGGTTAAACATGCTGTAACTACTACTAAACATATTTAACTAACTAATACATGAGCATGAGCATATGACCTCTCACAAAAGTATTCATATTTAGCTATGTGTTATGCAGTGTTAATGAATAAAGTTGTTCTCTTTTGTGAAATAGTTCTGGCATGTGTTTATAACCTGTTATTTCTAACCTGACACACACAGTATGAGGAGCTGGTGGATTCCATGACAGACGCCCTGGAGAACAATAAACCCCAGTTTGTGCGTCTCCTCATCGATAACGGTCTGAACATCTTGAGCTACTTGACTTACGGCCGACTGGAGAATCTGTACAACTCCATCTCTGACAACTCCCTGGCCAAAACACTCCTGCTCCATCATCTGAACGAGCGTATACACGAGTCCAACGAGCAGATCTACAGCATCAGCCTTTATGAGGTCAGATCTTAAATAGACAACTATCAGCAGTTGACTGACCAGCGTATTTATCTCACTGTAAATCATTATAGAAATCACTTAAGGTGGCTTCATGCATTTACAGCAACTTTGGCGGATTAAATATGGTATACTCCTTTTTGATGAAATCCAGTTTCATTAATAGTTAATCCAGAATAAACACATAAACTAAATAGAAAATGTCACACTTTTCTTTTAAAACCATTCAATACTTTGTAGGTTGTTGTTGAATAAAGAAATTAAAAAGGTGAAAGTTAAAAGAAATATTTGTTCAATGAAAATCTGCCAAAACTAAATTTAATTCAATTTAATTTGCATAGCTTTTTGGCAATAATTATCGTTCCAATGCCGCTTTACAAATAGGTGCACATTATTACTACAGTACATAAGAGTTACATTAGAAAAGTTTAGGACTTGTGTATAGGTTAGACAGTATACAGTGCTCAGCATATATGAGTACATTCCTCACAAATCTCTTTTAAATTCATATTTTTAATAGGAAGCTCTACAATATTATTTGTGCATATACATTAGATTAGTCAGTACTGAAGCCAAATCTGGAGCTAATCTAACAACTTACGATAACGGTCCAAAAACTAGCACAGCCAAATTTATATTGATAGAAAAATATTAAATACAAATTTAAAAAAGAGGAAAAGTCAAGAGAAACAAAAAAAATGGAAGAATTTTGTTTTAGTTTATTTTTGTAGGTTGTAATTTTTTAATTGTTTTTGCAATATTTGCTTGAATTTAATTGTTTTATCTTTCAATTTCTAAAGATGTTTGTGACTAAAATATTATTTTAATAAATATAGTTAAATAAATCTGATTTGTTTAAATGCAACAAAATACATTGCCTATATTCACTGAGAAATGGAGAAAAATATTCATTTTCCAAATGGGGTGTACTCAATTATGCTGAGCACTGTATAAACATAGTTAACCTGCAGTTTTACAGTATATAGTGTCCTTTCCAAATAATGATGTCTGTGTGTATAAAACATGTTCAATGAAGTGTATTTGTGTACATATGTACAGTTGAAGTCAGAATTATTAGCCCCCCTTTTATTTATTTTTTATTTTTTAATATTTCCCAAATTATGTTTAACAGAGCAAGGAAATTTTCACAGTATGTCTGATACTGTTTTTTTTCTGGAGAAAGTCTTATTTGTTTTATTTCGGCTAGAATAAAAGCAGTTTTGAATTTTTTAAACACCATTTTAAGGTCAAAATTTTAGCCCTTTAAGCTATATTTTTTCCGATAGTCTACAGAACAAACCATCATTATACAATAACTTGCCTAATTACCCTAACCTGCCTAGTTAACCTAATTAACCTAGTTAAGCCTTTAAATGTCACTTTAAGCTGTATAGAAGTGTCTTGAAAAATATCTAGTCAAATATTATTTACTGTCATCATGACAAAGATAAATAAATCAGTTATTAGAAATGAGTTATTAAAACTATTATGTTTAGAAATGTGCTGAAGAAATCTTCCCTCTGTTAAACAGAAATTGGGGAAAAAAATAAACGGTTGGGTTGGGCGGGCTAATAATTCTGACTTCAACTGTAATGTATATTTGTATGTATATATGTGTGTGTGTGTGTGTATAGTAATAATAATAAAAAATGCACAAATTTATACAGTTGAAGTCAGAATTATTAGCCCCCCTGTTTATTTTTTCCCCAATTTCTGTTTAAGGGAGAGCAGATTTTTTCACACATTTCTAAACATAATAGTTTTAATAACTCATCTCTAATAACTGATTTATTTTATCTTTGTCATGATGACAGTAAATAATATTTACTAGATATTTTTCAAGACACTTCTATACAGCTTAAAGTGACATTTAAAGGCTTAACTAGGTTATTAGGTTAATAGGCAGGTTAGGGTAATTAATCGAGTTATTGTATAACGATGGTTTGGTCTGCAGACTATCGAAAAAATAAATAGCTTAAAGAGGCTAATAATTTTGTAAAATGGTATTAAAAATTTTTAAACTGCTTTATTCTTGCCGAAAAAAACAAATAAGACTTTTCCAGAGGAAACAATATTATGAGACATACTGTGAAATTTTCCTTGCTCTGTTAGAAATCATTTGGAAAATATTTAAAAAAAGAAATACAAAATTCAAAGGGCGTTTAATAATTCTGATTTCAACTGTATACACTATAAAAAGTGTAAGAAAAAGTACAGAGCATCCGTTGAGTGCTCATCTAAATGTCTGTGCCTTGAATTTGATGATGTAAAACTGACTGTGTTTTGTGCATTATATAAACGTGCCTAAACATCTGTGAATATGCGCTGTTGTAAATGTGTCAGATTTGTGATGGCAGGTGTCTCAGCTGCTGACGGATCTGCTCGGTGAGGTCTGTCATCCTTTCTACAGGACCGAACTCGAACTGGATGCAGCATCGACCAGAAGAAAAGTTATGAAGGTACCAGACCCACTTTGATTCTTGTACTCTCAGATTTTCAAAATGAAATGTGTTGAAAGTTTACCACTCTTCAGAGAGCATGCCAGATCCTGAAGGGGAAATGCACATATCGAGAGAGACATGTGTAAGGACCCTGGTTGTGTCTCTTCATCTGGGCAGTGCTGCAGAACGGAGCGAGATGGCCATCTTTGCTGGGAAATGGTAATATGTTCCTGAAAACATGCTAGAGATTGATCTGCATTTCAGACAGAAACACTTTGGCATGTTAAAATGAATTTATTAGGAAATGTATCTTTATTGGTATGGTTCCTAATGGGGGTGTTCTCTCCATGGTTATTTACACATAGAAGAGTTCTGCCATAACCTTGCTGTGGAGGATGGTGTGTGCTTAATGTTAAAGTGTGTCCCTCTTCCACAAACAAACACTACAGTATCGTCCAATACAAAAAATTCTGTGATGATTTAGTGATCACAATTATTATTAATTGTCACTACCTTTATTATTAGAAGTGTGTTATGACATCTAGATCATCTGTTTTGACACTGAACTGATGGTGCAGCTTCACACTCATTAGTCCTGCTCTTCTGTCTCAGTGTGGCGAGTCGGTTCTGACGGCTCTGGGTGGATGTAAACTGTTGGTGGAGCTCTCTAAACAGGAGATCGAGACCGCGGCCAAGCTCTCCATGAAGGAGCTGGCGCTGAAGTTTGAGCAGATGGCTCATGGTAGGATGTGTGTTTGGTTTTCTTTGTGATCTTATAAAACTAGTAAGATTTCAAGCTTCTATTGCACTAACACTACCTTCGACAGATGTTTTTGGCACATGCTACCAAACCAAAGCAAGTCATCCTACAAGCTGTTGATCCGCAAGTCAAAACTGTGGGGTGATGCCACCTGTCTGAAGATGGCCATAGCTGCGGATGCCCGGATCTTCTTCAGCCACGATGGAGTGCAGGTCTGGTAGCACACAAACCATTGTTAATAGTGTAATTTATTTTAAAACAAGGTGGGTGTTATTCTTAAAGGCCCCCTTTCTTTTTTGTTTAGTCTCTTCTGTCTCAGATCTGGTGGGGGGATATAGAGAGAGGAACTCCGTTCTGGAGACTCCTGCTGGTGATGATCTGTCCTCCTCTCTGCTACACCAAGTGCATTGAATTCAGGTACAGCAGCTTGTAAATGTCCTCAGAGTTCAGCTTTCCTTACATCTCTATCCTTTACTTCTTTAAGCTGGGGCTACACTGTACAATCTTTAATAATCCTACATGATTGTAGCTTTTCAGACTGTACAAGCATGATCATGTCACACTGGAAGATCTAAGATCTCATAATTTCAGACTGTACAATAATCAAGATGGGTCAAAACAGACATGTAAGAAGACTCATCTGGTTTTCATTTTTTGTTCACATCTTTTATTAACATTTTGGTCAATAAAACATCAATTTTAAAATATTTGAAAAACAGAGACAAATTATCTTTGCTTCACAGAGCCCCCGTCCCACTGCACCATTTTATACAATATATTATGCCCATTTTTAATCTGTTTTACATCATGTCATGATATCAGGGGCGCCGCTAGGGGGGGGAAGTTAGGACGATTCTAAGGGCCCATATATTCAGGGGGCCCACAGAGACATTATAAAGGGCCTGCGAACCACCCCGGCTCTTCACTTTCATTCATATTCTAATTCGCT